>CM068386.1:18918574-19443574 GCA_034770075.1 Aralia elata | reverse complement strand
CTTCTACAATATAAAACATTGCACAGGTTAGAAACTTGCAACAAGTTAGGATACTTGCCTTATGCGTGCTTTAAACTTGATGTTAATCGTCCTTCAAATCGTCCTACACATTTAATTAATAATAACATACCAATTAGCCACATAAATAGTCCATATATTAGTTCATGTTACATTATTCTTCATTTTAGGTTGTTCGCGTTTTATAAATTTAGTCAACACGTCCAAACTTTTAAATTCTACGCTACAGATCCAAATCAAACATGTAAGACCTGTCTGTTTTAGGTCAAATTCTATTTTATTTGTTATCCAGACAATTGATACCTGTCTGCTTAGGCCAAGTTTCATTTTAGTTTTTATCCGGACAGTTAAAACCTGTCTGCTTAGGAGTCTAGTAGAATGGTCTACTTAAGACTAAGTCTTTCCTTCTAATTTAGACAGTATGCACCCGTCTGTTTTAGACCAAAATTTTTGTTCCAATCCAGACAAGTTCACCCGTCTGCTTTCAGGTGTCCGTTTCCTAACAAAACTCACTGCAAGTGAGGTCAGCAACTGGGTTGTTAACAGTTTTCTCGTACCTACTTTGCGACTTCGTAACTTGCTCATTTCTTATCGAAATAAGTTCGTTCTTGACCCACTTCCTCCTTGTTCTATATACTACACAACCTATAGAACAAAAAAAATTTCTAGAGACTCGAACCAGTCAGAAAACTGACTCAAAAGTCAGTGGTCATACTAGGTTCTTAGCCTTTTAACGTCTTTTACGAATAATTTTGCCATAACTTTGTTATGGCGTATTTTTCTTCCGTTTCACTTGGAACAATTACTTCATCCCTTTAACCATAGTTCCTTCTTTTCAGATATTAAAAATAACCAGACAAACATATAAATATAGCAGTCCATTTACAGTCCTCTAAATAAATTCCATCATTTACGCTTTGGCTTAGGAGTTTTAGTTATTCGTTTACTTGTCTGGCATTTACCGGTAGATTTAAATAATATTCAACCATATAGCCTTGTCACTCCAAGATCCTTCTTTGATCTCATCAAAAATCAACAACCACCAACAAGCACTTCTTTAACAAACTAAAAGCTTTTAAAAATTAAAAGATGAAAAGTTAGGGTTTTAATTGTTCTTACCTTTCTTGGTGTTCTTGTTCTTATTCTTAACCTTGACTAAGCTAGCACTTGATCTTCTTCTTTCTTTCTATATGATCTGCCCCTTTTCCTTTTCTTTTCTTTCTCAAACTTTTGCTCTCAAGCTTTTTCTCTCATTACCTAGTGAAAATATAAGGAATGCTCAAAGAAAATGCAAGTATACTTGCAATCCTATTTATAGGCCATCCAAGAGTTAAGGTATTATAGTCTTTTAGGCCCCTTAATCATGCTTTAGTTAATTAAACTAACTTCAATTAAATTAACTAAGGCTAGACAAAATAATATATTACCTAAGGCTTTGTTTGGCTAAATAAATGAGAAAGGAGGGGACAACAATCTTGGATTTGATTTTATTAGATATTACTTACTATAAATGGCATGTGACTCACCTCTTTGTCCCATCTCTCCCTATATGGCCGGCCACCTCCCTCTCTCTCTCTCTCATGACTCATCTCGTTGGTTCAATTAACCTCATGTTAAATTCTAATCAAGTGACACATGGCCATCAAACTTCCTTACATGTGACACATGTATTTTCCAATACTTTGGCTCCAAGTACTTAGGTTTTAACGCTAAACTTGAGCCAAAGTTCAACCCTAGCCAAGACAATTAAACCCTTAGCTCAATCGTGGGCAAGCCATTTAAAAACCCTAGCCAAGCCATTTTAAAACCCTAGGCTCAAATGGGTTAGTTACATCCAAACTAGTTTTATTTCTAGTTTCTTTCTAGTTAGGGTTTCCTAACTAGTCCGATTAGTCAAACCAAAAATGTTTTCTATAGAATTTTTTTATTAGAGATTATATCTCACATTCACGAATAAACACTATGTCGTAATATGAAAACACGAAAAAGCATTTTTAGCGTGAATAGTGTTTTTACGTCTTTTCTCGATAAAATATTTTTATTGGAGATTTCATCTCCCATTATCAAATAATTAATATAACATCACTCGAAAAAAATCAGAAAAAATGAAATAACGAGTCCGCCGTGTGATGAATAGTGTTTTTATGAATAGTGATTTAACAAATTTCTCGAAAAAATTTTATTTCGTCTAAAAATTCTAACACGTATTCATAATCACATAACACGTACATTAGGTCAATAATTGACCTTTTAACACATAAAACACAATTCATTCCATTAAAATATTTATTTATATTTAATAAACATTAAAAATCCTAATTATAAGGATAAGCTATATTCTCGATCGTTATAATCTTCCCCTCTTATAAAGATTCTGTTACTGGAATCACAAACAAAACTAAACCCATAGACGGGAATAATACTTCTGAATCTCTTCTTTGAGTTCCCACTTGCCTCTTTGGCATTGTGATTCCTCCATACTACCATTACTGAAGGTATTACTCTGCTTCTTAGAACTTGTTTTTATCTATCAATTATTCAAATAAAAATATCTTCATACATTACATCTTTCTTAAACTGAATAGATTCGTATTCAATTTCATGCTTTTAATCTTGTTTATAAGGTCACAATATCGACCCAAGGAACATATTATGTATGTCCTCTAACTCGGGAGGTAAGACTATTTCGTAAGCTACATCTCCTACGATAAATCTTCGCTTCTGTCAATGATGATTAACGTACTTCTTTTGTCGGTCTTGAACTGCTCCGAGTCTTGACCTTATTTCTTTAACGATTTTCACAATCTGCTGCACCATTTTTTTGTTTCCAACATCGTGACGTTCTACATTTCCTTTTGTACAAAGCTCCATAAGGCGACGTGCCTATATTAGCGTAATAACTATTATTATACGCAAATTCTATCTTAAACCTAATCTTGATCGGAACTCAAATTCCTCCTTCAAATTTTATTATTTCCTCATTATCAAGTTTACACTTACTTCTTCCCCTTTTGACATTCCTTCATTTATCTATTCGCACCCCTCGACCTGTGACTCATATCTGTAAACAGACTGCACCTCCCTTTGAAATCCATTATATTCATCTCTTTTATTAACTCATCTTAAGTCATTAATATTGACAACTACTACATTCTTCCTTCCCAAAAAATATATTAAATTCTCCTAGTTTAATCAGAATTTAGTCTATCATCAATTTATGTTTTCTAACCTCAATGCGATAATACCTATGCATATGTTCAACAGAGATTTCCTTCCCTATTCATAATTTCTATCTTCAAGGGTGACTTTAGCGTCTCTAAAGGTAAACCTAATCGTCTAACAACATCACATCATACTCAAAGAAAATAGGTCGCATCCAAATCTAACCATACATATACATTTATATTATTGATCAGAATGATACCTGAAACTACATCTCTAGATGCCTCGGCATCTTGGACCGTCATATTGAAGGTCTGGGCTGTCAGTCTACTTGGTGGAGTTGGGCCAGTTATGGTTAGCTTTCCACCGCTATTCCCTTTACTGCCGCTTCCCCCTTCAGCTCCCTTCTTCGGACAATTTCTTGCCATTTGATCTGTCGATCCACAGATAAAACATCCACTATTTTTCTTCGGGTTGGGACAATTAAGAGAGATGTGTCCCTCCTGCCCATAGTTATACATACTGACTTCCCTTTCAAACACACTCCCGTGTGATTTCTCCCGTAATTACTATATTGTTTGACCCTCTTTTTTTGGTCTCCCTGATTATTTCTGGTATTCCTGGAATTATTCCACTTCCTTTTTCCTCCTCCACTCCTACTGCCTCCCCTTCAGCCTTGTCGGCTCCCTTAGACTTAGCCTTATTCTTCCTTTCCTTATTGTAGAGGCTCATAGCCTCACTCTCTCCTTCGGCTATGATAGCCTTTTCCAAGATTAATCCAAAAGAATCAATCTGCAACACCGCAACTTTATTATAGAGCCAGGGTTTTAGGCCCTACTTAAACCTCCTTATTTTCCTCTCTTCAGGGTCCACTTGGTGTGGACCAAACCTAACCAGTTCATTAAACTTAGCTGTGTATTGGGACACTGACATGTCCCCCTGCTTCAGTTCTAGAAACCGTACTTCCATACGACTCTGCATATTCTAAGGGAAATAATTCTTGAAGTATAACTCCTTGAATCTTTCCCATGCAACTACTCCCTCTCCGGCCCTATTCTGGTTGGTTTCCCACCAGAAATTAGCCTCACCCTTCTACATGTTAGTAGCAAAAGCGGTCTTTTGCTCCTCTCCAATTCTGGCGATGACAAACGCCTTTTCTATTTCCTTGATCCACGATTGAGCCTTTATAGGCTCAGTGGTCCAGCTAAACTCGGGTGGTCCCATACTCTTAAAATCCTTAAAACTGGCTATTTGCACAGCTGGAGGAATTTTGTTGACTCCAGCGGGGTTTCTATTAAAAGTCCCTATTAATAAATCTATGAATTGTTGCATAGGGTTTACTGGTTCCCTATTCTCAGGTTCCCAATTCTCGGGTTCCCTATTATGAGGTTCCCTATTTTCTTGTTCTCTATTCTCAGGTTCTTCGTTTATAATTCTCTGTGTTCTCGGTCTTCCCCTTCCTCTCCATCTTAGCGGCATTTTTCTGTTAATAAAATATTTATTGTTATTAATATTTCATTCCTTATCTTACAGCATTTTTAATTAATGCAAACACACAAAGCACATTTAATAAATATTTTATATTAATATGCTTCTCTTACTTCATTACACTACATCATATAGGTACTGCTATATACCTTACCTATCCCTTCATTTCATACAAAAGGATGGGATTTATACAACTACTCTACAAATTATATTAAAGTTAGGATTTACAAAAGATATCCCGCTATTTATACAAAAGCTGGGATTTACACACTACACACATATGTATATACATACATGTACATATACATCATCTACTACACTTAATTCATAAGATATTATTCTACCTCTCCTACTACTCTTACTATTACAAAAGATCCTATATCTCGGACTTTATCCTACTTCTTCCCACTTCCTTCACCTGTCTTCTCCATCGGACAATTCTTCGTTAGATGCTCTAACGATCCACACTTATAACATCCATTATTTTTCGGATTGGGGTAATAGGGAGTGATGTGTCCCTCTTTCCTACACCTATAACATACTTTCTGTCCTTTCCTGTATATGCCTACATGCATCTTCCCACAGTTCTCGCACTCCTCTACCCTTTTCTTAAGATTTTCTTGATTACTTCTAGAATTTCCTAGATCACCGTCGTTCCATTTCGTTTTCCCCTTCTTTTTCGGAGCTTCCTGTAATATACTGCATTCAGCTTTCATCTTATCGACTTGTTCTTTCAGCATGTCACACTCTTCTACCATTTCTCTTGATGCAACTTCAAATTGACCGATCATCCCTCTTGCTACTATCCACAATTCCTACAGGATGAACACCCTATTGTTCAGCGCCTGCACCTCTACTGATTCCTGATCAACTGCGGATGCTACCATGTCTTGTTCTTTTTCGTCTTCTTTTGTCCCTTCTTCTGGCTTTATATGAGCCTCTTTGGGATTTGATTCTCCTTTTTCGCTGAGCTCCATCTCTGGATACTCCTCATGATCATTTTCTAGATCTATCATAGGTTCGTCTTTAAAAACCTCCCCAGGGTCATTCTCAATGTGAGCCTCTACTTCGGCTATTGGATTTGGTACTAGCTTGTGTGTTGGCTCGAGTGGAGCGATCAGCTCCTCACTCACGACATGAAAGTTTCTTACTTGCTCTTCGCCTGACATCTACAATAAACTTTTAGTCTTGATTAGCACATAACAACAAAATATATTTATTTTATTCATATAAAAATACATTTGATTTTACCTTTATTATTAATATTATTCCTCGTCAATGAATTTTCTCAATTCATCTCCTTAAACTCTATTTGAGTTATTTATTTTTTAACGCTTCTACCTAGCCTAGGTTATAGCCTAAGGTGTCTCCACCTAAGGTTTCTAACCTACGGCTTTGATACCAACCTGTGACGCCCCCAAAGCCGGGTTTAACTTTAAACCCGGGTCCGGTGCATCACGGTACTACCCATTCAACATAATCTTAAAGATAGAATATAATTACTAAATTATTACAGACCATCTTACTCTAAAACCTAGGTTCTCGGACCTTAAAATCTTCATACATGGTGATATATAAAATAATATTACAAATACTCCTAACTATTACAAATAACATTACATTCACTATTCGTTTGCTTTCCCCTTTCCTTTGTCCTTATCGGATCCTTCGATACGTTCGGGATTTACTGAAAATATTAAATTTGAAGCAAGAATGAGCTACAAAGCTCAGTAAGTATAAACAGTTGAACGAACAACAAAATACAGAATCGAAGCTTCATCTATACAACACTTCTACAACTGAACGATAGCCGTGAAGAGACTACAAATTGATCTGAATAACAAGATGTGTTTTTTCGAATTTTTGAAACTACATACTCACTATATATGCTGAGTGGTGGAAAGACCGTGAACATTTTTATTTTTGTAAAGGTTCTGTAATAATTCAACTATGAACCGACTGGCTTACAGGCATATTGGGTGATCAACCCTTTGTACCCTGCGTTGATCAACACTCTACTGGAAACGACTATATGCGTTTGTTTAACCACCTTAGGGGTCGGTCGGGATTTTTTCGACGTAAAATACCCCAATATTAGGGTTGTTCATATCAGATTTGAATATGAATCCGCACCGAAACAATTTGGGTTGGATAGCTCTACATAGCATCAATAATATTTCAAAGATTTATTCTAAAACCGATAAAATATTTAAATTTGTGTCTAGCCGGAACAAATGGCATCGACATACATCTTAAACAGTTCATATTGAACTTTAAAACTTGAACAATTTATGTCAAAAGCTTAGCTGAAACGCTTGTACAAATGCTAAAAGATTTGTATAAGTCTAGAATTTACACAATCATATAAGTATTGAGTAAATTTAAACATCAAAACGTCTCAAGGCATTCACAAGAATGAAGTCGAATGAATGTAAAAACTTGTACACAATGATCAATGTACAAGATTAGAAAACTTACAAAAACATAGACAACTTGTACAATATAAAACATTGCACAGGTTAGAAACTTGCAACAAGTTAGGATACTTGCCTTATGCGTGCTTTAAAGTTGAAGTTAATCGTCCCTCAAATCGTCTTACACATTTAATTAATAATAACATACCAATTAGTCACATAAATAGTCCATATATTAGTTAATGTTACATTATTCTTCATTTTAGGTTGTTCGCGTTTTAAAAATTTAGTCAACGCGTCGAAACTTTTAAATTCTACGCTACAAATCCAAATCAGACAGGTAAGACCAGTCTATTTTAGGTCAAATTCTATTTTAGTTGTTATCTAGACAGTTAAGACCTGTCTGCTTAGGCCAAGTTTCATTTTGGTTTTTATCCGAATGTTAAGACATATCTGCTAAGACTAAGTCTTTCCTTCTAATTCAGACAGTATGCACCTGTCTGCTTTGGACCAAAATATTTGTTCCAATTCAGATAAGTTAACCCGTCTACTTTAAGGTGTCCATTTATTAACAAAACTCACTGCACGTGAGCTCAACAACTGGGCTGTTAACAATTCTCTCGTACCTACTTTGCGACTTCGTAGCTTGCTCATTTCTTATTGAAATAAGTTTGTTCTTAAGCCCACTTCTTCCATGTTCTACATACTGCACAACCTCCAAAAGAAAAGAATTTTGCAGAGACTCTAACCAGTCAGAAAATTGACTCAAAAGTCAGGGGTCATACTAGGTTCTTAGCCTTTTAACGTCTTTTACGAAAATTTTTGCCATAACTTCGTTATGGCGTATTTTTCTTCCGTTTCACTTGGAACAATTACTTAATCCGTTTAACTATAGTTCCTTCTTTTCGGATTTTAAAAATAACCAAACAAACACATAAATATAGCAGTCCATTTACAGTGCTCTAAATAAATTCCATCCTTTATGCTTTGGCTTACGAGTTTTAGTTATTCGTTTACTTTCATGGCATTTACCGGTAGATTTAAACAATATTCAACCATATAGCCTTATCACTCCAAGATCCTTCTTTGATCTCATCAAAAATCAACAACCACCAACAAGCACTTCTTTAACAAACTAAAAAGCTTTTAAAAATAAAAAAGATGAAAAGTTAGGGTTTTTAATATTCTTACCTTTCTTGGTGTTCTTGTTCTTATTTTTAACCTTGACTCAAGCTAGCACTTGATCTTCTTCTTTCTTTCTATATGATCCGCCCCTTTCCCTTTTTTTTTTCCTCAAGCTTTTGCTCTCAAGCTTTTTTCTCTCTTTACTTAGTTAAAATATAAGGAATGCTCAAAGGAAATGCAAGTATACTTGCAATCCTATTTATAGGCCATCCAAGAGTTACAGTATTATAGTCTTTTAGGCCCCTTAATCATGCTTTAGTTAATTAAACTAACTTCAATTAAATTAACTAAGGCTAGACACAATAATATATTACCTAAGGCTTTATTTGGCTAAATAAATGAGAAAGGAGGGGACAACAATCTTGGATTTGATTTTATTAGATATTACTTACTATAAATGGCATGTGACTCACCTCTTTGTCCCATCTCTCCCTATATGGTCGGCCACCTCCCTTTCTCTCTCTCTCATGACTCATCTCGTCGGTTCAATTAACCTCATGTTAAATTCTAATCAAGTGACACATGGCCATCAAGCTTCCTTACATGTGACACATGTATTTTACAATACTTTAGCTCCAAGTACTTAGGTTTTAACCCTAAGCTTGAGCCAAAGCTCAACCCTAACCAAGCCAATTAAACTCTTGGCTCAACCCTAGGAAAGCCATTTAAAAACCCTAGCCAAGCCATTTACCCTAGGCTCAAATGACTTAGTTACATCCAAAGTAGTTTTGTGTCTAGTTTCTTTCTAGTTAGGGTTTCCTAACTAGTCCGATTAGTTAAACCGAAAAATTTTCCTAAAGAAATTTTTTATTAGAGATTATATCTCACATTCCCGAATAAACGCTATGCCCTAATTCGAAAATTCGAAAACACGAAAAAACGTTTTTAGCGTGAATAGTGTTTTTACGTCTTTTCTTAATAAAATATTTTTATTGGAGATTTCATCTCCCATTATCAAATAATTAATATTATATCGCTCGAAAAAATCAAAAAACGAAAAAACGAGTCCGTCATGTGATGAATAGTTTTTTATGAATAGTGATTTAGTGGTTTTCTCGAAAAAATTTTATTTCATCTAAAAATTCCAACATGTATTCATATAACACGTACATTAGGTCAATAATTGACCTTTAAACACAATTCATTCCATTAAAATATTTATTTATATTTAATAAATATTAAAAATCCTAATTACAAGGATAAGCTATATTCTCGATCGTTATAGTTGTTATACTCAACGGTTATCGAGTAATCGAGCTGCTCTTCGTCCGGCAATGGAGCTTCGGTCGGTAACATTTTCTGGAGAATTTCTTCCCATTTGTTTGATTCATTTTCTGATACAGAAAGTTGTTGTTAGTTGAAGATAGATATATAGAGATAGAGATCGAATGTTGAGGTATAGCCCGTGAAGCTTTACTTACCCCAAACCCAACAACAGTTAGTAGATTTTTAGCTTTTTTCTAGGGTTTTGAAGTGGGACACTTCAACATAGATGATGAAATTGATGATGATATGTATACATACACATATATAGTTATACAGAGACATTAAAACAAAAAGTGAAGAAAAGATGGAGGTCATAAGGGTTTGGTGCTTTATTCCTGCACTTTCTCTCTCTACAATTTTTTATACAAGTCTTTTTATCTTTGTATGTAATTATCTATTCCAATAGTGAGGAGAGAGAGAGAGATTTTTGAATAGTTTTAATGGGTGGACAAAGATCTTTTATTTTTCAGTTTTCTCATTCATTATTACAATTATTATTATAATATTAATTATTACTAATATTCATTGGATTTGATACATTTTTTTTCATCATATTTGGTCAAAATATTATAAATATGTATTTAAAATACTATTCAGACCTTTCTGATTTTCAAACAGGTTTTGCTTACACTGTTCAGAGAGTTAAAATTGTAAAATGCTATTATTTGGACATTTTGAAAAAATCAATTATCAAACAACATTTATTCATTCAAATACAATTCTGGATAGATATTTTACATTATTCAGATGTCTAAACTGTTCAAATTTTAACACTCAGTTTTATCAAATACCACCTAAGTTGCTAATAACCGGTCGAAACTTGATCGTCGGCAGGTGACAATGGAAAGGATCACCTTAAGTACAAATCGAGAGGCAGTCCGGCTGGACTGCATCCAATCGCTCATTGTTGAGTTTATTTGCACATTTATATTTGTGTTCGACTATTTCGGACCATACATGGCCTGGTAACTAAACTTGCAAAGTTTTACATTTATAATGCACAAATTTTGTATCTTGTTTTATTTTATACCATGAGGTGGACTCTGAACCCATCTACATTAATTTGATTGACAAGAAAGGAAAGGAAAAAAGAAAATATAACCACTTCTTTAATTTCACCTAGGCATCACAAACACCAGTTCAGACTGGTCAAATCAGGCCGGTCTTTGTACTGAAAAAGAGGACCAAATAATGCAGGCTAAGCTTGCGGACTTTCGGCTTTTTAGACACTTTTAATAAAATTGTACTCCTATTTTAATTCAAAAAAATACTTTTAATAAATTTGTACTCCTATTTTAATTCAAAAAAATATAAAAGTAGCATAAAGGAAAGTAAAGATAAGTTAACTCTTGCTCATTTAAAATTTTAAAATACATATTGCATAAATTGATAGAATGTTGACACCTAAACAGTTTCTAAGTAGTAAAAATATATAACGCCGAAAAAAATATACGTTTCATATTATTATCTTCTTTGTTTTTTTTCTTTAAACAAAAAAAATATTTTCTTTAAATTCTTTGCATGCATTTTTATGAGGATATTGCACAAATATTTGTTTTACTAATGACTTTTAAGTCATTTTCCTTGGAATTAAGAGCTGATCACTTGTTTTCTTTTTAATTTTCTTAATTTTCGTATATATGTAATAATATTCTCTTTCTTAGCAGATAAAGCTGAAAAATGCCCTGGGCCTGCTTTTTGTGGCCGTAGTAGTGATGAAATTGTTGGGAAAACTCCTCCAATTAGAATTGTCTCTGACAAATTGAATAACAGACCAAGCCAAACGAGTAATGCAATTCCACCAAATAAATAATAACCACATAAAATAATAGTACGAAAAATAAATCAAACACAAGATATCAAATCTTACGTGAAAATCCTCTATAACTAAGAGGTAAAAACCAGAGGCCGAGCTTCGACTAATTCCACTATAGTTAACTATGAGTACAAATAGTTCTTCCAAGTTTTTTTTTATTCTTTTTCTATCAGCTCTTGAACCCTTGACCTGTGAGTTAATGATTTGAGACACTAACCAACCGGGCAAAGCAGAGCCAGTTCTTCCAAGTTTTATAACTAAAAACTTGAAATATTACCAAACTGAGAGAATACAATAATACTTTAATTTGAGTAATAACTCAAATTACTTCATCACTCATAATCTTTCAAATTAATTAAAGTCTTCATGCAATTAATTACCCGGAATAAGATGGCGATACTCGAGAATAAACCTTCACGAAAACTGTTCTATTCTGCAATACCAACTTCGTACATTATTGCTTCTGCCAAAACACTCTCTCTCACTGACTGTGTATATCACAATTGTTTTATGTTATTTTATTAAGCCATACCAAGTCATATACATATATATATATATATATTATTACCAATTCGTGTTATCTTCAGAATTTATATCCCAAATCCTTTTCTTATTAGGCCACGCATACATACATCACATAACATAGCTACTGCCATGTTAAGTCTTAATTCCATATCCTGGTAGGATTTTACTCAAGGTTAAAAAACCGTGTATATACTATAGACACCAATCAATTAGTTTTGATCCCATGTAGTGCTCACCATATAAGACTTAGTACACCACTAATTAAGATTGGTTCATTTCATGCGTTTGGACCCCACAAATCTAACAATCTCTCCCTCTAAATCTATGAGAAGGGGGTTCTACCATGACCCCGTCACTTGGAGCCCATCTCGACCAACGCCTTGCAAAACTCAAACTTATTGCGAGTTATAACATTTATCAATATGTCTGAGGGGTTCTCGTCGACATGAAATTTCTTCACTTTCATTAATTTCTTTTCCATCACTTCTCGAAGCCAATGATAACGAACATCAATGTGTTAATTTGGTACGATTATGATAAGTGACGTTCTTTGTCAAGTCAATTGCACTCCGTCTGTCACAATAAACCTTATATTTATCTTGTGTCAAACCCAATTCTTGGAGAAACCGTTTTAACCATAACATCTCATTGTCTGCTTCCGTAGCAACAATGTATTCCGACTCAGTTGTAGACAAAGCAACACACTTCTGCAACTTGGACTGCCATGATATAGCTCCCCCTTGCAAAAGTAAACAAATACCCTGAAGTAGACTTCTTTCTCTTCAGAACCTGCTATGTGTGCATCTGTAAAACCCTCCAAGACTAGATTCGAGCCACCAAAACCCAAATTAGAAGTAGCGTTCAAGTATTTGAGAATTCACTTAACAACTACCATCGAACCCTTGGTAAGCTTTCACTTTCCGCTGCCGAAGTGAGCTTGTCCAAGGCAATAATAGAAATCAAGTTGAGGTGCAAATTTGGGACATGTCTAACATCTCTGAAAGTAATATTACGACCAACATCTGTCTGTATGCAAATATCACCAATTCTAACAATCTTGGACTGATCAGTGTTACCCATCTTCACAGACCCAAAGTCTCCAACTTTGTACGACGTGAAGAATTCTCTCTTGGGAGTAGCATGATATGAAGCACCTGTATCAATAACCTAATCAATTTTCTAATCAACAACATGCAGTAAGCATTCTTCTTGTCCAAATGAAAAAAGCACAACATCCTCAGTAATTATACCTGCAGTATTTTTCTCCTCAACCTTCCCTTGCTCACTAGTTTTCTGATTGTTTAACCAGATCTTGCAATTTTATTTGAAGTGACCCTCCTTGTTACAATGGTAGCACCTGTATGTAATGCCTTTTTTGATCTTTAACTTGCTCCTATGATTTTTGAAATTTTTGCTTTTGCTACGATTCATGTTTCCCTTGTGAGATCCCCTTAGATTACTTCTACCCCTATTCATCTTTTTCCAATCCGTCTTAGTTTTATCCACTGGCTTAACTCCCTTAAGCTACAATCGTTCATACAAATCCTTACAGCAAAGGATGTCTTCCATTCTGGGTTTCCATATCAAAAAATTAGATGAGGTCAATTTAATCACGGCGCTGCTTGATTCCTTCATTTAATTTATCAAAAATAACTGCACAAAGAACCTTGCTCTGATACCACTTTGTTGGAAAAACTCCTCCAACTAGAACCGTCTTTGATAAATTAAATAGACCAAACCAAACAAGTAATGCAATTCCACCAAATAAATAATAATTGCAAAAAATAATAGTACGAAAAATAAACCAAACACAAGATATTAAATCTTACGTGTAAAACCCTCTAAAACTAAGAGGTAAAAACCACGGGCCGAGCTCCAAATAATTCCACTATAATTAACTATGAATACAAATAGTCCTTCCGAGTTTTATAACTAAAAACTTGAAATATCACCAAACTGAGAAAATACAAGAATATCTAAATTTGAGTGAAAACTCAAATTATTTCACCACCCAAAATCCTCCGAATTAATTAAAGTCTACAAGCAATTAATTACCAGGAATAAGATGGCGATACCCGAGAATAAACCTTCACGAAAACTGTTCCGTTCTACAATACCAACTCCACGCATTATTGCTTCTGCTGAAACACTCTCTCACTAACTATGTATATCACAATTGTTATATACTATTTTATTAAGCCGTACCAGTTCATATATATATATATATATACATATATATATTGGATAAATATAGGTACACAGCTGTGTAGTGCACAGTAGGCTATAGCGACGGACAATCCGTCGCTATACACAGAATATTTATGGTGACAGACAAACCGTCGCTATAGCCTTGGAAAACCGTCGTTATAGCCTACTGTCTAGCTATATAGCTATGTAGCTACATATAGCCCTATATATCCTAATATATTATTACCATTCTGTGTTAACTTCAGAATTTATGTCCCAAATCCTTTTCTTATTGGGCCACACATACATACATCATATAACATGGCTACTGCCATGTTAAGACTTAATTCCATATCCTAGTAGGATTTTACACACGGTTAAAAAACTGTGTGCATACATAGACACCAATAAATTGGTTTTGATCCCATATAATACTCACCATATAAGATTTAGTACACCACTAATTAAAATTAGTACATCTCATGGGTTTGGACCCACAAACTCAAAAGAAATCGATTTCTGCCTCCCCGGTTATGCCAACCCTGCCGTCACATTTAGCCTATGGGTTAGCGGTTATATCACAATCATCTGGTCCATCCTTTATTGGATTGCTCAATGCTTAATTTCTGTGGCAGCTTATGCTCTGCTCAAGTATCTTAACAGAGGATTAATGGTGAGTGTTCTGTCTTTTTATTTATGCGGTGGATTTAGGTCACAAACTTATTGGCATGGCCTAAAACAGGCATGGTCATGGAGACGTGTCAAAATAATAATCTATTTTATTTTTAAAACTATCTCAACTATAAAAGTTAACTTTATATATCTTTTTAATTAGGTTTAAATTTTATATTGACTAAATTTAACTAGGAAACTTGCTATATATTTGAGAGACCATTTCAGTTACGCCTAGCAATGCATATTTTCGAATCTGTTCAATTTTTGACGTTACTATGTGGAAGACATGCATGTGTGAGGGACGTTTAATCGATTTTTTCAGATTAACTTTCTATTCTTAAAAATATTTCTTCAAGTATAATATTGTTTGTCTACAAAAGATTGTCTAAAACTACAAAAGTCAAATATAAATTAGACATAAAAATTAGTTTAGAAGAGTATACTTAAGTTGAGTCATTATTAGGATTAAGAAAGACAAAAAATTATTGGCTGAATGGTACATCTGTCCCTCCAAGTTGCCACTCACTTTCAAAGTTGTCCCTAAAGTTCATTTTTCGTCAGTTAGGTCCTTAAAGTGACAGTTTTTTGGCATATTCGTTCCTTTTACCCAAATTAACCCAAACCTAACCCATTTTAACCAAATTTTGACCCAACCCGACCCAATTTCACCAATAAATTTTTTTAAAAAAAAAACTAAAAAGTTTTAAAATTATTTTAAAAATAATTATTATTTTCAAATTCTTTAAAAATAATATTTTATTTTAAAATATTAAAAATAATAATTTTTAAATTTTTTTTAAAAACATAATTATTATTATTTAAAAAATATTTTATTTTAAAATATTAAAAATAATTATTATTTTCATGAAAAAATATATATTCATAAAATATAGATTCAAATAAATTAAATAAGAAAACCATTTTTTTTTAAAAAAAGTAGATTGTTTTCATTTTTTATGTGAAATACAAAAAAAAGAGTAAAATATAAAAATAAAAAAACTGATTCAATTTTTGTTTAAAAAAAATTTAAAAGTTTTAAAAATTATTATTATTTTATGGAAAAACAATTAGAAAATTTTTAAATTTAAAAAAATTAGTACAATTTTATAAAACATAGATTCAAAAAAATTAAACTTTATTTTTAGAAAAAATAAAACAATTTTGTTTTTTTTAAAATGAGTAAAATTTCTTAAAATATAGATTCAAAAAAGTAAATAAAAAAAACTTTACTTTCATAAAACAAAAATAGAAATATTTATTTTTTAAAAGATGTGTAAATTTTCATAAAACTAATTAAGAATTAAAAATTTTAAACTTTAATTTTTCTGAATCTATATTTTATGAAACTTTATTCATTTTTGAAAAAAATAAAAGTTTGTAGTATATTTTTTCTAAAAATAATAATAATTTTGAAAACTTTTAAAAAATAATATTTTATTTTAAAATATAAAAAATTATTATTATTTGAAAAATAATATGTTGTTTTAAATATGAAAAATACTTATTTTTAAAATATTTTTAAATAATTTTTTTGAATCTATATTTTATGAAACTTTACTCATTTTATGAAAAAAAATAAAAGTTTCTAATATTTTTTTCCTGAAAATAATAATTAGTTTAAAATTTTAAAATAAAATATTATTTTTAAAATAATAATTTTTTTTATAATTTAAAATAAAATATTATTTTTTAAAAAAAGATTAAAATAATAATTATTTTTAAAATAATTTTAAAACTTTTTAGTTTTTTTTTAAAAAATTTATTGGTGAAATTGAGTCGAATCGGGTTGGGTCAAAATTTGGTTAAAATGGGTCGGGTTTTGGTGAAATTGGGTAAAAGGGACGGAAACGCTAAAAAATGTCACTTTAAGGACCTAACTGACGAAAAATGAACTTTAGGGACGACGTTGAAAGTGAGTGACAACTTGGAGGGACAGATGTGTCATTCAGCCGTAGTTTAGTTATATAAGTATAATAAAGGATGGCAATTTGACCCGTCCTCACAGTGTTGTTTCCTGTCCCAAATGAAATAATAATTTTGACTTTGATAGCGCGAATATAGAATTGACAATAGAGAATAATTACGTATAGGGATAGCTAGGGAATGGGGGTGGAGGGGGCTGGGAGGAGGGACTGATATTTGCCGTCTTAATCATAATATATAAACTACATAAGGTGAAAACCCTATTCTATTCGTTTGATTTATTAATTTTTCAAGAATTATATAAACTTATGAACCTATGGGACTTGGTAAACTAAACATATATTGATGTATTTCATATTATTAAAATACTATATATGATTAGTAGTTTCAATACTGTTATTTTTTATTATAAAAAAAACTGATATTTTCACATATAAAAATAATATAAGATTCATTTTAATATATTTATTATTACAAATATGATTAAACAAGGGGTTTTTTCTTTTTTCTTTTTTTAAATTTACAAAAATATTAATACCCACGAGTACTTAAATTTCTGTAAGGATGAGATGGTTGTTGAGTATTAATTTCAATAAAAGATAGGCGAGTACGAGAAATATTTATGAGACCGAGAATTGGAGTGGGATGTGCAATCCGTACCTCTACTCCATCTCATGCCACTCCTAGGTTATAATATGAGTAAAATTTGTATATATTTTATACACTTTTCTCTACCTTAATTTGTTTAAGTGGTAAGAAATATCTATCTATTTAGATATCCTTTCCAGAACTAAGGTAATAATTTCTGTTTGTTTTATTTATTTATACAAGTGTGGTACTTTGGTCAAGACACAAGCAAGTTTAAGATATAATTGATAAAATGACATGAATTTATTTGCCAACAAATAATTTTTTTTATTCTAAACGAAAACCAATTTATATTTTCAAAATCAGATTTAAAGACATTCTTTAAAATCCTCTTTTTCATACTCAACATAAAATAATTAAAACTATTTTTAACAATCTGTTGGTGGCCACCAAATCCAACTGAATAATCAGACATCAAACAACTAGTATAAGAAATTGGATATAAGATCAACATAAAAAGGTGAAAAGATAATTCAAATTAAAAATATAAGAAAAAGAAAAATGAGACAAAATTGTGCATTAAACCTGTTAGAGACATTCTCTTATCTTATTATCAAAGAATTATTTAAAGCATTTATCCCACTTATTTGGGAATCATGGCCCTTGGAGGTTGGTCGTCACTTACACAATTTTTGGTAAAATTCTCATTTGTTTACTACTCAACTGAACCTAAGTCTACGAATTTGCTAACTTATTATGAAAGAACAGAATTAGTATAAATTTTTTCCATCCAAAAGGAAGCGAAACCTATGACGCACCCAAATTCAGGTATCTCTACCTCGAACTCGGTACTTCACTTTACTACTCGTATCATAACTAAATAACATCTCACAACGGAATAATAAAGGTTTTCATAAATAATTTATAACATAATCCCAAGTTCTCTCAACCTCAACTATTACAAAGTATGCTTAAGATAATGCAAATAGCTAGTATAAGTCTTAGTACAATCAGTGCACTGTCTTCTTAGTAATTAACAAGCTAAAATTAATCCGAAGCCTTGTCCTTCCCTTTAATTGTCCTTCTTGGAACGCCCTGCTCAGCCCTAACTGAAATATTTATGGTAAAACAAGGGTGAGCAACGAGTTTGCTCAACAAGTATGAAGCCAATAATAGATAGACATGCTCAAGGTTTAATGATGATAGAGTTCTAATCGATTGATAACCAAATTATGAATAAGCTGCAGAATGTAAGGGCAATTGAATATCACAGTTTCAACTCAACACTTTTCTTATTGAGTAGTTATAAAGGACTAAGAACAGATAGAAGGATAAGTACTTGACTTACTGTAAAGCCTCCGAACAGGCACATGAGGTGATCAGCCCCGTAGCACCCACATTATGTATAACGTTTAAACATTGTGCGTGTGTCGGTTCCCCGACATAATTTATAATATCCCTTACCATGAGGGTTGTTCATCTCAGCACAATATAGAAGTCTGCACCAAACAATTGGTTTGGATAGCTTACCCAAAAATTAAATTGATGACCAATTTATCTACTTATTAGTCTAGCCGAATTAATTAGCTTAGACACACTTCTCAGGATAATTCCAATAATATTTAAAAGGATTCTCAGGATGTTCAATCAAGATTTATCAAGTCTGTCATGCTTGGGAGGGTATATATAACCAAGCATATTCAACACAAGTTATCCGACATAGCATTTAGATAGTTGTGACAGTAGGAAAAAAATATTTGAATATGTCCAAAGACTTGCATTAGTTTGCTAAGAATGAGGGACTTGCACAATATTCAGAGTTGTGTAAGACATGAAACTTGTACATGATATATAAAGGTGTATAAGTTAGGGAACTTGCCTGTATTGTTGCTACTATTTACTCTAAACCTCTTCTTCGGATAACCTACATTGGTTGCAAGTTACTCTATTGTTAATCGCTGTTGAAAATAATAATCATAATCGACCCAACCGTTACTGCAACTACAACTAGGATTTATGCATCTCATTATTCCATATTTCATTCGTTTAGTCACTTAACAAGTTTTCCTCAGTAAGCCGGACTGATCTTCTTTTATAACGCATACTAAGTTCGCTTATATACATTCTTAATAGCTTTAACTCACTCCTTTAATAATCTACAGAAGTACCTTTCGATCATAGAGTGACGCCCTTCGTTGTCATTCTACGATCAGTATTTAAAGTTCTATGATCGACTAACTAAGTTATCCTACGACTACGGGTTGACTTATGAACATGAAGTGGGGTCGGATGTGGGTCATTAGGGCACTCGCTTACGGGATACCGTCTACCGAAGAGACTACTGTTAGTTTGGTGACTTTGGGGATCAGGAGTTTGGGTCGATCGGCCTGTTGGCTTCCGAAATTCGGCTCAGGTTTAATGTTGGAAATTCCCGCAGGGGGTTCGGGATCAGACAACGAACTTAGGTTCGACTCGGTGACTTTGGGGGTCGGGGTTCGGGTCTCAACGTCATTGGATACTCGGCTTCAGATCGGTTTACGATCAGGACATAAGACATTGGGTTCGGGATATGATCTGGAAAGGGTTGTGTCTATTTAGGGAAATTAGGGTCTGGTAAGGAACCAAACCCAGAGTAGACATTAATGCTTTCGGGTTTGGGAGTTCGGCCTGGATTACTAGTTGTCTTCGAGGATTTGACTTCGAATTCCACTTCGGGAACCTCTTTATGGTTCGGTGTCGAAAGATAAACTTATATTCGGCCATGTCACTTTGGTTCAGGGGTTTAGGGTCAGATGGCGAACCCCATCGGAATGGCCTCGGCATCCCCGATGCTAGTTATTATACTACATTCTACACTGGCACAATCATTATTCGACACATTTTACACCTTTCATTGGTTTTACTCATGTTCAGGTCATAAATCCAACTACCAACACCTATGGTCTGCATAACTGTAAACACCAAGCTTTGGGCTCGTTCCGCCTGTATGACTAATTTTTGACATTAACTGGGTAAGGTGACTAAGCCATTAACATAACTCTGATTTAAGTAATTAACCAATTAAGCACTCAGCCTTTTCGTATAACTATTATATGATTAAAGAGTTTAACCATTACAACATATTATACCCAACTCATGCATGTTCTGCTACTTAATCAAAAGGAAATTACTAAGTAAATAACAAGAATAATGCTCAAGGTAACAAGATCGTACCTTTCAAGCCTTGACAGTTCGTGACACTCTTAGACCCTGCCCTTCCGAACAGCAAGAGTTCCTTTAGAGTCTTCTTTATCTCTTAAACTTACAATATCTCTCTCTATATCAGAACTAACGATTTCAACAAGTTCTATAACATGAATTAGGGGCTTTATTTATAGAAGAGCTTTTACCTAAACAGGAGCCCCTGCCCAGATTGTAGGACCGGCACACAATAGCAGTAACTGATGGATAAGGAAGGTTAGGTAAAAAGGTTTTACCAACTCACTTTTTAGGCCATGCTGCAGGTACTTATCCTACTTCACATGGGATTAACTTAAACATAATGAAACCTAGGGTGGCTATAGACCATTGGCTGAGCCTAAAGGCAGTACTATTTTATCTATTTATTATTATATCTGCATACATGCATACAGATTTACAGATTTTGGGTCAGATGATAGGTCCTTTCTACTGGGCACAGTTTATCAATTATTATTGGGCTCGGCTACTACACATACGAGCCTAACGCAATTGGGCTGGCATATTATTTACGTAGAATTCATGGGGTTCTATCAGCCAGCTCATAACACAACTCAATTAGGTTAATGACATTACTCGATCGGACTCATTCTTGAGCAACTACTCATAGCAGTCAATTCCCTCTATTTCATCAGATTTATTAAATCATTCCATAACTCACCATTGACTTAGTGCTATCATTTTTCTGTATAAGATAACTCCTTTCTATTTTGGTTAATCATATATAATGCTAACACATTCAACACTTATACGCTTAATGATACACGACTACTTAATTACCAACCTGATATCAACTATCATTTGGCTCCATAACCATTATTTTTTTTATAGACTAATAAAACACTTAAATTGACTCCTCATGAATCATTATGCCACACAAGACTCATTCTTCAAGTTTAGTCAATTCATAACTTAAGCTCAACCATATTATAGTTTCATTTTAATCCATTCTCATAATTTATACATGACGCAAATTTCATTACACTAACCAACTTCATAACCACACATTACACATAACTACACATAATTATTTTCAAATAGTTCTCATTACATTAATAATAATCTTTTAAATTTCTCTGGTATTACATCCTCCCCTCCCCCTTATAAGGATTCCATCCCCGGAATCATCACAAGTTCAAGTAAAGAGATGGAGATAATCGCTTTTCATTCTATCATTTAACTCTCACGTAGCCTCCTCGGCAATGTGATTTTGCCACACTACCTTTACCGAAGGTATCACGTTATTTCTTTATGCTTGTTCTTTCCTATTAACTATCCGCACAGGGATTTCCTCATATGTTAGATCCCTCTCGATTTGAATAGGCTCATATGATATCACGTACTTATAATCAGGCTTGTATGGTCGTAACACTGACACGTGAAATACATTGTGAATATGTTCCTGTTCGGGAGGTAAAACTACCTCATATGCTACTTCGCCTATGTTTCTCAGTATTTTCAAACGGTCCTATAAACCTTGGGCTCAATTTTCCCTTCTTCCCGAACCTTATCTTCCCCTTCTAGGGAGATACCTACAGACACACAAAACGGCCCACTTTGAATTCTTTGTTCTGATGATGCAAATCAGCATACTTTTTCTGTCTGTCTTGGGCTACTACCAGTCTGGCTCTTATTGTCCGGACTATCTCTGTCATCTGTTGCACCAATTTCGGACCTACGAGTCATCGTTCTCCTACTTCGTCCCAACACAAAGGTGTTCTACATTTCCTTCCGTAGAGATCTTCGTACGATGGCATACCGATACTTGCGTGATAACTATTATTATACGAGAATTCTACTAAAGTTAGATCGTCATCCCAGTTAACTTTAAAGTCCATCACGCACGCTCGAAGCATATCCTCTAGGATCTGAATCGTTTGCTCACTTTGGCCATCGGTCTGAGGATGATACGTAGTAATCAATCTTAGTTACATTCCCATCTATTCTTGTAGACTTTTCCAGAAATTTTACGTGAAGCGCGGATCTTTATCGGATACGATTGATATCGGCAATGTCGTGACACGATTTCCTTTATATATAATTTAGCTAACTGATCCAAACTAAATCTCACCTTAATTGGCAAAAAGTGTGCAAATTTTGTTAATCTATTTATGATAACCCATATCGCGTCGTAACCTCGCTGAATAACTAGAAGTCCCACCACGAAGTCCATCGTAATATGCTCCCACTTCCATTTCGGTATTTCCAATGGTTGAAATAACCCGCTTGATCTCTGATGCTCGACTTTTACTCTTTGACAGGTCAAACATCTGCTGATGTAATCCATAACTTCTAGCTTTAAGTTAGGCCACTAAGAGTGTTAACGAAGGTCTTGGTAGATTTTCGTGCTTCCTAGATGCATTGAATATGTCGTGTAGTGCGCTTCTTGCAGAATTTCCTCTCTAAATTCGGACTGCTGGCACCCGCACTGGGTCTTCGAATCTCAAGATTTTGTCTTTATCTATCTTGAATTTCTCTTCCCTATTCTCTGTTACCCTTTCCTTTATTCGATTGCATTTCTGATTCTTTTCTTGCGCCTCCCTTACTCTGTTCAATAATGTTAAACGAGTTTCTATTGCATACAATTTCTTTTCTGTCTCTTTCAGACTTCTCACTTTAATTCCTAATCTCGTTATCTCCCTTATTAGCTTTTCCTGAGTTGTCAACATCATCAACTTCTCCCTACATTTCTGACCCAATGCGTCTGCTACCACATTCGCCTTACTTAGATGATAAAGGATCTCACAATCATAATCCTTGATTAGTTCCAGCCATCTCCTTTGACACATGTTCAACTCCTTCTGTGTGAAGATATATTTCAGACTCTTGTGATCCGTATATATCTCACATTTCTCCCCATAGAGATAGTGTCTCTAGATCTTTAATGCAAATACCACTACTGCTAGCTCCAACTCATGGGTGGGATATCTACCTTCATAATCCTTCAGTTGTCGTGATGCGTAAGCAATGACCTTGTCGTTTTGCATCAGCACATGGCTAAGTCCCTTGTGTGACGCATCACTGTACACCACAAAACCCCCTGTGTCATCTGGTAAGGACAACACATGTGACTCGCTTAACTTTTTCTTCAGCTCTCGAAAGCTCTCCTCCCATTTCTTCATCCACGTAAATTTCACCGTCTTCCTGGTTAGATTGGTTAACGGGTTGCTATTTTAAAAAAATCTTGGATGAATCTACGATAGTACCCCGCTAACCCTAAGAAACTTCGTACTTCCGTTGGCGTCTTTGGTTATTCCCAGCCGATCATTGCCTCCACGTTCATAGGATCTACAGATATCCCATCATTATCAATCACATGACCCAGAAATTGTACTCTTTTCAACCAAAACTCATATTTAGAAAATTTAGCATACAACTCTTCCTTCCTTAAGGTTTCTAATACTACTCTAAGGTGTTCAGCGTGCTCTTCGCTAATCCTTGAGTAGATCAAGATATCGTCGCTGAAGACTACCATAAACTTATCTAAAAATGGCTTGAAAATTCGGTTCATCAAATCCATGAATGATGCTGGCGCGTTAGTCAAATCGAATGACAACACCAAGAATTCGTAATGTCCATACCGGGTTTTGAACGTTGTCTTTTGTACATCTTCCTCTCGCACTTTCAACTGATGATATCCTGTCCTCAAATTTATCTTTGAAAAACACTTGGCTCCCTTCAGTTGATAAAAAAGATCATCGTTTCTAGGCAAAGGATACCTATTCTTGATTGTTACTCTGTTCAACTCTCGATAGTCGATGCAATAAAGTCGCATGGATCCATCTTTCTTCTTAAAAAACAAAATCGGTGCCCCCGACGGAGACACACTCGGTCGAATATATCCCTTATCTAGCAATTCTTATAATTGTACCATCAATTCTTTTATTTCCACAGGCGCCATTTGATATGGAGCCTTCGAAATCGATGTCATTCCTGGTGCTAATTCTATCGCAAATTCGATTTTCCTATCTGGCGGAAGACCGAGCAAATCATCTGGAAACACATCCGAAAACTCTTCTACTATCGGCACACTATTTAATTCTATTCCCACTTTACGAGTATCTACAATATGGACTAAATAGCCTACGCATCCGTTTCTCAATAATTTGTTGGTCTGCATCATTGTCAGACAACACGTTTGTCTAAGCGATGTGCTACCATAAAATACTATTTTAGACCAATTCGGGGTCTGAAGGTTCACACTTTTCTTTTGGTAGTCAATTACCGCCCCATGGTTATATAACTAATCCATTCCCAAGATTACGTCAAACTCTCCAAATCTTATCGGAATCAAATCTACCTCCAACTTATGTCCCCTAATTTTTGCATAACTATTTGCCACCTCTATGTTTAATGCATACTTTAATTGTTCTCAGGTTAAGTTCAATCGTTTAGCAACTCTTCGGACATAAAAGAATAGGTAGCTCCTAAATCGAACAACACGTAGGCATTTATATTGTTGATTAGAATAGTACCTGACACAACGTCCTTTGAAGTTATCGCGTCCTGGACGGTCATATTGAATGTTCGGGCAGTCGGTCGGTTGAATTGGGTTGGTCCACCAATCGTTAGCTTACTGTTGCCTGCCTTGTTGCCATTACCACCGTTCGTTTCTTCTTCGAGCAGTCCTTGATCTGATGCTCAGTTGATCCCAAGCGAAACATTCCCTCATCTTCTTCGGTTTCGGACAGTTAGGCGAGATGTGACCCTCTTGCCCAGAATTGTAATAAACGTTCTAGCCTTTCTAGCATTCCCCTTGGTGGTTCTTCCCACATTTTCTGCATTGCTCACCTCTCTTCTTGAATCTTCCCTGCTTACTACCTAACTAATTGTTGTTAACGCTGTTTCCCACTTTCTTTTATTCATGTTACTTCCCCCACTACTTCCTCCCTTGTTGTCTCATCTAAGCTTCTTATTCTTCTTTTCCCTATGGTATTGGGTTAGTGCCTCACTTCCCCCTTCCGCAATAATGGTTTTTTCCAA
This sequence comes from Aralia elata, assembly GCA_034770075.1. Taxonomy (NCBI): domain Eukaryota; kingdom Viridiplantae; phylum Streptophyta; class Magnoliopsida; order Apiales; family Araliaceae; genus Aralia; species Aralia elata. The sequence goes on along the minus strand of CM068386.1, from coordinate 19,418,107 downwards.
TAGTGTATTGAATGCATCGACTGAAAAATAGATACCTTACTATACAACCATGGTTTCAGCCCTTATTCGAATTGTCGCGCTTTTCGATCCTCCGTATCCACCTGGTGTGGTGCGAAACGTGCTAGCTCATTAAATTTTGCGGCATATTACGCGACTGTCATCTCTCCTTACTTCAGCTACAAAAACTTCACTTCCATTCTACTTTGCATGCTCTTCGGGAAATAGTTCTCAAAGAACAGCTCTTTGAATCCATCCCATGGTACGACCCTTTCTCCAGTGCGTTGCTGGTTCGCTTCCCACCAGTAGTTAGCTTCTCCCCTGATCAAGTATGTGGCAAAAGTTATCTTCTGATCCTCTCCTACCCTCGCGATAACAAACGCCTTTTCTATTTCTTTGACCCAAGACTGGGCCTCGACAGGATCAGTCGTGCCCCTAAACTCTGGGGGTCCTACACTCTTGAAATCCTTGAAGTTCGTTACAGGAATTGTCGGGGGATTGGGGTCTATTGGCCCGGTATTCCTCCCTTAGAATGCTCCTGTCAATAGGTCCACCAATCATTACATGGGGTCTATTAGTCCTCCCTCATTATTAACTGACTCTTCATGAGTAGGTTGCACTTGTTGTCTACATCATGGTGACATTTTCTGCTAATAAAATAACAGAACGTTTAAATATAACAGCCATGTCATGCTCTATATCATATGTGTCTAATGCAACATATACAAAACAATGAACGTTTATATTCACATGCCAATAATAATTACATCATATATGATTCTCTTATAGCATACTGCTAGAAACGTTACCATATATCCCCTATAATAACAAAAGTTGGGGATCCACTAACATTCTACCCTGCCACCAGGTATAAAAGTTGGGGTTTACATATACTATTCCATGTCTTCCACAAAAGACTAGAATCAACACATATATAACTAGCTATCACTACTGACTGCCCCACTAACAACCTACCCGAGCATACCACGCTCCAAAGCATTTCCATACTCCACCTGACCTATATGGATCATCAAATCTCGACTCAGAATGTAGCGAGTCTGTCCCTCCTCTACTGGATAATGATACACACCATCCATCCATCTCTCTATGGCTATGCGAACCACATAACCCATCTTGTTCATCCTCCTCTTCTTACTTTTCACTTCATCCTCTAAGTCACCAACACATCTCATAGCATCATCCCATTATTCTTCAATCTAGACACGGTCTGCTACCTATTCTTCTAACTTAGCTCACAATGCTTCCTTTTCCAATTGCAAGCTCTCCATCTACAGTTCTAACTGTTCTAACCTACCAACTAAATCCACGTTCCTTTCTAAAAGGCAGTGGACCATAGCCCCTAACTGAGTAGAGACTTCATTTCGCCCTTGGACTTCCTGCTCTAACTCTTGGATCCTATCAGTTTGCTCAAGGATGCGATCAACATACTCTTTTATCAAATCCTATTCAAATATGGTGTCAATATGGGGCACCTCTTCTGGTTCGTCTAGGGGTTCACTGTCTATGGGTCCTCCTCCAGATCCTTTTCCGGATCTTCCTCTAGATCAGACTCTAATTCAGGCTCATTCTCAGCTAGAACAACAACCGATATAGGTTCTACTAACTCGAGTGTCTTGGATACCATATGTATGTCACGTGGTTCCTCCTCCATGATCCTGCGTGGTTTGCCTACTTCTGCCATTCCTATAACTTCATCCATAAAACAATAACTCTATTAGTATCCTTACGATAAAATATAAATTCATTGGTTAGGATGAAGATATACTTCTGCAACTCTACTAGCCCTCTACACTAAAAGCATCTTATAAACTCTACGTGAGTCTTATCTTCTTCTACTTCCTCTATCTCTACTAAGGTTATAGCCTTAAGGGTCCTCTCTCCTAAGGTTTATAACCTATGACTTTGATACCAACCTATGACGCCCCCAAATTCAGGTATCTCTACCTCGAACTTGGTGCTTCACTTTACTACTCGTATCATAACTAAATAACGTCTCGAAGCGAAATAATAAAGGTTTTCATAAATAATTTATAACATAATCCCAGGTTCTCTCAACCTCAATTATTACAAAGCATACTTAAGGTAATGCAAATAGCTAGTATAAGTCTTAGTACAATCAGTGCACAGTCTTCTTAGTAATTAACAAGCTAAAATTAATCTGAAGCCTTACCCTTCCCTTTATCTTTCCCCGACCCACTGCCCTGTTCAGCCCTAACTGAAATGTTTATGGTAAAGCAAAGGTAAGCAACGAGTTTACTCTGCAAGTATAAAGCCAATAATAGATAGACATGCTCAAGGTTTAATGATGATAGAGTTCTAATCGATTGATAACCAGATTATGAATAAGTTTATAGAATGTAAGGGCAATTGAATATCACACAGTTTTAACTCAACATTTTCTTACTGAGTGGTCATAAAGGACCAAGAACACATAGAAGGATAAGGTGATCATGAGGTGATCATCCCCGTAGCACCCACATTTTGCATAACGTTCAAACATAGTGCACGTGTCGGTTCCCCGACATAATTTATAATACCCCTTACCATGAGGGTTGTTCATCTAAGAACAATATAGAAGTCCGCACCAAATAATTGGTTTAGATAGCTTACCCAAGAATTGGATTGATGACCAATTTATCTACTCATTAGTCTAGCCGAATCAATTGGCTTAGACACACTTCTCAGCATAATTCCAATAATACTCAAGATGTTCAATCAAGATTTATCAAGTTTGTCATACTTAGGAGGGTATATATAACCAAGCATATTCAACACAAGTTATACGACATAGCATTTAGATAGCTATACGAACAATGACAGTATATAGAAAATATTTCAATATGTCCGAAGACTTGCATTAGTTTGCTCAGAATGAGGGACTTATACAATATTCAGAGTTATGTAAGACATGAAACTTGCACATGATATGCAAAGGTGTATAAGTTAGGGAACTTACTTGTATTGCTACTACTATTTACTTACATTAGTTGTAAGTTACTCTATTGTTAATCGATGTTGAAAATAATAATCATAATTAACCCAACCATTACTGCAACTACAACTAGGATTTACGCATCTCATTATTCCATATTTCATTCATTTATTCACTTAACAAGTTTTCCTCAATAAGCCGAACTGATCTTCTTTTATAACGCATACTAAGTCTGTTTATTAACATTTTTATTAGGTTTATCTCATTCCTTTAATAAGTCTACAGAGGTACCTTTCAGTAATAGAGTGACGCCCTTCGTTGCCATTCTACGATCAGTATTTAAAGTTCTATGATCAGCTAACTCAGTTATCCTACGACTATGGGTTGACTTATGCACATGAAGTGGGGTCAGATGTGGGTCATTAGGGCACTCACTTACGGTATACCGTCTGCCGAAGAGACTACAATTAGTTTGGTGACTTTCGGGATCGGGAGTTTGGGCCGATCGGCCTGTTGGCTTTTGAAATTTAGCTTAGGTTTGATGTTGGAAATTCCCACAAGGGGTTCGAGATCATACGACAAACTTAGGTTTGACTCGATGACTTTGGGGGTCGGGGTTCGGGTCTCAACATCATTGGAGACTCGGCTTTAGATCAGTTTATGATCAGGACATAAGACACTGGGTTCGAGATACGATCTAGAAAGGGTTGTGTCTATTTAGGGAAATAAGGGTCTGGTAAGGAACCAAACCCAGAGTAGACACTAATGCTTTCGGGTTTTGGAGTTCGGCCCGAATGATTAGTTATCTTTGGGGATTTGACTTCGGATCCCACTTCGGAAACCTCTTTATGGTTCGGGGTCGAAGGATAAACTTATATTCGGCCATATCACTTTGGTTCAGGGGTTCGGGGTCAAATGACGAACCCCATCGAAATGGCCATTATTCGACACATTTTACACATTTCATTAGTTTTACTCATGTTCGGGTCATAAGTCCAACTACTAACACCTATGGTCTGCATAACTGTAAACACCAAGCTTTGGGCTCGTTCCGCCTGTATGACTAACTTTTGACATTAACTCGGTAAGGTGACTAAGCCATTAACATAACTCTGATTTAAGTAATTAACCAATTAAGCACTCAGCCTTTTCGTATAACTATTATATGATTACAGAGTTTAACCATTACAACATATTATACCAAACTCATGTATGTTCTACTACTTAATCAAAAGGAAATCAATAAAGTAAACAACAAGAATAATGCTCAAGGTAATAAGATCGTACCTTTCAAGCCTTGACAGTTCGTGACTCTCTTAGACTCTGCCCTTCCGAACAGCAAGAGTTCCTCTAGAATCTTCTTTATCTCTCAAACTCACAATATCTCTCTCTAGATCAGAACTAACGATTTCAACAAGTTCTATAACATGAATTGGGGGCTCTATTTATAGAAAAGCTTTTACCCAAACAGGGGTCCTTGCCCAAATCGTAGGACCGACACACAATAGCTGTAACTGCTGGTTAAGGAAGGTTAGGTAAAAAGGTTTTACCAACTCACTTTTTAGGCCATGCTGTAGTTACTTATCCTACTTCACATGGGATTAACTTAAACATAATGCAACCTAGGGTGGCTATAGACCATCGGCTGAGCCTAAAGGCAGTACTTGTGACACCCCCAAATCCGGGTACTTCATTTCCTCAGGATTTGGTGTTCACAATCCAAAAACATCACATCACATCTAACTACTCATTCAAATATAAATGAAAATACTTGAATAGAAATAGAAATCTCCCATTAGAGGGTTACAACATCATTCATAAAGAAATCCCAGGTCATCTAACCTTAAATAAACATCAGTGCGGAAAACATAAATCAAGTCTATTACATAAACGACAATAAAGCAAATACAACAAGTCTTCATCACTTGTTTGCTTTTCCTTTGCCCTTACTAGTGGATGGCTCATCAGTTCTTTCAACTTTAGCTGCAATGTTATTATGCAAGGGTGAGCAATGATTGCCCAGCAAGTATAACAACAATGACAATAATAACATGCGAAATAATCAACGGATATCGAATAATTGAAGATTTAGCTTTTGAGTCAAGAATGTAAAACAAGATTCAAAAGAACGTCTGAGGGTCTTAAGACCACGAACTATGTCCCAGGTTATCAAGTATTTCTACTTTAAACCTTTAACAGTCGTAAGACTATATGGACCTTTCTTCTCGTACTCAGGGGGATCAGCCATTTGTACCATGTATGTGCACAACATCTTAACGCTAACGCATAAATAAAATCCCCTATATAAGGGTTGTTCATCTCAGTTTGACATCGAAGTCCGCACCAAAGGAAGTTTGGTTTGGATTTACTTCAATAACGTTTCTAGAATTTAGAACGCTCATCAACTATGGACTAGTCGAATCAATAAGGGTTCGCTAGTCAATCAAGGTTCAAAAGGTATAATTCGAGAATCAAAACTAAATCTCACAAAAGGTACAATTGAATGAGTTCTATATAATTGAAGCATTACAAAGAGGAATTTAAAACGTCTCATTGAATCCATGAAATTGAATGAAATAGAAATAATAATTTGCTCGAGTAAATAGTAGCATCATGAAACTTATATGATAAGAGAATTAACTTTAGAAACTTGCGTAAACGTAAAAAGTAAGGATAAGATACTTGCCTCGTGCGTAGACTATAAATTTAAGACTCACATTTCTCTAATCAACCTATACATTCCGTTTATAAAACAGTAACAATAATTAGTTACAGTATTATAAACACTTCAGAACTCATTCTCATCTAAAATTTCTATTTTAATAGCTCAGTTGACACCGAACAATCAATGGGCTTATGCTACCACCTTTCATAGTAATTTAACATTCATTTTATACATTAGCCTAAGCTTTAGGTATATCTACGATATCATAACATAATCTCAAAGAAAGAAGAAAATTTTTACTCTCGTCTTTTTACTCTTTTTGTTTTTTTTTTATTTTAAATTCTTCGCCGGGGCGAGGAATCCCTTCACAAAATCCTCGCCGGGGCGAGCTCCTGCCGGGGCGAGGAATTTCTTCACAAAATTCTCGTCGGGGCGAGAATTTCCTTCACAAAATTCTCGCCGGGGCGAGCTCTCGCCGGGGCAAGAATTTCCTTCACAAAATTCTCGCCGCGGCGAGAATCACGAATCCCAGTTTCTGCAGTTCGCGAAGAACGCAGAAACAGGCCAAAATTTCCAATCTTGTTATTCTAATCGTCAAATTAAACATACCCAGACACTATATCACATATATAATTATTACCCAAGCCTTCTAGCATGATTCTAACAACTTAATATGCATAAACCATGAATCTAAGGATCAAAATTGGTGTCTTTATCATTTTATCAGTTCTTCAATTTATTCATGAAATCATACATAGCAGGTTCATTAGACAACCAAATTAATCCGTTTAAAACTTGTTTTCTTCATTTATACATGCATAATCAAAGTAAGTTATCAATTTATCCAATTAACTAACAACACAGACTTCAATTTCATACATTCAAACCATGTTCGTACACTGTACTACTTTGTAACTTTCTGAATTCTCATATAAACATAATTTCACGGATTAAATTACTCTAAATCATATATAAACCATATAAAACACATTTATGCATGCTTTCTAACATCTAACATCAAATTATTTAAAGATTTAGCCATAGTAATCAAATTACAGAAAATACAGAGAACTCTAAACATACGTTCATGGAATAAACTCATCAGAACATAAATTAAAACTTAATTGAGAAGGATTACCTTCAATTAAATGCTTTAAATGATACAAGTAGATGAATGATTTCTTAAATTCTCCAAATTCTCTCCTCTTTCTCTCAAGTTTTCTCTCTGGCTTGAATATGAGTTACTGATAATGGAATACGTGAAAAACTAATAGCAGAACATGGTGTCAGTTTAATAACTGGCACCAACTTCCACTAAGGCCATGTTTGGCTACTCATATATTCCTCACTTCTAATTTATTTTAATAAACTACTTATTATATAGTTTCATGTCACACTTTAATCAACTAAATAATCTTACTAAAATCAAATAAATAAAATAAAATAATTCTACATTAAATCACATAACCATATAAATAAAATTTTCATTTATTAATAATGACAAATTATTAAATCTCTAATTAATAATTAAATTAATTAGAAATAACGTTATACTTATTTAAATAATGTATTTAATCAAATAAATTCAATTAAACACATACTTTAAATATAAAAATTCTTCACATTAATCTAATTAATGTAACACATATAATTAAATTAATCTACCACAAATTTATCGATTAATCAATTAATTCAACAATCAAATCATCGAAAATATTTATTTAATTCAATAAATATTTAAAATAAGTTACAAAAATTCTCGTTCGTCACAGTACTATTATACCTATTTATTATTATATCTGCATACATGCATACAGATTTACAGATTTTGGGTCAGATGATGGGTCATTTCTACTGGGCTCAGTTCATCAATTCTTATTAGGCTCGGCTACTACACATACCAGCCTAATATCATTGGGCTGGCATATTATTTAAGCAGAATTCATGGGGTTCTATCAGCCAGCTCATAACACGACTTAATTAGGTTAATGGCATTACTCAGTCGGACTCATTCTTGAACAACTACTCATAACAGTCCATTCCCTCTATTTCATCAGATTTATTAAATCATTCCATAACTCACCATTGACTTAGTGCTATCATTTTCCTGTCTAAGGTAACTCTTCTCTATTTTAGTTAATCATATATAATGTTAACACATTCAACACTTATACGCTTAATGATACATGGCTACTTAATTACCAACCTGATATCAACTATAATTTGGGTCCATAACCATTCTTTTTTTTATAGACTAATAAAACACTTGAATTAACTCCTCATGAATCATTATGCCACACAAGGCTTATTCTTCAAGCTTAGTCAATTCATAACTTAAGCTCAACCACATTATAGTTTTATTTTAATCCCTTCTCATAATTTATACGTGATGCAAATTTCATTACACTAACCAACTTCATAACCACACATTGCACATAACTGCACATACTTATAATCAAATAGTTCTCATTGTATTAATAATAATCTTTTAAATTTCTCGAGTATTACATCCTCCCTCCTTATAAGGATTCCGTTCTCGGAATAATCATAGTTCAAGTAAAGAGATGGGGATAATCTCTCTTCATTGTATCTTCAAATTCTCACGTAACCTCCTTGACATTGTGGTTTCGTCACACTACCTTTACCGAAGGTATCACTTTATTTCTTAATACTTGTTCTTTCCTATCAACTACTCGCACAGGGATTTCTTCATATGTTAAATCCTTCTCAATTTGAATAGGCTCATATGATATCACACGCTTATAATTAGGCTTGTATAGTCATAACACCGACACGTGAAATACATTGTGAATATGTTCCAATTCGGGAGGTAAAGCTATCGCATATGCTACTTCGCCTATCGTTCTTAGTATTTCAAACAGTCCTACAAACCTTGGGTTCAATTTCTCCTTCTTCCCGAACCTTATCTTTCCCTTCCAAAGAGATACCTTCAGAAACACAAAATGGCCCACTTCGAATTCTTTGTTCTGACAATGCAAATCAGCATACTTCTTTTGTCTGTCTTGGGCTACTACCAGTCTGGCTCTTATTGTTCGAACGATCTCTGCCGTCTGTTGCACCAATTCTGGACCTAAGAGTCGTCGTTCTCCTACTTCGTCCCAACACAAAAGCGTTCTGCATTTCCTTCCGTAGAGAGCTTCGTACGGCGGCATACCGATACTTGCGTGATAACTATTATTATACGAGAATTCCACTAAAGGTAGATGGTCATCCCAATTATGTTTAAAGTTCATCACGCACGCTCGAAGTATATTCTCCAACGTCTGAATCATTCGCTCGATTTGACCATCGGTTTGAGGATGATACGTAGTGCTCAATCTCAGTTGAATTCCCATATGTTCTTGTAAATTTTTCCAAAAATTTGACGTGAAGCGCGGATCTCTGTCAGATACGATTGATACCGGCACTCCATGTCGTGACACGATTTCCTTTATGTAGAATTTAGTCAACTGATCCAAACTAAATCTCACCTTAATTGGCAAAAAGTGTGCAGATTTTGTTAATCTATCTACGATAACCCATATCGCGTCGTAACCTCGCTGAGTAACTAGAAGTCCCACCACGAAGTCCATCGTAATGTGCTCCCACTTCCATTTCGGCATTTCCAATAGTTGAAGTAACCCGCTTGGTCTCTGATGCTCAGCTCTCACTCTTTGATAGGTCAGACATCTGCTGACGTAATCCGCAACTTATCGCTTTAAGTTAGGCCACCAAAAGTGTTGGCAAAGGTCTCGGTACATCTTCGTGCTTCCTGGATGCATTGAATACGTCGTGCAGTGCGCTTCTTGCATAATTTTCTCTCTCAATTCGGACACTGCTGGCACTCACACTCGGTCTTCGAATCTCAAGATTCTGTCTTTATCTATCTTGAATTTCTCTTCCCCATTCTTTGTTACCTTTTCCTTTATTCGATTGCATTCCTAATTCTTTTCTTGCGCCTCCCTTAGTCTGTCAAATAATGTTGGACGAGCTTCTATTGCATACAATTTATCTTTTGACTCTTTCGGACTTCTCACTTCAATTCCTAATCTCGTCATCTCCCTTATTAGCTTTTCCTAAGTTGTCAACATCATCAACTTCTCCCTACCTTTCCGACTCAACGCGTCTGCTACCACATTCGCCTTACATGGATGATAAAGGATCTTACAATCGTAATCCTTAATTAGTTCCAGCCATCTCCTTTGACGCATGTTCAACTCCTTTTGTGCGAATTCGATTATTAGGGCATCAATTGTTTCCCAATTCACATGTATCGAATCTATGAAATCTTCTTCTGTATTTTGCAATTGAAGAAAGAGATAGACCAGAGAAAGAGAATTTAAGATATCCTCGAAAAGGGACATGAAAGAATAAGAGGAAGAGGCAAAAGAGTAATTCATGATGGAGAGGCCGTTCGATTTTACAAACGAAATTGGAGATCTCACTTGTACTAACAAAATTAACGCAATACATTGTAATATAAGTAAATTTATTGTGTGTCAATTTTATTAACTTTTATCGTAAAACTTGAGATCAACTCATCAAAACTCATTAAAATTAATAAATAAAAAAATAACCTAATCAACTCATTGGCGGATCACCAAATGACTTCTTGTATAGATATGAGTTTCTTTTCAAGTGAAGTGAATTGACTCTAATGAAAGTTTGGTAATTTGATGTGTGCTGGTTACTCCGGTGCATAGATGTATGCAAGTGAAATAGACTATTTACAAGGGGTGATAATAAAGATTGTTTTGATATTTGCAAGCTAGGCCCATTTTTTATTGGGTTTATAGTAGTGTCATGGCTGCTAGGGCATTCTTTGGGACTTCAACGACCCCGGCACTAGCTTTTGGGCAGGCTTTTGTCACTGGAATCTGGCCAGATCACTGGGTACATTGGGCTGGGCCACTCATTGGCGGTGCTTTTATTGGTCCCATCTTTGAGTACTTTTTCTTTTACGAATAAGATAACTCCATTTGTCCCACAAAAAATAACTGAATTATAAAAAAAAATTGTCCCGTAAAAAATATTTAGAATACACAATTCAAATTCAAAATATTATTTATTTTATTCTAAAAAATATTTAAGTAGGAACCATTATTTTTAAGAAAAAGAGAGAATCAATAATAATGTTATAATAATATCTCAAATTTACTTTCAAAAGTTAATAATAATGTTATAATTTAAAACAAAGAGCATACATGTTCGCTACTACTTTGAAGCTCCTTCCATGTATGTTAATTTTGATTGAATATGCATAGGCTTTTCTTATGAGTTTTTATTATAATTTAATTTTTTGATTTTTTTGAATTTATCACATATGTATTACTTTGGATAATAATAAAAAAATATTGCTGATAAAAGCTATTTGTTGTGCAGTATGTTCATTCTTATTATAGTAATAAGAAGACAAACCTACAATTCGATATTCATTTATGTGGGACAATTTAGCATGTTCAAAGAGACAATATTATATAATTAGAAAGCGAAATGAGAGAAAATTGCCGTACATGCACTACAATGATTAATATCCACTGACATCAATCACAACTAGTGAGACCTACTCTTTCAAAGTATTTTAATGTGAAATTGAAGAGAGTAGCTGAGGATAGCGTGGAAATATTTTAATATTTGACATAATTTGTAGTATTTAAATACATGTATTTATGGTGGTATGTGAATTGCCGGCTACCAGTTGTACAGAAAACTAAAACCTGCCCATCTTCTTATAGCTAACAACTTTAAATAGTGCATCATTGTATTGTACAAGCAGCAGTTAAAAAGGACAGAAATGTGCATCAAATTAAAGCTAGGAAACTCAAACTTGTTAGGCCTTTTTTGAGAATGTGAATAGTACAAATCTTGATGTTGCCTTTTCTGTTTTGAGCAACCATCCCCTTTTGGACCGTTTATTTTGTGTAAGAAAATGATTTCAACAAGACTTTAGTTGTCATATCAAACATTTAGAAATGGGCAAAAAAACTTTCCTTGAAAAATTAGAAGTTAGTTCTCTCCTTTTCATATATATATATATATATATATATATATATACGGTAAACTTCTAAAGCGAACCTTAAAAAGTGAATCAAAGACGAACCGTCGTCTTTGGTGTGTATGGCAACGATTCGACTCGTCGCCGTAGTCATGTAGTCTTTGGCGACGAGTCGAATCGTCGTCGCCATAGACACCAAAGACGACGATTCGCTTTTTAAAGTTCGCTTTAGAAGATTACTATATATATATATATATATATATAGTCCGGATCTTAAGCATACCCTCTTAAATGGCATACCAAGCATACCCCCTTTAGCGACGGACCGGGCGACGGTTTGGTCCGTCGCCATAGGTCCGGTCCGTCGCTAAAGCCTTTAGCGACGGGTCCGTCGCTAAAAGTTGTCTGTTGCTAAAGGTTTTAGCGACGGACCGGACCTATGGCGACGGACCAAACCGTCCCCTGGTCCGTCGCTAAATGGGGTATGCTTGGTATGTCATTTAAGGGGGTATTCTTAAGATCCGTTCTGATATATAGTCCGGATCTTAAGCATACCCTCTTAAATGGCATACCAAGCATACCCCCTTTAGCGACGGACCGGACGAAGGTTTGGTCCGTCGCCATAGGTCCGGTCCGTCGCTAAAGCCTTTAGCGATTAGCGACGGGTCCGTCGCTGAAAGTTGTCCGTCGCTAAAGGTTTTAGCGACGGACCGGACCTATGGCGACGGACCAAACCGTCCCCTGGTCCGTCGCTAAATGGGGTATGCTTGGTATGTCATTTAAGGGGGTATTCTTAAGATCCGTTCTGTATATATATATATATATATATATATATATATATATATATATATATATATATATATATATATATATATATATATATACAGAACGGATCTTAAGCATACCCTCTTAAATGGCATACCAAGCATACCCTCTTTAGCGACGGATCGGGCGACGGTTTGGTCCGTCGCCATAGGTCCGGTCCGTCGCTAAAGGCTTTAGCGACGGGTACGTCGCTAAAAGTTGTCCGTCACTAAAGGTTTTAGCAACGGACCGAACCTATGGCGACGACGGACCAAACCATCGCCTAGTCCGTCGCTAAATGGGGTATGATTGGTATGCTATTTAAGAGGGTATGCTTAAGATCCGGACTCTATATATATATATATATATATATATATATATATATATATATAGGGGCAAATGATCTATAGCAAATACTTGTTATGCATCAAAAATAGAAAAACACCATCTCTATTGTCCAACATAAGATTAAACGACCGAGATTAGAACTGAAAAACAGTCATCCGCAACTAATAGTAACGGACGACCCATTTACATAATTGCCCCTCAAGTCAAAGCTCGTCAACCAATATAATAGGACGAAAAATAAAATAAAATTGTCGTCCTCTACTAATAGTAGCAGACGGATATCAGTATACTCCCAAACCATAAACTCACACCGCTTGATAAATTAGGACAAATTATAGCCCTAGGCTTAAGAGTTTATTAACTAGGATTTAAGGTTTATTACCTAGGGTTTAGGGTTTATTAACTAGGATTTAGGGTTTATTAACTAGAATTTATGGTTAGTAATTAGGATTTAGGGTTTATTAACTAGGGTTTAGGGTTTATTAATTATTTAGTTTATTTAGTATAGAATAGTTAACTAAGTATTTAATATTATATATATACAGTCCCCTTCTCTAGAGAACCTATTCGCTGGTAAACCGACTAAACGATGATTCAGTCCGTCGCTATAGCATAAAAAGCCAAGGACATAGCTATGGTGACGGTTCGAACCGTCGCTATAGCTCAGAAAATCGTCTTTCTATGCTTTAGCGACGGACAAAACCGTTGCTAAAGCCGATTCGTTTTTGGTTTGTTTTTTCCGGTTCGCTGGAGAAATTTTTCCTATATATATATGGAACTACATCAATTAGTATTACTAGCGGATGGTTTAATACAATATTATATATTGTGTAATTTAATCTAGGGGCTTTATGTTAAAAAGTCCGTCCGCCACTAATAGTATAGCAGATTCCGCTACTATTAGTGGTGGATAACGTTTTTGTTTTTTAATCTTGTTCGTTGGTTGCTACAACAGAGGGTATTTATTAGATCAAGCTAGTTGATAATGGATAGACATGTCATATGATCATAACAACTAACCAACAAGTGATATATATCTTCCATTTAAATTTCGTTCTATTATGTTTATAAAATAAATAAGCTTATCATGTATAGTTATTAGTATTTTATAAATACTCTCATGTATCAGTAAAGTGATACGGCTCTTTGGGTCGTGTCTCAGGATACTCCCACTAGTACTACCGGCCGGTATCGAGTGCTAGGGTTACCGAGAATACCAGCCTATACATTGCCAGGAGGTATGTAATACCCGGTTTTTTTAAAAAAAGATAATAATAATAATAATAATATAATTAGATAATAGAAGTGTAACTGATAATTATTTATACATATCTAAAACCTATAAGGATTAAGATAAGTCATAACAACCTTTTTTATTTTAAAAGGACTCTTTTTACTTGGTACCCTATTTTGCAAAGGAATTAAATATATTTAAATAACTAGAGAGAGAAGAACGTAAAAACTATCTGGCATTGGAGTACTGAAGAACAAAGAAAAAGAAAAGAAGAAAACTCAAATAGGTAAATCTAAACCTTTTCTTTTCAATTATGAAATAACAGTTGTATCTTATATGAAAATTTTAGATTTCTAAAGCCATGATCATAAAAATGGTGTTATTATGAATGAGATCTTAAATAATTTTTAGTTTGTTTTTTTTATATAAATAATTTTATACTTCTTTCACTTTTCTTCAAAGTTTTGATAATTACTGAAAAATTTCATAAACGGGAGAAAATATTAGGCCACTTTCGTTCATTATTTGTTTTTTCTATTTTTTTGCTTTAGACCGAATAGTATAAACTCCATAATTTTAACTTGAAACTTTAACTTTAGAACTTGTGCAGTTTTTTTTAAAATCCACCACTCTGTTATTTTCCTCTTGTGTTTACATATTTTGTAAAACAGTATATGTATACTTATATTTCAATATAAGTGTTTACGAATTTTATCAATAGTGCGTATAGATTTGTATAGATTTGTAATTATAGTACTATATCATTATATTATTGTATGCACTATTTAACCTAGATACATGAAAACAATTAAAAGATAGTTCTTTTTAAAATTGATACATAATTGGATATATGTGATGAACACATTGTGTGTCCATTTGTGGTGTCGTAAGTATATATTATATGTTCTGCAGTTATGGCAACCATGTTGGTGTTTATAATTACAAGTATTTATGTATTGGTACATTGCATGCAGTGGGTATGCAAATATGTTAACAAATGAATTCTAAACAAATAACAGAAAATACTCTTATTAATTTTAAAGTTATAGTATCTCAGTAATTATAATTTCAGGAAATCATTATAATTTTAGTATATTAACTAAATACAAATTAAATTAGAAATAAATAAATATTAAGTGTCATCGTGTGTAAGATATGAGGTAAAAATGTGTTTGAGGTAGGATATTTTATCCTGATAATTTTTATTTGTTCTAAATTTATATTTAGGATTTGTTCGGCTAATATTTTCATATTTCGCAATATCGAGGTAAGTGGCTTTCTAAACTATTTAGTGTTTTTAAAATTATCGTTTACTTTTGTATATGTTTAGTAATTACTCGGATGCCTAAATGTATGGTTTTAAAAATTCATTATGTTTTATTTAAGGCTTCCATTTAAATTAAATGTTATGTTCTTTTATTTCAAAATTTGGATCAAGTATTTATTTTTTGAACTGTGAAATGAGATTATATGATTTTGAACTATGAAAAAGTATTGTTTAGAATATCGATAATATTGAGAAAAGATTTTTGAAATCCTCAGTCCGACTATATATAGAACCCGTTAGTGTTTACGTTTAGTTTTGGAGCTAATATAGGACCTGGCGCACACCTTTTAGATGCCCTTCAAAGAGCGTGCATTTTTATAAATACCTTAGTAGGGTGCGTGAACATTGACACTATCGAACTTTTGGGCCGTGTTACAGGGCTATTGTAACCTTAGTCGCTAGGGCTGTGGATTAAAAAGATATAATGTATACATTAAAATTATTTTGAATGTGAATTTGTTTTGTTATTATTCGTTTAGTTTTGAAAAATATATTTACTATAATTATCGAATAAAAGATATTTCGAAAAAAAAATGTTTTGTAAATTATACTTGGTCCACCTAAATAGGGAGGATTGTCACTTGTTGAGCTTCATCGCTCACCCCTTACAAATTTTTACAGGTTCCATTATTGAGAGCTGAGCACTTATTTGATGTAGTTTGGATAGTTGAAGATTTGTTTAAAATGCCATTTCCTTTAATGTTGAATTTTGATAGAAACTATTAGTTTCTCTATTTTACGTTTTTGATATTTGATAGTATTTCACTTTGAAATGGATTTAAAAGATGTTTATTGTTGGGTTTAATTTAAGATTATTTTTGAATTATTTTGTTTGGGCTGCGCTATTGATATTGTTGCCTTGTGGGCCTTTGGACTTGCGGTGTGTATCACTTCGGGCCTGTAGTGGGTTCGGGGTGTTATAGAGATGGTATCAGAGCAGTGGCCTCTCGCAATGTGTTGGGTTGAAAAACCCTACATATTCCCTGGGGAGTGATTTTGGGAGTTTGCTGTGGGTTATAGTTTTGGCTAAGTTAAGAATTTTGAAGTTAAAAATAGAATAAGGTAAGAAATCTTTGTATTATTTGAGGTTTAGGTTATGATTCTATAAATTGCCTTTAGGCTTGATCTGTAAGTTATGGGTAAATCATTGGGCTGACGGAGGAGTTTGTTTCGATTGGGTTGTTTGTTTGGTTGGTCTTGATTTTGACCAACTGTCGATCTCTTTTCGATTTGTAGTTGATTTGAGGAAAGTGAGATAATTTGTCAAGGTTATGATTGTTATGCGACGAAATAATGATATTAGTTAAGAATTTTGATTGGATCATTAAGGAAAATAAAGTTATACTTTGTACAGTTAAGAAATGATCATATAGGTAATGCGATTTTGGTGCGAGTATTTGTATCAACAAGTATTTTATTTTGGAGACTTATTGTTAGAGTTTTTTTGTAACAATTTATTATGATCTTAGAATTGAGGAATTGATTTGGTTTATGCTTTGATTTTGTTAAGCTTGTGGATGATTTGAGGTATGTGTATTGATGGATAATATGATAAAGTGAAAATTATTAAGTATAGATGATCTTTTGTAAACTTGAGTTGTAGATATTCGAGGTAATTAGATTAATCATTTGAAGCTAATAATCAGTTTTGTGATATTGGAGTTATGTTGTATGAAATTTCTTTGTGATAATAAGAGGAGATCTTTGAATTTGTTGGATTAAGGGTTGTAATAAGAGAATGATCGGTTCATTAAATGATTAGATAATAAGTGTTGAAATTCAATAGATTTTGAAAGATCTTGAATAGTTATAGTTTGCTTATGCAATTAGTAGAATATATGTGATTTGGAGTTTGATATAGTAATGAAGAGATCTTAGTAGTATATTCTTTGGTGTAATAATATTTGAGAATTAATTCGGATTGAGGTTATGATATTTTGAAGCTCTTCAAAAGTTAGAGAGAGTTGGTAATATAGTTTGTAGAGTTGTTTTGTTTATTTGATGTCCTTAGAGTTTTGCATGAATTTTTGTAATAAATAAAAATAAAACTTTATTTGCTTATTTGAATTCCGAGGACGGAATTATTTTTAAGCTGGGTAGAATGTAATACCCGTTTTTTTTAAAAAAAGATAATAATAATAATAATAATAATAATAATAATAATAATAATAATAATAATAATATAATTAGATAATAGAAGTGTAACTGATAATTATTTATACATATCTAAAACCTATAAGGATTAAGATAAGTCGTAACAACCTTTTTTATTTTAAAAGGACTCTTTTTACTTGGTACCCTATTTTGCAAAGGAATTAAATATATTTAAATAACTAGAGAGAGAAGAACATAAAAACTATCTGGCATTGGAGTACTGAAGAACAAAGAAAAAGAAAAGAAGAAAACTCAAATAGGTAAATCTAAACCTTTTCTTTTCAATTATGAAATAACAGTTGTATCTTATATGAAAATTTTAGATTTCTAAAGCCATGATCATAAAAATGGTGTTATTATGAATGAGATCTTAAATAGTTTTTAGTTTGTTTTTTTTATATAAATAATTTTATACTTCTTTCACTTTTCTTCAAAATTTTGATAATTACTGAAAAATTTCACAAACGGGACAAAATATTAGGCCACTTTCATTCATTATTTGGTTTTTCTATTTCTTTATTTTAGACCAAATAGTATAAACTCCATAATTTTAACTTGAAACTTTAACTTTAAAACTTGTGCAGTTTTTTTTTTAAATCCATCACTCTGTTATTTTCCTCTTGTATTTACATATTTTGGAAAACAGTATATGTATACTTATATTTCAATATAAGTGTTTACGAATTTTATCAATAGTGCGTATAGATTTGTATAGATTTGTAATTATAGTACTATATCATTATATTATTGTATGCACTATTTAACCTAGATACATGAAAACAATTAAAAGTTAGTTCTTTTTAAAATTGATACATAATTGGATATATGTGATGAACACATTGTGTGTCTATTTGTGGTGTCGTAAGTATATATTATATGGTCTGGAAGTCATGGCAACCATGTTGGTGTTTGTAATTACAAGTATTTATGTATTGGTACATTGCATGCAGTGGGTATGCAAATATGTTAACAAATGAATTCTAAACAAATAACAGAAAATACTCTTATTAATTTTAAAGTTATAGTATCTCAGTAATTATAATTTCAGGAAATCATTATAATTTTAGTATATTAACTAAATACAAATTGAATTAGAAATAAATAAATATTAAGTGTTAGCGTGTGTAAGATATGAGGTAAAAATGTGTTTGAGGTAGGATATTTTATCCTAATAATTTTTATTTGTTCTAAATTTATATTTAGGATTTGTTCGGCTAATATTTTCGTATTTCGCAATATCGAGGTAAGTGGCTTTCTGAACTATTTATTGTTTTTAAAATTATCGTTTACTTTTGTATATGTTTAGTAATTACTCGGATGCCTAAATGTATGGTTTTAAAAATTCGTTATTTTTATTTAAGGCTTCCATTTAAATTAAATGTTATGTTCTTTTATTTCAAAATTTGGATCAAGTATTTATTTTTTGAGCTGTGAAATGAGATTATATGATTTTGAACTATGAAAAAGTATTGTTTAAAATATCGATAATATTGAGAAAAGATTTTTGAAATCCTCAGTCTGACTATATATAGAACTCGTTAGTGTTTACGTTTAGTTTTGAAGCTAATATAGGACCTACTAAGGCGCACACATTTTAGATGCCCTTCGAGGAGCGTGCATTTTTATAGATACCTTAGTAGGGTGCGTGAACATTGACACTATCGAACTTTTGGGCCGTGTTACAGGGCTATTGTAACCTTAGTCGCTAGGGCTGTGGATTAAAAACGTATATTGTATACATTGAAATTATTTTGAATGTGAATTTGTTTTGTTATTATTCGTTTAGTTTTGAAAAATATATTTATTATTATTATCGAATAAAAGATATTTCGAAAAAAAAATGTTTTGTAAATTATACTTGGTCCACCTAAGTAGGGAGGATTGTCACTTGCTGAGCTTCATCGGTCACCCCTTATAAATTTTTATAGGTTCCATTATTGAGAGCTGAGCACTTATTTGATGCACTTTGGATAGCTGAAGATTTGTTTAAAATGTCATTTCCTTTAATGTTGAATTTTGATATATAGAAACTATTAGTTTCTCCATTTTACGTTTTTGATATTTGATAGTATTTCACTTTGAAATGGATTTAAAAGATGTTTATTATTGGGTTTAATTTAAGATTATTGTTGAATTATTTTGTTTGGGTTGCACTATTGATATTGTTGCCTTGCGGGCCTTTGGGCTTGCGGTGTGTAGCACTTCGGGCCTGTAGTGGGTTCGGGGTGTTACAGAGATGGTATCAAAGCAGTGGCCCCTCGCAATGTGTTGGGTTGAAAAACCCTACATATTCCCTGGGGAGTGATTTTGGGAGTTTGCTGTGGGTTATAGTTTTGGCTAATTTAAGAATTTTGAAGTTAAAAATAGAATAAGGTAAGAAATCTTTGTATTATTTGAGGTTTAGGTTATGATTCTATGAATTGCCTTTAGGCTTGATCTGTAAGTTATGGGTAAATCATTGGGCAGACGGAGGAGTTTGTTTCGATTGGGTTGTTTGTTTAGTTGGTCTTGATTTTGACCAACTGTCGAGCTCTTTTCGATTTGTAGTTGATTTGAGGAAAGTGAGATAATTTGTCAAGGTTATGATTGTTATGCGACGAAGTAATGATATTAGTTAAGAATTTCGATTGGATCATTAAGGAAAATAAAGTTATACTTTGTACAGTTAAGAAATGATCATATAGGTAATGCGATTTTGGTGCGAGTATTTGTATCAGCAAGTATTTGATTTTGGAGACTTATTGTTAGAGTTATTTTTGTAATAATTTATTATGATCTTAGAATTAAGGAATTGATTTGGTTTATGCTTTGATTTTGTTAAGCTTGTGGATGATTTGAGGTATGTGTATTGATGGATAATATGATAAAGTGAAAATTATTAAGTATAGATGATCTTTTGTAAACTTGAGTTGTAGATATTCGAGGTAATTAGATTAATCATTTGAAGCTAATAATCAGTTTTCTGGCTATTTTCTAGTAGGATATTAGAGTTATGTTGTATGAAATTTCTTTGTGATAGTAAGAGGAGATCTTTGAATTTGTTGGATTAAGGGTTGTAATAAGAGAATGATCGGTTCATTAAATGATTAGATAATAAGTGTTGAAATTCAATAGATTTTGAGAGATCTTGAATAGCTATAGTTTGCTTATGCAGATAGTAGAATATATGTGATTTGGAGTTTGATATGGTAATGAAGAGATCTTAGTATTATATTCTTTGGTGTAATAATATTTAAGAATTAATTCAGATTGAGGTTATGATATTTTGAAGCTCTTGAGAAGTTAGAGAGAGTTAGTAATATAGTTTGTAGAGTTGTTTTGTTTATTTGATGTCCTTAGAGTTTTGCATGAATGTTTGTAATAAATAAAAATAAAACTTTATTTGCTTATTTGAATTCCGAGGACGGAATTATTTTTAAGGTGGGTAGAATGTAATACCAGGTTTTTTTAAAAAAAAGATAATAATAATAATAATAATATAATTAGATAATAGAAGTGTAACTGATAATTATTTATACATATCTAAAACCTATAAGGATTAAGATAAGTCATAACAACTTTTTTTATTTTAAAAGGACTCTTTTTACTTGGTACCCTATTTTGCAAAGGAATTAAATATATTTAAATAACTTGAGAGAGAAGAACGTAAAAACTATCTGGCATTGGAGTACTGAAGAACAAAGAAAAAGAAAAGAAGAAAACTCAGATAGGTAAATCTAAACCTTTTCTTTTCAATTATGAAATAACAGTTGTATCTTATATGATAATTTTAGATTTCTAAAGCTATGATCATAAAAATGGTGTTATTATGAATGAGATCTTAAATAATTTTTAGTTTGTTTTTTTTATATAAATAATTTTATACTTCTTTCACTTTTCTTCAAAGTTTTGATAATTACTGAAAAATTTCACAAACGGGACAAAATATTAGGCCACTTTCGTTCATTATTTGGTTTTTCTATTTCTTTGCTTTTGACCGAATAGTATAAACTCCATAATTTTAACTTGAAACTTTAACTTTAGAACTTGTGCAGTTTTTTTTAAAATCCACCACTCTGTTATTTTCCTCTTGTGTTTACATATTTTGTAAAGCCGTATATGTATACTTATATTTCAATATAAGTGTTTACGAATTTTATCAATAGTGCGTATAGATTTGTATAGATTTGTAATTATAGTACTATATCATTATATTATTGTATGCACTATTTAACCTA
Organism: Aralia elata; assembly: GCA_034770075.1. Taxonomy (NCBI): domain Eukaryota; kingdom Viridiplantae; phylum Streptophyta; class Magnoliopsida; order Apiales; family Araliaceae; genus Aralia; species Aralia elata. The sequence continues at coordinate 19,396,413 of CM068386.1, read as the reverse complement.
GATACATGAAAACAATTAAAAGATAGTTCTTTTTAAAATTGATACATAATTGGATATATGTGATGAACACATTGTGTGTCCATTTGTGGTGTCGTAAGTATATATTATATGTTCTGGAAGTCATGGCAACCATGATGGTGTTTGTAATTACAAGTATTTATGTATTGGTACATTGCATGCAGTGGGTATGCAAATATGTTAACAAATGAATTCTAAACAAATAACAGAAAATACTCTTATTAATTTTAAAGTTATAGTATCTCAGTAATTATAATTACAGGAAATCATTATAATTTTAGTATATTAACTAAATAAAAATTCAATTAGAAATAAATAAATATTAAGTGTCAGCATGTGTAAGATATGAGGTAAAAATGTGTTTGAGGTAGGATATTTTATCCTAATAATTTTTATTTGTTCTAAATTTATATTTAGGATTTGTTCGGCTAATATTTTCGTATTTCGCAATATCGAGGTAAGTGGCTTTCTGAACTATTTAGTGTTTTTAAAATTATCGTTTACTTTTGTATGTTTAGTAATTACTCGGATGCCTAAATGTATGGTTTTAAAAATTCGTTATGTTTTATTTAAGGCTTCCATTTAAATTAAATGTTATGTTCTTTTATTTCAAAATTTGGATCAAGTATTTATTTTTTGAACTGTGAAATGAGATTATATGATTTTGAACTATGAAAAAGTATTGTTTAGAATATCGATAATATTGAGAAAAGTTTTTTGAAATCCTCAGTCCGACTATGTATAGATCTCGTTAGTGTTTACGTTTAGTTCGAGAGCTAATATAGGACCTACTAAGGCGCACACCTTTTAGATGCCCTTCGGAGAGCGTGCATTTTTATAGATACCTTAGTAGGGTGCGTGAACATTGACACTATCAAACTTTTGGGCCATGTTACAGGGCTATTGTAACCTTAGTCGCTAGGGCTATGGATTAAAAAGATATAATGTATACATTAAAATTATTTTGAATGTGAATTTGTTTTGTTATTATTCGTTTAGTTTTGAAAAATATATTTACTATAATTATCGAATAAAAGATATTTCGAAAAAAAAATGTTTTGTAAATTATACTTGGTCCACCTAAATAGGGAGGATTGTCACTTGTTGAGCTTCATCGCTCACCCCTTACAAATTTTTACAGGTTCCATTATTGAGAGCTGAGCACTTATTTGATGTAGTTTGGATAGCTGAAGATTTGTTTAAAATGCCATTTCCTTTAATGTTGAATTTTGATAGAAACTATTAGTTTCTCCATTTTACGTTTTTGATATTTGATAGTATTTCACTTTGAAATGGATTTAAAAGATGTTTATTGTTGGGTTTAATTTAAGATTATTTTTGAATTATTTTGTTTGGGCTGCACTATTGATATTGTTGCCTTGTGGGCCTTTGGACTTGCGGTGTGTAGCACTTCGGGCCTGTAGTGGGTTCGGGGTGTTACAAAGTATACTATTTGTGTTTATTTCATGTCTATGAATAAAGTAAACTTGCAATATTATTCATGTTATATTTATTTTTGTAGGCTCTAGCCAGCGTCTGCGTCTGAGAGCCCCCGTAGGACCATCACATACGGGCACTGGCTTAGATGATGCTTTGTTCCAGCGTATTATGGCTGCGGTGTCGGAGAGGTTTGAGACCGATCCGTTGTTCCATCGTCAGGACCCGCCCAGCCGTTCTCGCCTCCATCAGCTTGCGCAGGACGTTGCAGCTGGTGCCACCGCCGAGAGTACGGGTATCCCTCCGGAGCAGTGGGCTGCGATATGCGACGAGATTGTTCGAATGGTGGTTACCTTAGTCGAGGACGCGTTTGGGCCAATGTTGAGTCAACGCTCGACTGCTCAGGTATACTTCGTTTTAAATACAAATATATAATCTGCATGTTATTTAATTTTCATTTAGTTATCTTTAACTGAATCATATATATGGACTAATGAGTTACATTATATTGTATCAACAAGGTGACGAGCGAACTGACGAGCGGGATGATGATGAGGGTGATTTTCAAACTCCATAGCAGCGTCAACGCCCGCCCAATGATTCTCCTCACACCGGGGGCTCTACTAGCTTGATTTAGTTTACATTCTTTTGTAGTTTAAATTCTTTTGTAGTTTACATAATTTTTGACGTACATATTGTAGTTTAAACCTTATTATTACTTTGGTTTTGTTGCGGTTTGACACTTAGTTTAATTTAGCTTAATGGGATGTTTGTTATAGTTTAGCTTAGATTAATGGGATGTTTTTGACCTTTTTACTTCTCATTTAATTAGTTGGTTTTTGATATATTGTTGGATGAGGTGATTGTAATTATAATTCATATTATTGGCCATATTGTTAGCTTGTGTATGTGATGTTGGGAAAACAGGTACAGGTACAGGTACAAGATGTGGGTTAAATCCCTGGATATTGTAAAAACAAATAAAATATTAAAAAAAAACACTATCCTCGACGGAATGGTGGTATCCTCGACGGAAATCCGTCGAGTTTAAGTTGTTTTCCAATTTTATCATATTGCCGCATGGCATACTTATCATCGACTGAATATCCTCGACGGAAATCCGTCGACTTTAAGTTGTTTTCTAATTTTATCAGATTGCCACGTGGCATGTATATCATCGATCGAATATCCTCGACGGACACGTTTCAGTCGGGGATATATTAACTCCGACTGAATATTTGGTCGGTAATAATTTCGTCGACTCTAAGTATTTCCGACCGAAAAATCGACGGACTTAATTTCGACGTGCTTATATACGACCGAATGCCCGACGGAATAGTCCGTCGAAAATAAAGTTGTCCTCCACAGAATAGCCTTATTATCAACAGAATATTCCGTCGGAAATAAGTCTTTTTGTTGTAGTGTCTAGGGGCTTTATGTTAAAAAGTCCGTCTGCCACTAATAGTATAGCAGATTCCGCTACTATTAGTGGTGGATAAAGTTTTTGTTTTTTAATCTTGTTTGTTGGTTGCTACAACAGAGGGTATTTATTAGATCAAGTTAGTTGATAATGGATAGACATGCCATATGATCATAACAACTAACCAACAAGTGATATATATCATCCATTTAAATTTCGTTCTATTATGTTTATAAAATATATAAGCTTATCATGTATAATTATTAGTATTTTATAAATACTCTCATGTATCAGTAAAGTGAGTTGTATTGAATAAACAATCAATTACTCTTCAACATTATTATAGTATCAAAGCCTTAGCAAGTTTGTCCCATTTTATCAGTCTCCCTCTACATCTACTTCATATCTCATATTTCTCATAATCAAGCCCATATTTCTCTCAACACATCTGTCATTCTTCTTTCTTTATACTAACCACGTTATTCACTCAAGTGGCCGACACGTCTTCTTCTTCCTCGTCAATAACATCCTTTACTTCTACTGTGAGTATTCCTTCTCTTTCTCAATCTCATCATCATGCGTCTATTAAACTTTGTGACGGCAACTATCTTCTTTGGCGAACTCAAATTCTTCCTTTTTTAAAGGGTATAAAATTATTCAAATATGTTGATGGTACTTTTCCTTGTCCCTCTTCTACTATATTAGTTGATAATAAGTCTATCACCAATCCAGCACACCAAGAATGGCTTGACCGAGATAATTTAATTTCAAGTCTAGTGATCTCCTCCCTTCATGAAGGTGTCATTCCCACAATTATAGGTTTAGAATCCTCTGCCGAAATTTGGCCTGCACTTGATAAGTGCAAAATATTCTATATTTTTGGTTCCTTTATGCTTAGCATTATTATATGTTTTTTGTGTTTATGAGCTTAATTAAGGTGTTTATAGATCTTATGAATAATTGGAATGAGTTTGCGAAATATGGAGTTTAATGCCGAGTTTTATGTTATTTTATAGAAGTACTCTACGATCAGTATTGGTACTCCACGATCGTTGGGTGAGAGCTCTACGTTCGTAGTGTTAGAGTGCAGTCTGGCAGCTCTACAATTGAAGGAAGACTAAGGCAAAGTTGTTCGACGGTTTCCAGTGTCACTCTACGATTGCTGAGATTCACTCTATAACCAGATTTTCTGTTCAACGATTTGCATGCTCTGCGACATTGGACTCTATGATTGGCAAGTTTACTCTACGTTTTCAGCTCTACGACTGACGAGGTTTACTCTACGATTCCGAGAGAAGAGTTCCACTCTACGATTTGTCACTCTACGTTTGTCTGCTGAGAGGCTCTACTCTACGATTCTGGACGATTTTGCAGGATTCCTATTTTGAGTAGGATTTAGAGTGCTAAAGTTCGATTCGTATGGGGATTTAGAGATAGAATTATAATCTTACATGGAAAGTATCTCTGATTATGGGAAGTAGAGTCTGATATAGAATTTGAGTTAAAGCTTAATATGGAAACTGAATCGAATTGAAAAAGGAAACTGAGGGAGACTTGGATTTAGAAACGATATTCTAATTTGATAAGGAAGTTACTTAACGCTAGATTTTAGAGATTGACAAGGATTTAGAAGCTACCATATCTACAAAGTGAAGACTTCCGAATTAGAATTGAATTACAATTCTTCTAGGGTTTCAAAGCATCTATAAATACTTTTAACTTGTAATCAGTTGGGGACATCCTGGATCATCATCCTAGATCATATTTTATTATTCTTAGTTTATGTTGTCTGATTTCATAATCAACAATTACGTGCAAGTATACACCGTCAACGAGTAATATAATGATAAATAGAGTATCGTTCCCACAAAGACAAACTACAATTTATATTTTCAACTACCACTTTTATATTAATCCTATTTTGTTAAGCAATCACAATTTGAATTTTGATTTAAACTAATTAAATTAGCACTAAAATTAAGAACTAACACTAAAGTTAGAATTTAGATGTTTTAAACCTTAAGACTACAATATTCCCAGTTATGCAGTATAGACTAATTATCCAATTCATCCAATTATCAAATTCAACAAAGTTATTAACAGGAATTCACAATTATTTATAAGCCATTTCCCAAGTGATCAAATAAAATTATCTAACTCAATTAATTCTGCGATATTCCTATGCAAAATAAAAGAATCAAATTCATTAAACACCAAGTTTCAGTAGTTACATACAGTGAAGAGATATTCCTATTCACTTCACAACCCTAATTATTCATCTCATGCAAATAATTAAAAATATATGCTATCACATTCAGATCTAACCTTAGATTTCATCCCCCGAATTCACCTAGAGTATGCCGCTAATTGTTGGCCAGATAATTAATCAATAAATAGAGAATATGATAGACAACTCAATATAAAATAATATTGGATTCAAATAGATACTTAATCTATAAACATAAAAGGTTCAATTGTAGTCTTAATTATAAATTTAGTTAATCCTGGAAATTAAAACCAAAAATCCCAAATAAGTCATCTCAATTAAATTACAAATTAGAGATAGGAAAATAGAAAAAACTCGATAAAGTTCTCCAATCTTCAAGTCTCCAATCTGAGTTTCTTTGTGATGCTTCTCTACAATCTTCAATTCTCCAAGTTCAGTTATCTCTATTAAAACTCTGTGTTTCCCTTATTTTTATATAGAAACACTCCTCAGCCTTCAACAAGAATCCTAGTTAGAGTAGAAGTTTTCCTCAAAACCCTCAACCTTGCAAAGCCTCGTTCACAATCTCCTGACCCCTAGTGCCCCGACGCTGGGTTAACGCTAGGACCAGCGCCCTGGCGCTGGTCTGATGCTGCAATTACCAGAATGTTCTTAATGATGCTAAAATCCTTGTTTTGCCCCCTGCTTTGACCTAACCTGCAAAATACAATTAAACAAGTAGAAATATCCTAAAATACTTAAAAACTAACAATATATCAAGTCTAAAAATACCTAATTCATGGGTATATTACCCACTCATCAAATACCCCCAAACTTAGACAATTACTTGTCCTCAAGAAATGCAAACAACTAAAACAAAAGAAATGCAACTAACTAACATGAATCTACCAACTCAAGCATGAATCAACATTGACATCCTTAGACAGCCTCAAAGATCCTCACACAACTCAAATGAATGTTCAAACTCAAACAATAGTTAAAACTTAACATAACATCAACTACTTCATTTCCAACCTATAATGTGCGTGTGTGCGTCGACATATCAATCCAGTCACAAATATAACAAACTCAACAATTACAAGGCTCACAGAAAGAAATTTTAGATATAAGAATGATGCTACACCTCTATAACTCAGATACCCCTTATTCTGAAAATCTTTATTTTTTGTTTTCTAGAACGAGTGCGTTTTACGCTCCATTTCGTTCTTCTTTTTTTTAATACTTGACTTGTGCCATGTTAATCTTTATTAGGCTTTTCAAAGTTATCCATGTAGCAAACTTTCAACCAACGACTCCCAAATTAGTTGACTTTAGGGCGCTGGGTGTAGAGACATCCCTAGAGCTTACTTGTTCGAGTAACAGAGGTCACAAAGACAACTAGTCAAGTTTATTTGATAACTATTTTTTAAAAAAAATTTTGAAATAATAATTGCCGAAATACTGGATAAACTGAGCTATAGAAATTTTTCTTATCTTTCCTAAACTCTGCATTCATTAAGTTCAATAAAACTCATAACCAAATCAACATACTGACATGTACAATTTAAACCAATGGGTTTTTTCCACAAAGTAGATGACAATATTCAAGAACTAACTACGCCTGCATTATCCCATTCACCCAAGTTGTGACAAACGAGAATTTTGTAACTTAATTTGAATATTTATTGATTGAATAAATATTTTTTCGATGATTTGATTGTTGAATTAATTGATTAATTGATGAATTTGTGGTAGATTAATTTAATTACATGTGTTGCACTAGTTAAATTAATGTGGAGAATTTTTATGTTTAAAGTATGTGTTTAATTGAATTTATTTGATTAAATACATTATTTAAATAAGTATAATGTTATTTCTAATTAATTTAATTATTAATTAGAGATTTAATAATTTATCATTACTAATAAAGGAGAATTTTTATTTATGTGACTATGTGATTTAATGTAGAATTATTCTATTTTAATTAATTGATTTTGATAAGATTATTTAATTGATTAAATGTGTGACATGAACTATATTATAAGTAAGTTATTAAAATAAACCAAGGAAGAGTTATTAAGCAAGCCAAACGAGGCCCTAAAGGAAGTTGGGGTCAGTTAACCATTATGGATTAACTGACGCCCATTATTATATCAGTTCTTTATACGTGAATATTGCCTCAGTTCTAATTCCTAACCAGAGAGAAAACTTGAGAGAAAAAGAGAGAGAATTGAGAGGAATTAAAGAAGTGAAGAAATAAATCCTGTCATCTAGTTGCATAATCTAGCATCAAACCAAAGGTAATTCTTAATTTTAACCTTTAATTTATGTTTTCTTAATTTTCTCCATGAATGCATGTTTGAGTTTTCTGTAAATTAAGTTATATGGTTAAATTTTTATAGAATGATGATTGGATGTTATAAAGCATGTATAAGCGTCTTTTATATGATGTATATGTGATTTAGAGTAATTAATTCATGAGATTATGCCTTGAATTAGAAGTTCTGAAATTTACAGAGAAACAGAGTTTAAATATGACTTATATGTATGAAAAATTATGCTTGAATTACATGTTAATCGTTAAATTGATAGTTGTTTATGTTTATGCATGTAAAAATGAAAAGAATGAAAGTTAAACAGATTGAATTAGTTAAGAAACGAATTCACAGTGATTAATTACGATTAACTGTATCAAAACTTGTTAATAAGGCATGAACAGTGAAAATTTTTAGTTTTAATTGGTTGTTTAGATTGTCTGTGATGTTAAAATCACTCTGTATGTGTTGGGTTTTGATTTTATAACACATATGACGAATGGGTATACTTAAATTATCAATTCGATGAAAAACTTTGGCCAAATTTGGCATTTTTTTGCGTTCTTCGCGAACTGCAGGAACTGAATTTCGTGTTTCTCGCCCCGGCGAGAATTTTGAACTGTGATTGCTCGCCCCGACGAGAATTTTGAACTACGTTTTCTCGCCCCGGCGAGAATTTTGTGAAGAGTTTTTCCGCCCCGGCGAGAGCTCGCCCCAGCGAGAATTTTGTGAAGAGTTTTCCCGCCCCGGCGGGAATTTAAAAAAAAAAAAAAAGTAAAAAGACGAGAGTAAAAATTTTCTTCTTTCTTTGAGATCATGTTATGATATCGTAGATATACCTAAAGCTTAGGCTAATGTATAAAATGAATGTTAAATTACTGTGAAAGGTGGTAGCATAAGTCCATTGATTGTTCGGTGTCAACTGAGCTATTAAAATGAAATTAGATGAGAATGAGTTCCGAAGTGTTTATAATACTGTAACTAATTATTGTTATTGTTTTATAAACGGAATGTATAGGTTGATTAGAGAACGTGAGTCTTAAATTTATAGTCCACGCACGAGGCAAGTATCTTATCCTTACTTTTTACGTTTACGCAAATTCCTGAACTTAATTCTCTTATCATACATGTTTCATAATGCTATTAATTACTCGAGCAAGATATTATTTCTATTCCATTCAATTTCATGGATTAAATGAGACGTTTTAAATTCCTCTTTGTAATACCTCAGTTATATAGGACTTATTCAATTGTACCTTTTGTGAGATTTAGTTTTGATTCTCGAATTACACCTTTTAAACCTTGATTTGCTAGCGAACCCTTATTGATTCGACTAGTCCATAGTTGATGAGCGTTCTAAAGTTTAAAAACGTTATCGAAGTAAATCTAAACCAAACTTCCTTTGGTGCGGACTCCGATGTCAAACTGAGATGAACAACCCTTATACAGGGGATTTTATTTACGCGTTAGCGTTAAGATGTTGTGCACATACATGGTACAAAGGGCTGATCCCCCTGAGTACGAGAAGCAAGGTCCATATAGTCTTACGACTGTTAAAGATTTAAAGTAGAAATACTTGATGACCTGGGACATAGTTCGTGGTCTTAAGACCCTCAGACATTCTTTTGAACTTGTTTTACATTCTTGACTCAAAAGCTAAATCTTCGATTATTCGATATCCGTTGATTATTTCACATGTTATTATTGTTGTTGTTGTTATATTTGCTGGGCAAGCATTGCTCACTCTTGCATAATAACATTGCAGCTAAAGTTGAAAGAACTGACGAGCCTTCCACTAGTAAAGGAAAAGGAAAAGCAAACAAGTGATGAAGACTTGTTGTATTTGCTTTATTGTTGTTTATGTAATAGACTTCATTTATGTTTTCCGCACTGATGTTTATTTAAGGTTAGATGACCTGGGATTTATTTTTGAATGATGTTGTAACCCTTAATGGGAGATTTCCATTTTTATTAAGATTTCTCATTTAAATTTGAATGGGTAGTTAGATGTGATGTGATATTTTTGGATAGTGAACACCAAATCCTGAGGAAATGAAGTACCCAGATTTGGGGGTGTCACACAAGTTATTACTTAATTCTTTCTTTATTATCATTGGCCATCACAAGGTTTCATGTCTCATTATACTTGATTTATCCTAAATGCAATGTATAAAACACCAACTCATGCAAAACTAACAATAAACAAAACCAAATGCAAACTAAATACGATACAACCTAAATGAATAAAGATACTACTATGCAAACTACACCCCCAAACTTAAGCTGAGCAATGTCATCATATGAAAATTAAAGAATTTAGAAACTGAGGACTCCCCTAATTTGGTCAATCGGCGTGATCAACCTCCTCATCTTGATCCTCTTCTTGAACCAAGGGTGGAAAAACAGGCAACGTGGGCGCGATAGAAAACTGACTCGGGTCTAGCGTAGCATTCATTCCGGTAAACATGTCTATTAAAGTAGTGTTGAAGCTGACATTATAGGAGAAGATTGCATCCTGACGTTCAGCAAGGCGAACATTCTGTTCCTCCAGGCGGTACATCCACCTTTTCACTTCTAACTCAACTTTATCAGATACCACATGACGCGGAGCAGCGGGAAAAGAACCGGTAGCCATGGGATTCGAAACTTGTTGAGGCGCAGATTGTGCAATAATAAAGCCAAGACCCCTCGCGTGTGACTTGCCACCGCCCCACACTTTATACCTCATGATTATCTTGTGGTCTAGTAGAGGCATTGGTTGCACGATAAGTTCATCAGATTTCCATTTAACACCCGCCTTATCACATAATGCACATATGAGAGAAGGGTGGGGCAGACCGCCTATAGTACCGCTCTCCAATGCACGCAGGATTGAATTCTGAATGATCTTTCTAACATACATTCGCTTCCCCGTCACCAGACAATAAAGAAGCACCGCCCGTTCCTTTGTCGCATCACTAACATGGGTGCACGACATTAATTTGGCGCAGATAAAGGCATATCAGGCCTTACCATAACGACTGAGTGTAGACTACTGGAATGTCATGTCGCCGCGTTCATGATTCGTCCATGTCATGCCCGATTGGCATAATTCTTGAATGAATTGGTCATAATTTGGTCCGTCACGCATGAAAGATGAATATTGGGCTAATGGATACGAAGTTGTAATACTGGTTTATGTCAGTGCTTGCAAACGAAACCGTCTTACCCCGTACATGAACCCCGAAGAGATAACGCTCTTTAGGGTTGGCATAAAACTCGTTGATCACTGCTATAATTACCGGATCAGGTTGAGCAGCAAGATGAAACCAACCTCGTTCAGCTATCATCATCGCCATCTCTCCATCTTGGTTTGGATCCGGCTGTAGACCTCTTTCCAGAATCAAGGTTTTCTGTGTCGTCCTATGTATTTCTCTTGAGCCTTGGCACTCACAAACCTCTTTTTATCAAATAGTTTGGTTAGGGAAGAGGATGGGCCTTCACCTCTTTGTCTCTTGGATGCCGTGTTGACCTAAAATCAAAAGAAAGTAACAATCAGCCCATTAAACCATGATACTATGCACAAATAATATATTAGGCTAAGAATAAATAAATACAAATAACTTTAAATGACTTCATAGCCTCCCTAACTTTATGTTTAGTGCAATCACACACCTAATTAAGCGAAAATGGTGTTATTGGGCATGCGCATGCCACTCAATATATATTATAGCCAAATTAGCCTCACTTTGCCCACTTTCGTCACAATAGCCACAATAGATATCAATGACATACCCAAACAGTTATAGCATGTATACACAGTAGAAGTTATGCCACTATGTCACAGTATCATGAATCCTTACTTGAGAATCATAATCATAGTGTAAATCAGCCATCATTCCAGAAACAAAGCAACATATGTTTACCATGATGCCATAATAATCTCAGAACATGTATGAACACAATTGCAAAGTAACAACATGGTTATTCCCCAAAACTTGAGTTGGAGTGCAATTTCAAAGTCAATTATATCAAGTTGGTGTCATAGCTAAGCATCAGTGAGTGTTTATAGTATGGCATGAGCAAACAAGCATTCACTGGCACAATTTCCTTAAATAAAATTCTCACAAACAAATTATCAACATCTTGTGGGCAAAAGATAAATTCAATATGTTATGCCAATATAAATTCAATAATAAACCCAAAACATAGCATATTCACACCCAATCAAGTTATCATAGCATACAATTGATAAATCATTGACGAATTAGCACCATACCTTGCATGTATAACTCAATTGCAAAGATAACCTCACTTTAACATACCTTTGTTAGAGGAGAGAATGAACAGTGGAGAGAGAATACTAATTACTGTTATTCAAGTTCCCTTTTAGAATCGGTTGATTGCTTGGTTGAGTTGGGGGAATTCGGAGGTTAATAGGAGTAGATGTGGAGAAGAAAAAGGAGTGGAAAATTTGGGGGAAATAGGTTTTGAGGAGGAATAGGAGAAGTGGGGAGCCGTTGCACACCTGATACGGGCAAAAGCCCTATTTTCTTTTTTCAAATACCTGGACCCAATGTCGGGGCGTTGAAATTTACACTGTGACGAGCATCGGGGCGTTGTGGCCTTTACGTTCCCTTGATGCTAGCGTCGGGGCGCTGTAATTGCTTGCACATGGAGCGCCGGGGCGCTATGATGAATTGAAATCCCTGGATCCCAGCGTTGGGGCGCTGGGATGTGTCATACTTATAGCGTCAGGGCGCTATAGCTCATCCTGCAAAAATAAACCAAAGTAATTTCTTCCTCCTCTTGTATTACCCTTTATATGAACCTGCAGAGATTGTAACAAAAGTTAAAATACTAACAAGAAAAATTCTAAAACTCAAATTAACCTATCCTATAAATTCAAGGAAATTAACACTAAAATTGACTGATTTCAAATAAACTTTGGGCTGCCTCCCAATAGCGCTTGGTTTATAGTCACCAGCCTGACTTTCCTACTTTTCTCACGTATCAGTTTGGTCGACCGAAGTAAGATAAACCGATGTTAATTGTCGATCAATATCTCATCCCATATAATATTTTAGTTGTTGACCATTAACCTAGAATGTACGCTTGGAGTTGGGTTCTTCGACCTCAACGGCTCCGTGCGGAGCTACCGTTATAACCACGAACGGTCCAGACCACCGAGATTTCAACTTTCCAAGAAACAGCCGCAACCTGGAGTTGAATAACAATACAGCTTGTCCCTGTTTGAATTTTTGATCCAGGATCTGTTTGTCATGCCACCTCTTGATTTTTTTTCTTTGTACAACTTAGCGTTTTCATACACTTGGTGACGGAATTCCTCCATCTCGTTCAGTTGAAGCAACGTTTTCTCACCAGATGCTTGTATATCAAAGTTTAACTTTCTAATGGCCCAATATGCATTGTGTTCGAGCTCTACCAATAAATGACATGCTTTTCCGTAAACCATTCTATATAGTGACATTCCAATAGGATTCTTGTAGGCCGTTCGATACGCCCATAAAGAATCGTCTACCTTCATTGTGTAATCCTTACGAGATGGATTCACCACTTTTTCCAAAATTTGCTTAACCTCCTGATTTGACACCTCCGCTTGGCCATTGGTTTGGGGATGATAAGTCGTAGCAATCTTGTGTTTAACTCCATGCTTAGCGAAAAATTTAGTGAAGTTCTTGTTGCAAAAATGGGTGCCTACATCACTGATTATGGCCCTTCGTGTATTTAATCGAGTAAAAATATTTTTTTGCAAAAATCGTAGAACCACTTTGACATCGTTTGTAGGTAATGCAGCTGCTTCAACCCATTTTAACACATATAGTCCACTGCCAATAGTATGTACTATTTGTTGAATGACGACGAAAATGGCCCCATAAAGTCAATGCCCCATACGTCAAAGAGTTCAACTTCAAGGATAGTATTGAGCGGCATTTCATGACGTTTCAAAATTTTACCAACCCTTTGGCATTGATCGCACTAAAAAAGGTGGGCATCTTTGATCAACGAAGGCCAGAAAAACCCTAATTGTAGCCCTTTCGCCGATGTTCTCTCTCCCCCATAGTGTCCTCCATACTTCGAAGAATGGCATCAAGTCAATATATTATCCACCTCTTCACGTAGCACACAACGTCGTATCATTTGACCACACAAGTTTTGAAGAGAAATGGTTCATCCCAAAAGTATTGTTTGATATCATGGAGGAATTTCTTTCGTTGCAGAGAATTCAAATCAGGTGGAAGTACATTACTTGCTAGATAGTTCACGTAATCAGCATACCAAGGCACTTCAGTTATTATTTTAAAAAGTTGCTCATTCGAAAATGACTCATTGATCACTACTTCATCCTTTTTTCTAAAGTTCTAAATTTTCTAATCTGGAAAGATGATCCGCAACCTGATTATTTGTACCCTTTCTATCTCGAATTTCTAGGTCGAATTCTTGTAGAAGAAGGACCCATCAAATTAACCTTGGTTTTGCATCCTTCTTTGCAATCAAATATTTTATGGCGGAATGATCAGTGTAGACAATTACCTTAGTCCCAATCAGGTATGCTCAGAATATGTCAAAGGCAAACACTACTGCAAGCAACTCTTTTTATATGGTAGTGTAATTTAACTAAGCATCAGTTAAGGTCATGCTCGAGTAGTAGATGGTATGGAAAATCTTGTCCCTATGCTGCCCCCACACTACACCGACTGCAAAATCACTATCATCACACTTGAGTTCAAAAGGTAGGGTACTCCAATCGGGAGCAACTATGATCGAAACTGTGACTAACTTCCTTTTTAGTACTTCGAAGGCATTTATGGACGACTGATCAATCCTAAATGGTACATCTTTCTCAAGGAGTGAACACAAAGGTTTTGAAATTTTACACTACAAAAAAGTTGGTCATTAGCGGCGGCTGTCATTTACGACGGCAGGATGCCGTCCCTAATGACATCATTAACGACAGTGATGCCATCGCCAATGACAACCGTCGATAATGACCCGTTTCTCGAAATCCAGTGTGGAGATCGACGGTATGTCATCGCGAATGAGTTGAATGTCGTCGCTAATGACATTATTTTGGCGCCATAATTTCGTGGAGGAGGGAAACACAGTGGCGACGGGGATAAAATGACATTATCGACGGGGATGATGTCGCCAATGAGTTTGGATTGACGGGTGCCATTGTCGACGACTAGGCCATCGCCAATGACTTCTTAACTTAAATCCCTAGCCTCGACGGCAACGATCAAAATTTCTGATACCAATCCCAAATTTCAGCGACAAATAATTTCTCTCTCCCTCCTTCCCTCGACGTCGAACTCACCGGTGGAGATTGTCGCTACCGGCAGCGGCTTGAACAAGTGGTTTGGGCTAACGGAGGCGAGGCAAAGGCGTGGTTAGCTCACAGATTTGGGCAAACTGATTTGGGCAAATTAATTTTCCTCTGCGTTCGATCCTGGTAAGTAAAGGTTTAATTTTTTTGCCTATTTGAAGTACCTTTGTGCAAGCTCGTATGTATTTTAGTTGGAGCATACATTTGCCTTGGTTTGTTTCTGATTTGAGCATACATTTGCTTTCGTTTGTTTCTCATTTTCTGTAAGTGGCTATCCATGAGTATTCCTATACATAGGCTCCCATTTGTTCTGTTATTCTCTTTCCTATCTCCCACAAATTTCTCCCCACGAATTTCTTCAAAGCCAGTAGTAATAATACCAATTGTAGCAATGGGTTCTTTCTGTTTGACCATGGAATTAATCAAATACTAGCTCATTTTCATCACCCCAATTGGGTTTTTCCTCCCCTTTTGATTTTTTTTCCTTTTCTTTTATTGTATTTTATATCCTAATTATGCAAATTCCAAAAACCGATTATGATTTAGTTTTACAACCAGCGAATGAACTACATTGAATGATTCAATCAGTTAATTGGATGAAATGTTGTTACTTCTATCAGTTATACAGAGCAAATTATTTTGTGGAATTAGTGCTGGTTCATTTTTTATTATTTAATTTGTTATAGGATTTAGTGATTATTACGAGATATAAACAATGTATGTATGTATAATATGCAATTCTTTAACATTTCTTATCTTAAAAGAACATTGCATGAATTTTGATTTTGAATGTTTATAAGAATCAGATTTTGGTTTTAATTGTACTGAAAATCTTGGGCATTGATTGTCATCGACTAACTCAACTGCTTGATAATTTATTTATTCATTTATTTTTATCAGAAGTCAAGTTATGGGTTGTGAAATCAATAAGATTGATTTAGTAAGTGGCTGGTTCAAGAAGAGAAGGTCATATTTTCTTATCAATGTAGCCTTAGCCTTTGGCATCCCTTAATAATATAATTATTACAATTTATTAATTTTATTACAATTTATGAATTTGTTTTCTATCATCTTGAATTTAATTCAGATCATGTATTAATTTTTTTGGAGATTAAAGATATAATTTTTTAAGATTTGAAGACAATTATTTTTTGAAGATTTGAAGACATTTTTTGATGATTTGAAAATATATTGTTAAAAAATTTGAAGACAAATATTTGTAACTAACTCATTCTTGATTACTATTTAAGTTTTACTTAAAGTTATAAACTTAAAATTATTCAACAATGATTTAATAAATTATAATTTTTTACTTATTCATTATTGTAATTTAATTGTTATAATACATTAGTGTTAGTTAATACATCAATAAATTTTAAAGTTTAATTATTCATTCTTAATTAATTGTAAATATATTTAATTAATATACTAGTTAGTTTATAATTAATATTAATAAGTTAGTTGATTAAATATTAATATTAATAGTGACTCATTTCAAGGAAATAATAAATTCTCAATTTAATAGTGGGTGGCATGTTAATAAAATTTTGATAACAAACTTGAACACATTGTATCATTTCATGGTATATTTAATTTTAGTGGGAGATTAAGTTAGGAAACTCACAAGCATACATATACATTAACCCGAATACTTAATTGTGTTTCCCTAACTTTCCATATATATATAGCAGCCCGTTGTTCAAGATGTCTATTGATCGAAGTTGGATGGAACGTAAGGTAGCCACTGATAAGAGTGGGCTTAGCTCTGAGTACCGTAGTGGGGTTGAACAGTTTCTCAATTTTGCATTTGAGCAAGTCAGCGGCGATGAGATCAGATGTCCTTGTAAGAGGTGTGTGAATGAAGTGTGGAAGGAAAGGAGTGATGTCATGTGTGACCTATTTGCGTATGGGTTCAAGCAGGGTTATAACACATGGATCTATCATGGGGAAACCTGGTTGAATGAACATGAATCCGAACTGGAATACAGAGCTGACGATACCTTTGACTGTACTAACATGATAGTCGAAGCTGCTGGTTCATTCTTCAGTGGAATACAAATAGGGATGACGGTAGCGTCGAGCAAGAGCCGAATGACGGTGCTAAGGGTTTCTATCAGTTAGGTCATGTGATATCTGCGGTACAAGTAAATACTATGAACAACGCTTGAAAAAGGGAAAAGACGTGGCGAGAAAGATCTTACGTTACTTTCCCATTGCACCGAGGCTTCAACGGTTGTTCATGTCAACACATACCCCCGATGATATGAGGTGGCACTCAACACGGGACATAGTGGAAGGTCAACTGACGCACCCGACAAATGGGCTTGAGTGGAAAATTTTTGACAAAAAGCACCCCTTATTTGCTAAAGAGGTTCGCAATGTTAGGCTTGGACTTGCTACGGATGGCTTTAATCTGTTTAATGGGCCTTACACCAAGCCCTACTCAGCTTGGCCAGTGATTATTGTTATGTATAACCTTCCACCTTCGATGTGCATGAAAAATCCCTACATATTCATGCATTTACTGATTCCAGGTGATAAGAGTCCAAGTAAAGATATCAATGTCTACCTCAGGCCATTAGTTGATGAGTTAAAGATGTTATGGGATAAAAGGGTTCAAACTTATGATGTATCTCTTAAACAAAACTTTGAAATAAGGGCAGCTTTATTGTGGACCATAAATGACTTCCCGACATTAGGAATGATCAGTGGATGGTCGACTCACGGGGGCTTGTCATGTCCCGTGTGCATGGGGTCAGTTAAAGCTATGCGGCTCAAACATGGGGGAAAACTTAGTTTCTTTGCAACTTCCAGACAATTTATATCGATTGGACATCGTTATCGACGGATGAGTATACAATTCAATCAAAAAACAGAGAAACGTCAAGTACCTAACCGTCTTTCTGGGACAGCAGTGTTGAGTTGGCTTAGTCACTTGAATTTTCTACCTCCAAGGAAGAATCACAGACTAGAGCGAGCTTATGGTTATGGTCAGGTTCACAACTGGAACCATCGTTGTATGTTTTTTGAGCTGCCTTATTGGGCTACACTCTGCATCCGTCATTGTTTAGATCCGATACATACCGAAAAAATGTATTTGATAACATTTTTTATACAGTCCTAGATGCCAGTGGTAGAACAAAGGATAACAATAAGTCGAGACTTGATTTGGCATAAATGAACATTCGAGAACATTTGTGGCTGTATCAAGAGGGTGGTAAGACGGTAACACCTAAAGCTGATTATACTTTGACCAGAGAACAGTTGATATTGCTATGTAATTGGATCAGTGGACTGAAGCTCCCAGATGGATATGCTTCAAATATAGCAAGGTGTTGTAAAGTCGAAGAGATGAAGTTTCAGGGTCTAAAAAGTCATGATTATCACGTTTTCATGCAGAAGCTGATCCTCGTGGCATTTATCGACTTGTTGCCGAAACGTGTGGTTGAAGCACTGATAGAACTTTCTAATTTCTTTAGAGATCTATGCTTAACGGAGCTCCAGCTCAGAGACATAGATAAAATGGAGATGCAGATAGTGGAAATAATGTGCAAGTTATAAATGATATTCCCTCCATCGTTTTTTGATTTAATGGAGCATTTGCCTATTCACCTGCCATACGAAGCCAAGTTTGGTGGTCCCGTGTAATATAGATGGATGTATCCATTCGAGAGGTAATGAAATTAATATTTTTAATACGCTACACTGTTCATTTTTGTTTTCTAATGTATCCATGCATATACAAACCTACGTAGATATATGCGACGTCTAAAGCAAAAGGTAAAGAATAGAGCTCGTGTAGAGGGGTCAATTGCTAAAAGTTATGTTATGGAGGAGCTTATTAATTTCTGCTTGTTGTACTTTGAGCCGAATGTTCAGACGAGGCACAATCGCTTACGAAGGAACAAGGCTGTTGCACACGAGGACAATAGAGAATTAATGGCCTTTAGTCATCCTGTACAACCATTTGGCAGGAAAAAAGGCGATTCTTGACTGATAATGAGTATGCAGCTGCCACATTGTACACACTTGTAAACATGAATGAAGTAGCGCCATACATTAAGTAAGTAGCCATAACTATATCAATTGTAAATTTATAAGTCCCTTGCATACACATTAACTTTATAACTGTATTGCAGTCAATATGATGCTGAGATACGTGAAGCGAATTCGATTATATCGGACGGGGACTTGCAAAATTTGAGAAATAGAGAATTTGTGCAATGGTTTAAAGATGCAGTAAGTCTTTTAAATTAATGTCTAAATGCATTAGGGCCTTGAATTTGAATCTTAGGTCCTCATTAACTTTAGAATATGTTGTGTTATTGTACATTAGGTCCTTACAGATGATAAAGCTGACATTCGGCTAAAGCTTATAGCCGACGGCCCTGAAAGATCGGTAGATACTTATAGATGCTGCATTGTCAACGGTTACAAATTTAAGTGTTGCGATATTGGGGAAGTCGTTTCATCTGATTCTGGTGTTATGGTTAAAGGTAGCTGCTATGATAATCTTTAGGATGACTGTATGGACGATTGCTAGAAGTTGTCGTTCTTAGATATTGGGGTCAAAAAGAGTTGTTTTGCTTCAATTGTCATTGGTTTGATGTTGCAAATGGAGTTAGAGTAGATAAAAATTCAGGACTGGTGACAGTAAATGTTAAGTCAAAACTAAACTCAGACGAGCCTTTTATTTTAGCAAGTCAAGCAACACAGATGTATTACGCACGGAGTGTTAAGACTCCTGCAAGCTCATGGTATACTGTTATAACCACCAAATCTCGTGGTTTTCAAGGCACATCTGTGACACCCCCAAATTCAGGTACCAATACCTCAAATCTGGTGTTCACGATAAAGTACATCCATACACCTTTAAACAACATAAATCAACTAATGCAGAATAAATAAACATATGTTGTTCATTATAAAAGGTTTACTACGGTCATAAGGTCTATAACCTTAAACAAATACATCACGGAATACAATAAAAATACAAAACGATTCCACGATTACATAACGGAATAGTACATATAACTATTCCTTAAGCTTTCCTTTGTCTTTGTCCGCTTTGGAACTCCCCGGCTTAACTGCAATAGGTTCATGATATAGCAAGGGTGAGCAACTACTTTACTCAGCAAGTTGAAAATGAATAAAGGGTATATATCATGAATGAATGAGAATAATAATCGCATAGTTCAACTGTTAGAGTTTATGCCCTAGAGGCCAATTATTTAATATAATTGCTTAACATTTCTCTTGATATTTGATTGAATAAATGAATTATTTTATTATGGTTTCATTTACTGTGTTATATAAATGTTAACATAATAAAAGTCCTTAGAATAATGATACAAATTATATAGCTTCAAGTATGTGACTTGAACATGAGATTATATAATTACAATAAGTATCATTACTCTTAAATGTCCCTAGTCGAGTATCATTGAGAATGGGACAACAATGATACATTGAGACTAGTATGTGGATTCACTGATGGCCAAATCTCATTGGTCATTAATATATGAGATATTAAGTCAATGCATAGGTACATGTTAGAGAACAATGTACTAGACAGACCCATCATTAGAATTCTACGTGGAGCATTATGCAAAGTGTCATAAGCAATTCTCATAGTGACAATGATGTAATGGTCCTCCGACCTGAAATCACTATATTACTATACGAGAATTTATGTACTTTGATATCATCAAAGGTCACCTTTAATACGGTGGACAATAAAGGTGATTATTGGGTATGTCATGAATCGTGTGAGGAATATGAGTGATCTAGATGGAATTTAACCCTCCTATATATTAGGAGTGATATCCATAGGCCTCTTGATTGAGTAGGACTATGAAATGCATGGCCATGCTCAAATAGTGATTTGTTTCATATAGTCTACTCATTGATCAAGAAAACTCAAATTAAATTATGAAAAGTATGACACATTCCATGACTCGAGTTTAATCTAGGATGTCAAGGTTAAAAGGATTAAATTACATTGAAACATTGGTCACGAAAAGGTTGCATCGAGTCACTGATCTTATTATTATTTGGGTAGCAGTGATGCATTACTAGATGCCACTCACTGTTTATAATTTTATAATATGATTTTAAAATTATTGCCAATATAATAATAACCTATAGGGTCACACACTTAGAACGTAATTAAAAGAGAATTAATTTAAATTGTAAGGATTTAAATATATCAATATGATTGATAGTATTTAAATTACGAATTTAAATTAACAAGATAATTTGTATATATATGTATATTAATTAAGTAAGACTTAATTAAAATATAATATATATATAAATTCGGATTTTACTTTTCTAATAGGATTAGGGTTTTGCTTAACCTTTTGGACTCTATATATATCAGATATATCAGCAGTCTTGTTTACGTGAAACTAAATAGAAAAACCCTAGCCGTTTTAGAAAAGAGAGTTGAGAGCAACACTTGAGAAAATCCAGATCTTGGCGGCTAGTACCGGAGTTCTCTTTGTTGCAGATCGTGTGACGATTTGTGGGACGTTCGTGTGGATACCGTAGAGACGCAGTTCCGTTGGATTGCGTTGGAGATTCGAAGCCGTTCAGAATTTCATCGTTCCATTCAAGCTCGGATAATCGGTAAAACAAATCTAAACCTCTGAATTAATTTGTTCTTTTCGCATGGATCCTGTTTTAGGGTTTCGGAAAATTGTTTTAAAAATTTAAATTCCGCTGCGTTTATGTGTCCAAAACCCTACATCAACAATTTAAGAACTTTGAAGAAATAGCTGACAATATAATTAAAATTCAAATGAAATAATGAATATTGATTATTTACTGATGAGTGGTCTAATAGACCATGAACGTTTTGGCCAAAGGATCAGTCATTCAACTAACCCTTTTAAACGCCTGGGCCGCCAGTAGTACTTGAGGGGATCAGCCTCTCGTACCCTATGTATATGCATAACATTTAACACTGACTGCATCGAATGACCGACACATTAAAATTCCCTAATAAGGGTTGCTCTCTCAATCCAAGAATCCATACTAATAATCGGTTTGGAAAGCTTTTAAAATAATAACCTGTACATGTCTAGCCGAAACAAAAAACGTAGACTATTTCCTTAAATAGTTCATGAATGAAGAACTTAAACGTTTCACAATCCAACAGCAGATAATGAATTCAAATGCACAAGCTGCAAATATCAATAATTTATCCTTGATGTGGAGAAATTGACAATAATTAATCCACTAATATAATTTGAAAGTAATAACTCTATTTGAGTCATGAAACTTGCAATAAGATAGAATACTTGCTCAAATATAACTTGAATAACGTTGAGAAAACTTGCATTCGATAAATAAAAAGAATGAAGTTAGAGAACTTGCCCAACACAAGCGTTAGGAAACTTGCCTAACATATACCTGTTTACATGAAATAAAAATAGTGCATAAGGTTTAGAAACTTACTCAAATATAAATTGAGTTAAGTTAAGAAACTTGCCTAATGCGCTGCTACAATATTACAACACATGCTCCTTAATATCCTATACATATAAATACATATTCACATAATAATTAGTCACATACTGGATACCAAACAATGATTTATACTACTCTATATTAAAATCGTCCTAACGATTAGTCACATAAGGACTAGGTTTAAAACAGACGTTACATCATTAAAACACATTGATTGCCACTACGACTATCCAGTCGGGGGTCTCACTCTCCGGTGAGCGAGCAGCTGCCCAGTTGCCCAGCTCGCCGGTGAACTGGCGGGGGTCTAAGGGGGCAGCGCCCCCTGGAAGCCAAACGTAAGTTGCATCCAGGTTACTCAATTTACGCCAAAGACAACACGACCTTGGTTGACCTTTGAAATACAATTAAGCATTTAAGGCTTAACAAAATATGATTAAATAACCTGTCTAATCATTTAGGATAAAAAATTATAAGTTTTGGTCTTGCTATAAAAATTCACTGGGTCCGACCCGTCCCGATCCGGTCTGACCAGCCTGACCTAGTCCAGACACGGAGCTGACGCTGCGGCGTGAGTCCCGTGTTATTCACATGACAGGCTTGACGCTGCGGTGTCAAGCTTAGAGCTTGGATCTCATGCTGCGGCGTGAGTCCCAATCTTTCCTGACAGGCTTCACGCTGCGGCGTGAACCTTACAGCTTGGATCTCACGCTGCGGCGTGAGTCCCAGTCTTTTCCCTGATTTGCCCCTCGCTGCGGCGTTAGCTGTTAGGCTTATGAGTGACACTGCGGCGTCACTCTCCAGTAGCCGAATTCTGGGTTTGATCCCAGTTCGCGACTCTGACCTCTGGCCACTCTAACCTCCATAACTCCTTCAATACACAAGCAAATTGGTCCATTCTGGACTCTATGGACTCCTAACTTATGGGGCTACAATATCAAAAATTTAGAATTACCAATAAATATTAACATGGCCAAATCCTAGGCCAAAATACGAGGTTCATACTATGTTTTTCAAGTTCTTGACAAGTTTTACAAAAATCATTACTACGAACTCGTTTTAACTCGTTTTTACTCCATTCCAACTGGGTTAGCTTCGTAACCCATGGAACTACAATACCATAACAACATAAAAATTAAACAAACACAGAATCATAGCTTTACAGTCCTCTAAAATGTCTGAACGTCCAAGTTCATGTCCAAAGTCCATTGTTCTTGCTCCATTAAGTCAAGGTAAGGATTTCTTGCGTTTTTATTCCACTTTGATGATATTAATGACTTATATAACCTCTTAACAACATTTACAAACAACCACAACAAACAAAAACATCAAGAATCGCCATAAATCCGACCCACAAGCTTAAGAGCTTAAAACTAAGAAAAACTTGAAAAACTTAAGAAGAAATCGAATGGAATGGATTATGGTTGTTTGTTTACCTCTGTAAATCCTTCCTAGATGCTAAGGAGCTCGACTAGGCTTTGTTTTGAGGGTTTTTCTTGCTTGGATTCTCTTCTTCCTCCACCCGTGCCTTCTTCTTCTTCCTCCTTTCTTTTTCCGGCGACTTCCTCCTTCTTCCTTCTTCCTTCTTCTTCAGCTCTCTCTCTCTCTCTATCTATCTGCTAAAGCAACTTGAAATGAGTTGGGAGTTGAATGAGGAGCCGATGGAATGGCGAGAGAAGGAATGGTTTGAGAGAAGTGGAGGAGTAGTTTCGGGAGAAAATAGGTTGGTTGCTTAAGGTTGTCCAACAATTTCAAATGCTTGTCGGTAACTCCCTTCATGCTCTCATTTGATTGGTTTAAATTGGTGGGTTGGTTCTCTCTTGGAGTAGCAAGCCAAAATAAATATCCAAATACACCAAAAATATATCCGAAAACATCCACTTTTGTACCCAAATTGCTCAATAACTCCACCCAAAATTAAAATGCGTACTCCCATAAATTATTGGGGAGCATAAAAATAATTATTATAGGATTTATCTAATTATTCGGAACACCCATATTATACATTTTGGATACGGATAAAATCACGTATCAGCTCAAATAAAATTTTCGACGCTTGAAAAAATTATTCGTTCGCATACACGCATTAACAAAATTAATCAACATCGAAAAAAAATATTTGGCATGAATAGTGCCTCGGGAAACATGGCCCGTGAATAGTGATTTAGCGACGCTACGCGAAATCAATTATTCACTTAAACAAAACTATAACACCTAAAATTTCATGCATTCACATAATACAAGTTGTCGCACAACCTTTAAACACGTAACATAACATAATATTAATAAAATATAATACATTCTTTAATATTCAAAAATTCGAATTACAAGGTAAATCTAGAATTCCTGGTCGTTACAACAGCTCCTTGTCCAGACGATGCACCTTTACAAGTCGAGTCAACTAGTGTCACACCTGCTGATGTGTCAGTTATTAGTGAGTCTAGTGAAGACGAGGATGAAATCATCACTGTCGAAAGTGAAGATGATGTTGTTGAAGAGGAAGATATAAATGAAGAAATCATTGAGGATGACGAAGATGGTGATGACAACGAGAATGAAAAGCTACTGCTCAAAGATGAAGATTCTGATATTGATGACTTTGATGATATAAATGATTAGGAGTATGCACTATTTATATCTGTACATTAGTTATATCTGTATGTAATAGTTTGTAGTAATTCAATTTCTACTCATGATGTAACTTATATTATTCTATTAATTATGGTGAAAAATTAATTTATTATTACTATTTATGTCTTTTTAGTTGTATTCGTATGTAATAGTATGTAGTAGTACAATCATGATGGTGTAACTTATTTTATTCTGTTAATTAAGTCTTTTAAATTACTGTGATTACAAATGTCTTATAATTTTATGTTGATTTATTTACAGTTATATACATATGGCCCGTACACCACACGGTGATCGTGGTGGACGTGCTGGCCGTGGGGGCTGTGGGGGTCGTGGGGGTGATGATCAGGCCGGATCTTCAGGTATAATTTAATGTTAGTGTTTTTGTCAATATTATGATTTTTTTTATATCGTATATTGTCATGATATTCATTCACATATTGTTCTCAAATAGGTGATCAGCGTAGGCCTCCGCGGGGACTAGCACGTGGTTTGCCAGGGAATCCCCCCAGGCGCCTCATATATGTCGCTTCAAGAGTAATAGGTAATTATATTAATTATAACAACAATTAAATTAATAATATATTTGTTTAGAATTATATATACTTTGTTTTACATATATATACACACTTTATCATTTAGAATTTTCAAATATTAAACAACAACTGTATATTATATGAATTTCAATTGCAGTATCCTTGACGCGACTCCAAGGAACACGTTGCTTGGGATCGTGCGTAACCGATTCTCGAGCGCGTGGATGAGGTGGGCGGATGTGGATGACCGCTCACGTCAGTTGATTATAGATGAATTTCGGGTAAGAAATACTTAAAATGTTAGTTTTCTATAATTAATTGCATGTTATTATTAATGTTTGACATGGATTTATGTTGTCTACTAATAATGTAATGTGTAATGTGCAGAGATATTATCGATTTGAGGACGGGCAGGAAGCCCATGGCTTGACCGCTCTTTAATCATATTTAGAGATGAACTGGCATTAGTGGGTCTACGACTGGAAGAAAAATACCCAGAGCAAGATGGCCAATGGACAGACACTGAGAGATGTCCGGCTAGATTTTATTGGTGTTGTAGTGTGGGAGCAGATGTGCAGCATTTGGGAGGGCGCTGCTTTCCAGAAGAAGTCGGCACAACGTATAGCAGCCCGACAGTAAAGTCGTCTCCTACACTGCACAGGGTCTCAGTCGTACGACCTTTACAGGGAGAGACTCGAGGTTAGTCTTAAACACCCACCGTCGCGCCTAGAGTTTTGGTGGCACGCCCACCAGAAGAAAGGTGAAGGTGGTTATATCTCACCTGAGGCAGAGCGCATTGCTGTAAGTAATTTAATTCTTTTATTTAGTATGTATTTAAATTCTTGAAATTCATTTATATTCTTTTAACATATTATGTTTTTCATATATTAATGTGTTTTTTTTCAGCAACGGTTCGAGGACCTTGCCGTAGCCCGGAGCAGCCAGAGAAGTGACGATAACATAGATGATTCGACGCACGCTGATGAGGATTTGGAGGACTGGCTGCAGGCTATAGAGGGACCAAAGAAGGGTAGAGTTGTGGGCATTCCCCGGGTGGGCCTACACTTTAGTCCCTACTGCGAGATCTCGGCGTCGCCCACCCACCGGCGCTAGTGGTGCGAGTGGATCGGGTGCGGGCCCTTCACTATCTGACAATTTCTTCCGGTGGATCATAGAGGGGTGCATGGCGAGCAGTGTTGTGTAGTCAGGCACACCATCACGCGAGCGGATCTACTAGCTTGCTCAGGAGGTTGTCCATGGCTCCATAGATCCTACAATATCTGCTGACGAGCTCATGGGTATAGTTCGGGAGGAGGCCATCCGAGTATATACAGTTGTCTTGGCCAACATCTTTCCTCCACATATTCGACAGGTAAAAATAATTATTAATTTGTAATTATATTAGTTATTATATTACTTATTGCCTAACTTTTCCTAACTTAAGAAAACTTGAAAAAATAGCCGAAAAAGAGATCAAAATCTGCCTCGGGCGTCGAAACGAGGCGTAAACCTAGACATAGTACCTCATAGATATTAGGCACGCGTTACAACTTACAGGGCTCGATCCTGATATCTAGAGACCGAGTTATCAGCCCGTTCGCTTAACTTAACAAAACTTGGAAAAATAGCTAAAAAAGAGACCAAAACTTGCCTCGGGCATCCAAACGAGGCGCAAACATAGGCACAACACCTCGTAGATATTAGGCACACGTTACAACTTATGGGCTCGATTCCGATATCCGAAGGCCAAGTTATCAGCCCGTCCACCTAACTTAAGAAAAGTTAGAAAAATAGCCGAAAAAGAGAGCAAAACCCGCCTCGGGCGTCAAAACAAGGCACAAACCTAGACATAGCACCTCATACATATTAGGCATGCGTTACAACTTACGAAACTCGATTCCGATATCCGGAGGTCGAGTTATCAGCCCGTTCGCCTAACTTAAGAAATCTTAGAAAACTATCCAAAAAAGAGACCAAAATCCGCCTCGGGCGTCGAAACGAGACGCAAACCTAGACATAACACCTCATATATATTAGGCACGCGTTACAACTTACGAAACTCGATTCCGATATCCGGAGGCCGAGTTATCAGCTCATTCGTCTAACTTAAGAAAACTTGGAAAAATAGCCGAAAAAGAGACCAAAACCCGCCTCGGGCGTCGAAACGAGGCGCAAACCTAGACATAACACCTCATATATATTAGACACGCGTTACAACTTACGAGACTCGATTCCGATATCCGGAGGCCGAGTTATCAACCCGTTCGCCTAACTTAAGAAAACTTGGAAAAATAGCCGAAAAAGAGACCAAAACCCGCCTCGGGCGTCGAAATAAGGCGCAAACATAGACATAGCACCTCGTAGATATTAGACACGCATTACAACTTACGGGACTCGATTCCGATATCCGAAGGCCAAGTTATCAGCCCGTCCACCTAACTTAAGCAAAGTTAGAAAAATAGTCGAAAAAGAGACCAAAACCCGCCACGGGCATCAAAATGAGGCGCAAACGTAGACATAGCATCTCATAGATATTAGGCACGCGTTACAAGTTACGGGACTTGATTCCGATATCCGGAGGTCGAGTTATCAGTCTGTTTGCCTAACTTAAGAAAACTTGAAAAAACAGCCGAAAAAGAGACCAAAACCCCACCTCAGGCGTTAAAACGAGGCAAAAACATAAGCATAGGACCTCATAGATATTAGGCACGCGTTACAACTTACGGGGCTCGATTCTGATATCCAGAGGTCGAGTTATCATCCCGTTCGCCTAACTTAAGAAAACTTGGAAAAATAGCCGAAAAAGAGACCAAAACCCGCCTCGGGCGTCGAAACGAGGCGCAAATATAGACATAGCACCTCATAGATATTAGGCACGCGTTACAACTTAAGCGACTCGATTCCGATATTCGGAGGCCGAGTTATCAGCCCGTTCGCCTAACTTAAGAAATCTTAGAAAAATATCCGAAAAAGAGACCAAAACCCGCTTGGGAAGTCGAAACGAGGCGCAAACCTAGACATAAGACCTCATAGATATTAGGCACGCATTATAACTTACGGGACTCGATTCCGATATCCGAAGGCCGAGCTATCAGCCCGTTCGCCTAACTTAAGAAAACTTGGAAAAATATCCGAAAAAGAGACCAAAACCCGCATCGGGCGTCAAAACGAGGCGCAAACATAAACATAACAGTTCATAGATATTAGGCACACGTTACAACTTACGGGACTCGATTTCGATATCCAGAGGCCGAGTTATCAGTCCGTTCGCCTAACTTAAGAAAACTTGAAAAAATGGCCGAAAAAGAGACAAAACCCACCTCGGGCGTCGAAACGAGGCGCAAACCTAGACATAACACCTCATAGATATTCGTCACGCATTACAACTTACGGGACTCGATTTCGATATTCGGAGGCCGAGTTATCAGTCCGTTCGCCTAACTTAAGAAAACTTAGAAAAATAGCCAAAAAAAAAAGACCAAAACCCGCCTCGGGCATCGAAACGAGGTGCAAACATAGACATGGCACCTTGTACATATTAGGCACGCGTTACAACTTACGGGGCTCGATTCCGATATCCGAAGGCTGAGTTATCAGCTCGTTTAGCTAACTTAAGAAAACTTAGAAAAATAGCCAAAAAAGAGACCAAAATCCGCTTCGGGCGTCGAAACGAAGCGCAAACCTATACATAGTACCTCATAGATATTAGGCACGTGTTACAACTTACGGGGATCGATTCCGATATATGTAGGTCGAGTTATCAGCCCGTTCACCTAACTTAAGAAAACTTAGAAAAATAGCCGAAAAAGAGACCAAAACCCGCCTCGGGCGTCGAAGCGAGGCGCAAACCTAGACATAGCACCTCATAGATATTAGGCACATGTTACAACTTACGGGACTCAATTCCGATATCGGGAGGCCGAGTTATCAGTCCGTTCGCCTAACTTAAGAAAATTGAAGAACACAAACAAAAATAATTTAAATATGCTCTCTTTTCGATTTCGTTATTAATAATTTAATTTTGTAGGGTTTTGTTGATGAGACTCGTGGGGGTGGAGGCAGTGGCACAGACGATGACCTTGGAGGAGATGGTGATGACCGCCGAGCTGATGCTGATGAGACGATAGAGGGTGGGACCGATGGTGGGACTGACGACGGGACCGAACGTACGATAGATGGCAGCGATGATGGTACTGACACTCTTGATCTGGGGACATAGTTATTTTATGTTTATATTTTGACTTTCGTGTATGAACTTATACAGTTTTTGAGTTGTACAAACTAGAGTTTTGTATATAGTTAGGTTGATGGTTTATGTATCTAACTATTTGATTGTTATTGATATCCGTTCATGCAGATTTATTTGTTTTTCATTAGTTTATAATAGGTACAATTATGTTTATGTAAATTAACAGGGGAACTTTTAATTTCCAAAAAAAATAATTTTTTTCTACAAATGTCATTGGCGACGGGCTTGTTGTCGGCAATGACCTACAGCGACGATTTTGGTGACGGACATTTTTCTTTTGTATAATATTTAATAAACTCATTCTCGACGGTACATAAGTTAATTGCGACGGCAGTGCCGTCGCCAATGACATTAAAAAAATTATTCTTTATACCCATTGGCTACGAGTTTCTCGTCGCCTCTCGCCGTCGCCATTGACCCATAGCCGACGGCTAGCCGTCGCCAATGAGTCCGTCGCCATTGACCTTATTAGCGACGACGGTCGACGGGGGGACAGTGGCGATGACCTCTAGGGTGACGGGAATGGCCGTCGGCAATGACCCATTGGCAACGACAAAGTGGGCATTAACGACGACAACGGCCGTCGGCAATGACCTCTTTTTTTGTAGTGTTAGAAAAGTCCTTGATGAATTGCCGGTAAAAACCCGCGTGACTGAGAAAACTTCTTATTCCCTTTACAGATGTCGGCGGAGGTAGTTTTTCAATAGTTTCAATCTTTGCCTTATCCATCTCTAAACCGGCTTCCGACACTGTGCCCTAATATAATCCCTTCTTGCACCATAAAGTGACACTTCTCTCAGTTAAGCACCAAGTTTGTTTCCATGCATCATTTCAGAACTAAGATCAGATTGTTAAGGCACATGTCAAAACTATCACTAAATACAGAAAAATCATCCATAAATACCTCCAAATTCTGCTCAACCTTATCTGAGAAGATAGCTATCGTGCATCGTTGGAATGTAGCCGGTGCATTGCATAGTCCAAAAGACAATTTTTAGAATGCAAAAGTTCCATAAGGGCATGTAAAAGTCATTTTCTCTTGGTCCTCCGGACCTATTGCAATTTGGTTATATCCTGAATACCCATCAAGAAGGCAATAAAATTGATGACCCGCCAATCTATCTAACATTTAAAAAATAAAAGGCAAGGGAAAGTGATCCTTGCGGGTAGCTTTGTTCAACTTGCGATAATCCATACACACTCTCCAACCTGTAACTGTTCTTGTACGAATGAGTTCATTATTTTCATTTTCAACCACAGTCATTCCCTCTCTTTTCGGTACGCATTGCACAGGACTTACCCAAGAGCTATCTGAAATCGGATAGATAATACCAGCATCTAACCACTTGATGATTTCTTTCTTTACTACTTCATTCATAATCGGATTCAACCTTCTTTGTTGCTCAATAATCAGTTTTGCTCCCTCCTCAAGCAACATTTTATGCATGCAAAACGATGTACTAATTTCCTTAATATATGTTATTATCCACCTAATTGCCGTTTTGTACTCACGCAAAACCCTTAATAGCTTTTCTTCTTAAGACTCGTTCAAGTGAGCAAAAAGGATAACTGGTAGGGTGTCAGAATTTCCCAAGAAGGCATACTATAAATGATAGGGACGAGGTTTGAGTTCGAGCATAGGTGGTTCCTCCAATGATGTTTTAGACCTCTTTTCTCCTCCTTTAGGCCGATCAAGAGTATCAAATTGCTTGTTGAATTTCTAAAAGACAGGTAATGCATCCAATACCTTAACATAATCCAAATCATCAAAAGTGTCTACACCAACCAAGGCAGCTTCTAGTAGATCTTCTAAATAACTTCCATCGGTCCTTTCATTCATTATTTCATCCATCAGGTCTATCCGTAGGCATTCCTCGCCTTCTTTAGGGAACTTCATTGATTTGAAGATATTGAAGGTGACTTCCTGATGTTGCACTCTCATTATCAATTCACCTTTTTATACATCTATCAGAGTTCTCCCTGTCGCTAAGAACGGACGACCTAATATAATTGGGATTTCCTTATCCTCTTCATAATCCAAAATAATGAAGTTAGTCGGGAAGATAAATTTATCGACCTTAACCAGAATGTCTTCCACAATACCCCTAGGGTATGTCACTGACCTGTCTGCTAACTATAGGCTGATATTCGCCGGTTTTGGTGCCTTTAACCCTAGCTAAGTGTAAATTGATATAGGCATTAAATTGATACTAGCCCCTAAATGACACAATGCCCTTCCAAAAAACTGATTACCAATCACACATAGAATAGTGAAACTTCCTAAATCCTTTAGCTTTGGCGGCAACTTATTCTGTAAGATAGCACTACATTCTTCGGTTAATGCCACTGTCTCAAATTCACCCAACCTTCTCTTCTTAGACAAGACATCCTTCATAAATTTGGCATAACTGGGCATTTGTTCCAACGCTTTCGCAAACGGTATGTTAATGTGCAGTTTCTTAAAAACATCTAAAAATCTGGAAAATTGCTTATCTAATTTTGATTTCTGAAATCTTTGACGAAATGGAACGGGTGGCACTACACTGTGTTGCTTGTGTTCATTTGGCATAGCCTCCAAACATGTATCATTCACCTCTTGTGTTTCATCCACCTCATTTTTCTCCTGGGTTGCCTCTTCTTCATTCCCCACTATTGTGTCTGGCTTTGAATTTCCTTTAACATATATCAGACAGTTCTTTTCCACTTCTTAAAGTTACGGCCTTACATTATTCTTTTCCATCTGTCCTCGGATTAACCTTTGCACCGCTCGACAGTGCTCCTTGTGGACGATTGTTCAAAACGTGAGCTAACTGTCCTAACTGATTCTCTAAATTTCTAATTGACACTGCTTGACTTTTCACATTCAAATACTTATCCTGATCATTCATTCTCTTCTCTGATGCTGTAATGAATTTTACTAATGATTCCTCTAAACTTGGCTTTCTCTCTACTTGTTGTGAAAATTGATTTTGAAAACCTGGTGGATTTTATGGCCTTGGAGCTTGATTTTGAGCCTGAGTATTATTATTACTCCAAGAGAAACCCGAATGATTCGTCCACCCCGAATTATAAACATTCGGATATGGCTGTTGCGGTCAGTTATAACTCCCCAAAAACTGTACTGACTCTATACTGATAGCACACTGATATGTAGCATGATTTCCTACACATAATTCACAAATCATCGCCACTTGTGAAGTTTCTTGTGGTCCCCATGTTTCGATCTTTTTTGTTAGTGCAACTAACTATGTAGACATGGTTGTTACTGCATTAACTTCTAATTTTCCATTTACTTTCGGTACGTTTTCCCTTGCTGTAGGCCACTGATAATTGTTGGGAACCATGGTTTCTAACAGATCAAATGTCTCATCAAAATTCTTGGCCATAAGTGCCCCTTCTGCGGCTGCGTCTATGCTCGTCTGAATGTTACTACTTAACCCATTATAAAATGTTTGAACCTGTAGCCACTTGGGTAATCCATGATGTAGACATCTTCTCAATAATTTCTCAAACCTCTCCCAAGCTTCATACAGAGATTCTCCATGTTGCTTCTCAAAAGTAGTAATGTTGTTTCTCATCTTTGCAGTCTTTGCTGGCGGAAAGAACTTTGCTAAAAAAATTTAAGCCAAGTCATCCTAGGTAGTGATGGATCCCGATGGAAGTGAATACAGCCAACTTTTTTACCTTATCCCGTAAAGTGAATGGAAAATCGTAGTCTAACAGCATCATCTGTAACATTGTGGTATTTAAATGTATCGCAAATCTCCAGGAAGCTCACCAAATGCTCATTCGGATCATCATTAGTCAATCCCCCAAACTGTATTGAATTCTGAATCATTTGAATCGTACCCGGCTTAATCTCAAAAGAATTAACAGTGATAGCCGGCCTTGTGATGCTTGACTTGATTTCATCAATTTGAGGTATGGCATAGTTCCTTAATGATTTATGTTCTTCGTTCGCCATTTTCTCTTTTTCGAGCGTCTCTTGACATAATTTTCTCAACTGACGTAACTTGTTCTCAAGATTGTCCTCGCCCTGCACAAGTTCTGGTTGTTTTAATCGCGTTTGCATAAAGGAACCAAAATCACCTGAAACAGGAAATAAAAAGGAAAAACAAAAATGCTTAATTAAAACCGAATTAATTGAATTGATATTGAAAATTATAAACACAAATAAGTCCCCAGCAACGGCGCCAAAAACTTGTTGTCCGATTTTACAATCAACAATTACGTGCAGGTATACACGGTCAACGAGTAATATAATGATAAGTAGAGTATCGTTCTCACAGAGACAAACTGCAATTTATATTTTCAACTACCACTTTTATCTTAATCCTATTTTGTTAAGCAATCACAATTTGAATTTTTATTTAAACTAATTAAATTAACACTAAAATTAAGAACTAACACTAAAGTTGGAATGCAGATATTTTAAAGCTTAAGACTACAATATTCCCAATTATGCAATATAGACTAATTATCCAATTCATCCAATTATCAAATTCAACAGAGTTGTTAACAGGAATTCACAATTATTTATAAGCCCTTTTCCAAGTGATCAAATAAAATTATCTAACTCAATTAATTCTGCGATATTCCTATGCAAAATAAAAGAATCAAATTCATTAAGCACCAATTTCTAGTAGTTACATGTAGCGAAGAGATATTCCTATTCACTTCACAACTCTAATTATTCATCTTATGCAAATAATTAAGATTACATGCTATCACATTCAGATCTAACCCTAGATTTTATCTCCTGAATTCACCTAGAGTATCCCGCTAATTGTTGGCCAGATAATTAATCAATAAACAGAGAATATATAGACAACTCAATATGAAATAATAATTAGATTCAAATAGATACTTAATCTGTAAACATAAAAGGTTCAATTATATCCTTAATTATAAATTTTGTTCATCTTGGAAATTAAAACCAAAAATCCCAAATAAGTCATCTCAATTAAATTACAAATCAGAGATAGGAAAGTAGAAAAAACTCGGTAAAGTTCTTCAATCTTCAAGTCTCTAATCTTAGTTTCTTTGTGACGCTTCTCTGCAATCTTCAATTCTCCAAGTTCAGTTATCTCTATCAAAACTCTGTGTGTCCCTTCTTTTTATATAGAAACACTCTTCCCAAAGTCAGCCTTCAACAAGAATCCTAGTTAGAGGAGAAGTTTGCCACAAAATTGTGACGCCCCCAAATTCTCTACACTCCCTGTAGCAGATTTAGTGCTCACGTGAAACTATACAACTATAAATATTTTATAATATATGACTCATATCTATCCAAGGTTCACAGTATCCCATAACAGATACTAGTTCTTGTCGATATTCCCTCTCTATCTGACATTCACAGTATTAACGATAAGATTGTCCATAGAACTGAGGGGCGCATTCCAGTAAATGTGGCACATTACCGGCGCTCATTAAGTGTAACCTCACAGCTTATAGGACTTTCAATATCATTCAAATACCCTCATTCAGATGTATAGTTCATAAGGATATTGTACTAGATCAAATGCTACTTTCTAACTTAACTAAGAATGTAAATACAACGCAAGAGATGTAATAAAAGATGATATATGCAAGAATGAGCTACAAATGCTCAGCAAGTTCATTTTTAAACGTAAACACAATGTGTTTGATTTAAAAGATGTCAACGATGTATAACTGAGGGTTCTGTACATGAACCATGTGTTTCAATCAGTTCTATCAGTCTTCAATGACTTAAAAAAGCTTGATTTCGGATATCTGGTAGGGGATCAGCCTAACCAATATCCTAGGAGTATGCATATCATCCTACGATTTTGCGTCAATATATAATCAACATTTACCACCTTATATCAAGTTGTTTCAATTCACCTTACATCAAGGTGTTCCATTTCTCAGTATAAGATGTCGTACCAAAACAATTTGGTTTGACACAACATTTTACGCTCGAATAAACAATATATGAATAATGATTCATTTCTTAAGTTATGCTGAACAAGAAGCAATAACTTCACAATAATTGATAGCAAGATGTAGTAGACTTACTTAAATGTAACAAGGTTAGAAGACTTGTCTCGTATATCTTTTACAGTTAATATAACGGTATAAACGTTCGTCGTAAATCCTACACGATTATAAGTTAATGTAGACAAATAAGCGTTTAACGATTAAATCTTTTAAATTTTATTTTAGGTATTATAACCACATATAAATAAGACTTCTTCTACTATACATGAAATAATTTCAGCATTATAACTGCTTATAAAATGAATATTCATCAACTATATTTAAAATAAATTGAGCATTATAACTGCTTGCAAAATGAATATTCGTTTACTATGTTTGAAATAAATCGGGCATTATAACTGCTTATAAAATGAATATTCGGTTATTATACTTGAGATAATTTCAGCATTATAACTGCTTATAAAATGAATATTTGGCTATTATATTTGAGAAAATTTCAGCACTATAACTGCTTATAAAATGAATATTCTTACTAAATACTTGAAGAAAATCGGACATAGTAATTGCTTATAAAAGTATATTTTCAACTTTATAAGAGAAATAAATGGGACATTATAACTGCTTGTAAATAGGACTTTTGTACTATATACATAAAATAATTTGGGCATTATAACTGCTTGTAAAAGTATATTTTTACTAATACATACTTAAAAATAAAAATTATAACTACTAGAGTATACCTCTTGTAGTTGCTACCTTTACTTCCAATTGCGTAGCGCTTCGATACTTCGAAAGTAATTTTTTATCTCACAATATCTCTCAGAATATAAATATTGAGTGTTTTTGCTCTTGAATTGCTCTTGAACGTGGTAAGGAATGAATGAACTTAGCTTGTTATTTATACGAAAACATAGTTTCGCTAATTGCACGTTAGGGGCTCGGCTTAATATACTTTGCACCCTAGCATATTCTTAGAATATTCTTTTAAGTTCCTTAATGAAAATATCTCTTTCAAGCTCGACAATGCATCTTGCAATTGAACCTATCTTCTAAGCTCCTCAATGAAAATATCTTCCAAGCTCGACAATGCAGCTTGCAATCTAAGCTCCTCAATGAAAATATCTTCCAAGCTCGACAATGCAGCTTGCAATTGAACCTATCTTCTAAACTCCTCAATGAAAATATCTTCCAAGCTCGACAATGCAGCTTGTTACCGTAAGCACGACAAATCACTTTGTCATTCCCAACCACGACACAGTAATTTATCAAAAATAATTTGTCGGGATGCTTCTTGGTGAAATCGTGGAAAGCACGACAAATCATTTTGTCAATGTAAGCACGACATTTGACCTAATTCATCATTTACATAATATAATCACAAAACACCTACTTCGATATATTATTTCAATTTTTATTAAGCACATATATTACAAAATTCGAATCTCATTAAGGCTTAAGATTTTAAACTTCTCGATACCTAGTTTTATGTCACTAAATTAACCTCTAACCATATACGATCGTATTTATAAGCCTCATAAATATTCAGGATATTACAAAACCCCTCAGCCTTGCAAAGCCTCATCCACAATCTCCTGACCCCCAGCGCCCCGGCATTGGGTTAACGCTAGGACTAGCGCCCCAGTGCTGGTCTGATGTTGCAATTACCAGAATGCCTTTAATGATGCCAAAAATCCTGTTTTGCCCCCTGCTTTGCCCTAACCTGCAAAATATAATTAAACAAGTAAAAATATCCTAAAATACTTAAAAACTAACAATATATCAAGTCTAAAAATACTAATTCATAGGTATATTACCCATTCATCAGTTTATCAGCATGTTAGCTTAGTTTATTTTTATTTAGTTCTAAGGGGATGTGGAACCTTATTTTCAGTTAATATTATAATTGAGTTTCGTTATTGATTCCTTCTTATATGAGATTTCTTCTGACAATCTGTTTTAATTGATTATATATTATTTTATCTGATTGATTTAATGTAGCCAGTTAGATTAATCTGATGAATATCATCTGCTAGATTAAGATATAATATTAAGCAAACGATGTTGTATCTGATCACAGGTAGTACTTAGTAATACATGATTGTGGACAAGATTTTGGGTATTACTATGATTATCATAAGACAAGTTAAATAATCCCTAATAGTATGATTTTTGCTTGGAATAACCTAATTCTCTATCTCTTAATGTTTCTGTTATATTAAATCTAGACTGATAGTTCTGAGTTATATAATAGTTAGGGTCTAGTGGGGGCGATTGTCACATTAGATTTATAATCTAAGGAGGATTTCGGATAATTAGCGATTGCAGTTATTTAGGGTTATTAATTTCATTGAAGGAAGAAATAATGTTAACTTGACTGCATTGTTATTGTAAATTAGTGAAACTGAACTGAATAACTGGAGTTCTAATTTATTTGATTATCTTTATTAATTCAATTTTATTTTCTTTAGTTAATCATAATTCAAAACGCCCATTCTTTTACTTATTCCTTATAGTTAGAAACATTAGAATAAATTCAAAATAATATCATTCTCTGTGGGATCGATCCTTACTTGCTACTGTGTTTAGTATTTAAAGTTGTTGAGTAAAAGTGAGGTTTATTTTTGGATTGCTTAACGACAACTTCCCAAATTTTGACGCCATTGTCGGGGAGTGATTATCTGTTTTAATTTATTCTTTGTTTATTTTCTTTTATTTTAATACTTGATCCTCTCACTCTATTGAACTGAAATTTTGATCTAGAGATAAAGAAAATAGCAAGGAGAGTGAGAAAAGAGAATCGTAGAGCCAAAGGCACAACTGCAGATCTAGAAAAAAAAATTTGTTCCATCACCTAGCCTCAACATAGCAATTAAATTGCTGTTAAACAATTCATCTACTGAATCAGA
Organism: Aralia elata; assembly: GCA_034770075.1. Classification (NCBI taxonomy): domain Eukaryota; kingdom Viridiplantae; phylum Streptophyta; class Magnoliopsida; order Apiales; family Araliaceae; genus Aralia; species Aralia elata. Next base: position 19,357,937 of record CM068386.1, on the reverse strand, counting down.
AGAAGAAGAAGAAGAAATGGCTACTCCCAACAACAGGACTTTGAAAGAACTAGCTAATCCTGATCTTGATCAACCATTTTTGTGTATTGAATATCCTACTTTAGATGCTGCTTTTGATTTAAAATCAGGACTAATTCATCTTTTGCCTATTTTTCGTGGTCTTACAAGTGACGATCCATACAAGCATCTAAAGGAGTTCCATGTGGTGTGTTCAACCATGAAGCCACAAGGAGTAACTGAAGAACAAATCAAGCTTAGAGTTTTTCCATTCTCATTAGCAAATTTGACAAAGGACTGGTTGTACTATCTACCTTCAGGAGCAATTCAATCATGGACTGATATGCAAAAGTTATTCTTGGAGAGGTACTTTCCTACTTCAAAAGTTGCCAACATAAGGAATGAGATATGTGGAATCAAGTAGTTCAATGGAGAAACTCTTATAAATACTGGGAACGATTTAAGAAGTTGTGTTTCCAGCTATCCACCTCACCAAATTGATGATCAACACATAATCCAATACTTCTATGAGGGACTGTTGCCAATGGATAGAAGTATGATTGATGCAGCAAGTGGAGGAACATTGGTAGATAAAACACCAGCTTCTGCAAAGGACTTAATAGTAACTATGGCAGCTAACTCACAACAGTATGGAACTAGGATGAATCACACACTTACAAGGGTGAATGAGGTAAGCACTTATAATATTGAGCAATAAATATCTAATTTAACTGTTTTGGTTCGACAGATGGTTGCAGGGAACATGCAAAAAGCAAGAGTATGTGGAATTTGTTCAAAGTCAAGGCATAATACAGATGGTTGTCCAACACTGCAAGAGGATGCAATTGTTCAACAAGTTAAATCTATGGAGACATTTCCAGGACAATATCACCAACAATATAATCTTTATATTGATACTTACAATCTAGGATGGGGAGATCATCCCAACTTGAGCTGTGGGGATAATAGGCAGGCTGATTTTTAACAGATGCAACAACAATACCAACATGAACAAGTAGTTCTTTCCAGTTCTGAACCATCTCATGAGGATATGTTTAAAGACTTTATGACCCAAGCACAACAGTTCTAGCAGGAAACAAAGACTTCCATACACTAGTTGGAGAATCAAGTTAGTTAGCTTGCTATAATAGTTGGTAGATTAGATTCTCAAAGCTCATGGAGGTTACCCTCATAGACAGTTGTCAATCCAAGAGAGAATATAAGTGCAATTACATTGAGAAGTGATGAAGATGTATGGTAGCAAGAAAAGTCAGGGCTTTCCTTACAAAACATGTTAAACAAGGGTGAAACAGGCAACAATGTTCTGCACAAACACAAGTGTCCACCTCTCTCTAAGTATAAACCAATACTTCCTTTTCCTCATGCTTTAACATTGAACAGGAGATTTAAAAAAATTCATATTTAATTGAATATGACTTTTTGGAAGAATTGTGTACATATAAGAAGGAACATGAACTTAAAAATAATGAGGAAGCAAGTGTTGAAGAAAATGCTAGCGCCATGGCATTGAGGAGTGACACACAGTTGGAATTATCCAAAACCACTGATGAAGTTGATGAGGATTCAAAGTTTAAAGTGGAGGAGCAATAGGTAGAGGTAGATGAATTGATAATTCTTGCAGATTTTTACAATGAGAACATGGATGATACACTGATTGATGAGTATAAAGATATTGGCTGTGGGGTTTGATGATGAAGAGAGTCAGTTCATCCTTAATGAGGTCATGAGGTATCGTGGTATTGTTAATTCTATTTTTGATATAGATGTTTTTAACCCTATAATGCAGAAATCTTTTGACCCAATACAATAGGAGGATTTGAGGGCTGTAGTTTCCAATGGCTGGGAGATAGAGGAAGATGTAATAATGAAGCAGAATCAAGCTCTGAAGGATGCACCTAATTTAGAATTGGAACCATTACCAGCTCACTTACAGTTTACAAGTCCAATTACATAGATTGAGAGAGGAATGATGTCTCCAATGATAGTAAATAAGGGCAGCTGCTTGGGAGGCAACCCAAGATTCAGATTTGATTTTCTATCCCTTTACTTTTATTTTGTAGTTGCATGCTAGTTAGTTGTACTTTTTTTTGCATGATTTTCTTACATTGGGGACAATGTAAGGGTTAAGTGGGGGGAGGGGTTTATGTATAGTTTATTTTGGTTTGGTTTTAAATTATGCTGATATACATGGAATATATGTGCCTAATTGAATTTTTTTTCAAAATTTTAACTCTACGATTGTTACTCTACAATCGTAGTATTTTGTTAAGTTTTTGAATATTGAAATCATAAAGTGAATATTGATACTTATTTGCAGAATTTTATTTGATGCCTTATCAACTGATAAACAATGATGACTTAGTTAAGATCCATGAGCTGATTTTGAATTGGAATTGCTTTGCATGAATACTTAAATATAGGATACATGATTACTTAACTAAGTTATTTGTAGGATTATACTTTGTGCACTAATTTTATGACTTAAGATTGGTTTAACTGCTTATATTGTTTACAGAACCTTGTGAAAAAATTGAAAAAAGTATGAAAATTGCAGAATGAGAAAAAAAATGCATTTGTCTTATGGTGGGTTGAGATAGAGCGTAAAATTCACTCACCTATAAACACAAGAAGTGAGAAGCAGCGTAAAACGCATTCGCTAAGAAGCAGTGAGATGGAACATAAAATGCACTCACTTGAAAAGGAAAAAATGTGAAAGGTAAAATGGAACATAAAATGCATTCACCTTAGGAAGTGAAAATTACAGCTTTTGTGCTAAAAAAGATTGCAAGATATTAACGTTTTGAGTTTTGAGTCAGTATGCACAGTTGTTGTTCCATATAGCTTAGTTGGGTATTTGTGTTGATCATAGGATAAATATTTGTGTGGATATGTTTTGATTTGGAGGATGTTTTGTGTGGGAAATGACAAAGTTTTTAATTGTGAGTTGGTTGATAATGTGTTAGTCAAGTTTCTATAATCAGTATTATTATTCAGTGATGTTATTGAGGCCTTTGAAAGTTTGGTTGGTCTAAGTCAGATAAGTTTTTGATTTCTGTTTACATGAGGGCATGTAAAGACTAAGTGTGAGGGAATTTGATAAATGCAAAATATTCTATATTTTCGGTTTCTTTATGCTTAGTATTATTATATGTTTTCTGTGTTTATGAGCTTAATAAGGTGTTTATAGATCTTATGAAGAATTGGAATGAGTTTGCGAAATATGGAGTTTAATGCCGAGTTTTATGTCATTTTGCAGAAGTACTCTACGATCAGTATTGGTACTCTACGATCGTTGGGTGAGAGCTCTATGTTTGTAGTGTTAGAGTGCTGTCTGGTAGCTCTACGATCGAAGGAAGACTAAGATAAAGTTGTTCGATGATTTCCAGTGTCACTCTACGATTGCTGAGATTCACTCTACGACTAGATTTCTTGTTCGATGATTTGCATGCTCTGCGACATTGGACTCAACAATTGGCAAGTTTATTCTACGTTTTCAGCTCTACAACTGACGAGGTTTACTCTACGTTTTCAGCTCTACGACTGACGAGGTTTACTCTACGATTCCGAGAGAAGAGTTCCACTCTACGATTTGTCACTCTACGTTTGTATGTTGAGAGGCTCTACTCTACGATTCTGGATGATTTTACAGGATTCCTATTCTGAGTAGGATTTGGAGTATTGGAGTGCTAGAGTTCGATTCGTATGGGGATTTGGAGATAGAATTACAATCTTACATGGAAAGTATCTTTGATTATGGGAAGTAGAGTCTGATATGGAATCTGAGTTAAAACTTAATAAGGAAATTGAATCGAATTGAAAAAGGAAACTGTGGGAGACTTGGATTTGGAAACTAAATTCTAATTTGATAAGGAAGTTACTTAAAGCTGGATTTCAGAGATTAACAAGGATTTAGAAGCTACTATATCTACAGAGTGAAGACTTCCGAATTAGAATTGGATTAGAATTCTTTTAGGGGTTCAAAGCATCTATAAATACCTTTAACTTGTAATCAGTTGGGGACATCCTGGATCATCATCCTAGATCATATTTTATTATTCTTAGTTTATCAGCATGTTAGCTTAGTTTATTTTTATTCAGATCTAAGGGGATGTGAAAACTTATTTTCAGTTAATAGTATAATTGAGTTTCGTTATTGATTCCTTCTTATATGAGACTTATTCTGATAATGTGTTTTAATTGATTATATGTTATTTTATCTGATTGATTTAATGTGGCCAGTTAGATTAATATGATGAATATCATATGATAGATTAAGATTTAATATTAAGCAAACGATGTTGTATCTGATCACAGGTAGTATATACTTAGTAATACATAATTGTAGATAAGCTTTTGGGTATTGCTATGATTATCAGAAGGCAAGTTACATAATCCCTAATAGTATGATTGTTGCTTAGAATAACCTAATTCTCTATCTCTTAATGTTTCTGTTATATTAAATCTAGACTGATAGTTCTGGGTTATATAAGAGTTAGGGTCTAGTGGGGACGATTGTCACATTAGATTTATAATCTAAGGAGGATTTCGGATAACTAGCGATTGCGGTTATCTAGGGTTATTAATTTCATTGAAGGAAGAAATAATGTTAACTTGACTACATTGTTATTGTAAATTAGTGAAACTGAACTGAAGAACTGAAGTTTTAATTTATTTGATTATCCTTATTAATTCAATTTTGTTTTCTTTAGTTAATCATAATTCAAAATCCCCATTCTTTTACTTATTGCTTATAGTTAGAAACATTAGAATAAATTCAAAACAATATCATTCTCTATGGGATCGATCCTTACTTACTACTGTGCTTATTATTTAAAGTTGTAGAGTAAAAGTGAGGTTTATTTTTGGATTGCTGGAAGATGCTTTTGCTTCCCCTTCCCAATCACGTCTCTTTCATCTGAATAAAGAACTCAATAAGCCCCAAAAACATGATGAACCGGTACTTACGTATATTGTCTAAAATTCGTCATGGATGAACTTAAAGCCATTGGTCATCCCATCTCTCTCACAAATTTTAATGCCAAAATCTTAAATGGCTTGCGCCTAGAATTTGATCCGTTGGTAGCCACATTGTCAGCCAAGAATGAACCAACAACCCCTTTTTTAACCCTTCGAAGCCTCTGCACCGACCTTGAATATTGCAAAAATTTCACTCTTGTAGTTGAACAACTTGAAACCACAAATCTCTCTTATGATCAAGCCAACTTCTCCCACACAAATAATCGTTCCAACCCGTCTTCATCAGGTCTAAGCAATAATCAATTGCATCCAAATGGCCAAAATTTCAACAGATACCGGGGAAATAGGTTTAATGGCCATCGTGGTTGTCATCACTATCAATCCACATATATATCCAACCTATCCATACCAGCAATCATTGTCCTATCCAACTTACCCACCATATTCATATCCTTCATCGACAGGCATGTCATCTGTTCTAGGTCCTCCACTACATGGAACTCCTTCTGCTTAACATACCTGGTCCGTTCCATAATTTTCAGCACCCCCATCAGTTACATCAGACTCTGTATAGCTTCTTGATAGCGGTGCAAACTTCCACTTCACACCAGATATAGCCACACTATCATCCGCGGATGAATATCATGGTCCCGATCAAGTTCACATTAGAAATGGTAAAGGGCTTTCAATCTCTCATACAGGTTCTTCCACTTTAGTTAATCCTTCTCAAACTTTCTGTTTGAATAACGTTTTGTGTGTTCCATTTATATCTAAAAATTTACTTTTTGTTCAGCATTTCACACGTGACAATAACGCATTTTTTGAATTTCATCCCTCTTATTTTTTGATTAAGGATTGGATCACAAATCAAATTCTTCATCGCAGTAGCATCATTAATGGTCTGTATTCGTTTGTCCCAGCCTCACTTTCATCTCCTCAAGCCTATGTTGGTGAACACATGTCTTTTTCCAGTTGACATCACCGATTAGGCCATCCATATAGTCGCCTTCTCAATCGTCTCATTTTACAAAATAAATTACCATGTACCTCTAAAAATAAAAACTATGATTGTACAGTTTGTCAACTTGGTAAAGCCTATCATCTTCCACTTCCCATTTCTCCTAATTGTAGTTCTAATATTCTTGATCTTCTCTTTGTCGATGTATGGGGATCGGCTGCCAAACTTTCACATGCAGCGAATAAATATTTTCTTTTAATAGTTGATGATCATTCAAAATATATGTGGTATTTTTCATTGTAATCAAATCAGATGTTTTGCCAAAATTCATTCTCTTTCAAAAACAAGTTGAGCGGCAATTCAATTATAAGATCAAATCATTACAATCTGACTAGGGGGTGAATTTCTTTTTATTTTTACATATTATGAAAATCAAGGCATTTTTCATTGACGTTCATGTCCTCATACGTCTACTCAAAATGGTACTGTGGAACACAGACATTGCTTTGTGGTTGAAACAGGCTTGTCTCTCCTTGCTCATTCAGGGGTTCCAATCCATTTTTAGGATTATGCCTTCATTACCGTTGTGTATTTACTAAATAGGTTACCTACTCAAAGCATGGGTGTAATGACTCGGGTCAAATCCCGAGTCCAGAACAAATCTTGGGTTAAATCCCAAGTCCGAATCAAATCAAATCCATCCGAACAAAGCTTTAAATTACTGGCCCAATAGTATCTTCTTGGGTCATCTTAGCACACCACAGGCTCACCCAAAAGGTCATGACTGAAGGTACTATTGATAGTAACTTAATTCCTTATATACAAACAAACTTTGCCCTTATCTTTCAATGTGGGATAGGTATATTATAAACTCCCCCACTAAAATTTCTGACATCCCTGTCAGAACCGATCACACATACGGTCCACAGATCTTTGCCTTTCTAGCCATTGTGGGATAATATCGGCTAGCTTCGTGTCCCCACCTCCGAACCTCTCTCTCTCTCCATTGTGGGATAATACCACCAGCTTTCGTGTCTCCACCTCCGGCAACCCGATCGGATGAGCCGACCCAGCTTTTGAGAGTTGGCACTAATACAATATGTAACGACCTAGGTCAAATCCCGAGTTCAAAAAAAATCTTGGGTCAAATCTCAAGTCCAAATTAAATCAAATCCATCCAAACAAAGCCTTAAATTACTGGCCCAATAGTATCTTCTTGGGTCATCTTAGCCCACCACAGGCTCATCCAAAAGGTCATGACTAAAGGTACTATTGATAGCAACTCAATTCCTTATATACAGACAAACTTTTCCCTTATCTTTCGATGTGGGAAAGGGTTGTTACAATGGGGATATCTCCATATGAAATCCTTCATCAACAAAAATCATCTTACTTATTTCTCAAAAGTTTTGGGTGTCTCTGTTTTCCATTTCTTCGCCCGTACAATCGACACAAACTTATTCTCCGATCCACTCCATGTATTTTTTGGGATATTCAACACAACATCATAGTTATAGATGTCTTGATTATAATTCTAACAAAGAATACATGGCAAGGCACTATAGGTTTTTTGAGTCTATATTTCCTCTTAAGTTGTCGTTGACTATTTTTAATAATCAACATCCTCCTCCCATCGTTGATAGTACACCATGGCTATCTGTATGTCACTCGATTATCCCATCTATTTCTCCAAATTCTCCATGCTCAACAATCGTCATTGCTGACAATAATGCGATCGGCTCCCAAATGTCTTCAAGTTCATCGCCTCTCACTCACTCCTCAACTATTGATACTACTAACCAACCCCTCATTCCTTTAATCCCGGTTCCTTTTGCCCCAGCTGATAACTCACATCAATCCTCACCCAATTTAGTGGCAGAACCCAAATCAGTTTAGACTCATCCCATGGTCCTACGATGTCACTCCAAACCCACTGCTCATCACATAATTAGTGAACCCAGTGAACCTACATTAGTCAAAATGGCTCTTAAAAATCCTGACTGACGCCTTGTTATGGCTAAAGAATTTGAGGCCCTTCAAAATAATTATACATGGACACTTGTTCTGCCTACTTCCAATATGAATGTTGTGGGTTGCAAGTGAATTTTTCGCATTAAACAAAAATTTGATGGTACAATTGATCATTATAAAGCCTGTCTCGTGGCTAAAGGCTTTCATCAACACTATGACATTGATTATGGTGAAACCTTTAGCCCCGTTGTTAAACCAACCACCATTCGTCTCATTTTATGTCTTGCCATTCAGCGTGATTGGTCCCTTAAACAACTTGACGTCAACAATGTTTTTCTTCATGGGTTCCTAAATGAGACAGTCTTTATGCAGCAGCCTCCTGGCTTTGTTAATCCCATTAAACCATGACATGTATGTAAACTTCAATGGTCCTTGTATGGTCTCAAACAAGCACCTCGTGCCTGGTTCTCACGTTTATCATCCTTCTTACTGCGAAGTGGTTTCCATCAGTCTAAAAATGATTCCTCTTTATTCATTTACTCTACCACATTAGGAACAGTTTATTTACTCATCTATGTCGATGATATCATTGTGACAGGGTCCTCCACATCTCTAATTCAGTCCTTGATAAGCAAATTAGGTACCAAATTTCCCCTTAAGGATGTCACCCAGGAGTAGGTCATCCTTTAAAAAGACTGTGTTGGCAGTCTAGGCTCACTGCATTACTTTCTTGGTGTCCATGTTACCTCCCATCCTACGGGCATCTTACTGTCCTAACACCGGTATATACAGAATCTTCTAACCACTACTGGCATGCTCAATTCCAAATTTGTTTCCACACCAATTGCTCCCAAAAATGTCATTATTGATTCTAATACTTCCTTTTCAGATACTGCAAAATTTCGACAAATAGTCGGCTCCTTATAGTATCTCAGTATCACCCGACCAGATATTACATATGCAATAAATAAAGTTTGTCAAACTATGCACAAACCATCACTTACAAATTGGATGGCGGTCAAGCGAATCTTATGCTATTTAAATGGAACAACTTCTCATGGCCTCCTAATCTCTAAAGCCACAAGCACACAACTTCAATTATTTACGAATGTAGATTGGGCAGGTTGTACTCATGATCAGAAATCCACTGCTGCATATATGCCTTTTATTTTGGCACCAATTTAATATCATAGTCATCCAGTAAACAAAGAACGGTGGCTCACTCTTCAACTGAGGTAGAATATAAGGCCCTTGCTGATGGTGTATCTGAACTTCGCTGGATTTTATCTCTTCTCTCTGAATTACTACTTACTCCATTACCTATTCCCATTGCTTGGTGTGACAATATTGGCACCAAATATTTGGCAATAAATCCAGTGTTCCATGCTCGCACCAAACATATTGAAATAAACTATCACTTTGTTCGAGAAATAGTCACCAACAAGTTGCTTCATATTGCCTTTATTTCCTCTAAAGATCAACTTGTTGATGCACTAACGAAGCAAGTACCCACTCATCGCTTTCACCAATTTAGAAACAAGCTAAAGGTTGTTCCACCACCACTTTCATCTTGCGGGGGACTATTAGATCAAGTTAGTTGATAATGGATAGACATGCCATCTAATCATAACAACTAACCAACAAGTGATATATATCATCCATTTGAATTTCGTTCTATTATGTTTATCAGATATAGAAGCTTATCATGTATAGTTATTAGTATTTTATAAATACTCTCATGTATCAGTAAAGTGAGTTGTATTGAATAAACAATCAATTACTCTTCTACATTAATAATATTGATGGTGGATGCCATATTTTCCTCCATATAGCAAGTACATATATATACACAATCTGGATTTTAAGTTCACCCTTTATCCGGCTCACCCAAGCTCACCCCCTTTAGCGACGGACCCAGCGACGATTCGATCATATAATCGTCGTCTATACTTTTAGCGACGGACAACATATAGCGTCGCTAAAAGTATAGACGACGGTTGTTTGACCAAACCGTCGCCGAGTCCGTCGCTAAAGAGGGGGTGAGCTTAGGTGAACCGGATAAGGGGTGAACTTAAGATCCGGACCGTATATATATGTATATATATATGTGTGTGTGTGTGTGTGTGTTTCACGTTATGTTTTCAACACGAGCATGGATAATGTATACCTTAATATACAACTAGCTTTCTTACCAGTGTAAAAGCATGGGTATTAATTTAAAATTGATATAAATCTAGGACTATTTTATTATATAATGATGAATTTCATAAGTTTTTTTACAAAAAATTGCACGGTCAAAATAATTTTATATTTTAATACAAAATTTGTGGTACACTCGATTTGCATCAAAAAGATTACAAACCTCATAATTGAAATATTGAAAGTATTCAATTTAACTCCAACATGGTTGTATCATCAAAATAGAGTTATAGTAGTTTATATCTTATTAATTTATTACCAATGTAATGTAAGTTTTTCTTTTGTTTGGTCTGTATAACAATTCTCATTTTTCTTTTTAAACTGAACACCCAGAGTTCAGAAATATGAATAGTTTTTGTTAATGGTTTGAATTAACTGTGTACATGTTAAATACTTGTAGGAATATGAACAATTCTCATTATTACTTTGAATACATATAGAAATAAGCACTAAATGCATAAACTGATACTAAAACTTGTACCAAAATAGGCAAGGACCAAAGTTAAGTGTGATTTTATATACTTCAGTAGATTATGCTTTTGTATAGCATCTTCAAATTTGTGACAGACATAACTAAAATGAAAAAAATACACGACTAAAAGAGGATGCAGGAGGGAGTATTATTTTAACAAAAATTGAAGTAAAAGCAGCTAATAGGGAGGTAATGTAGAAGGATTAGGTTAGAATATGTGAATTTCCTGCATATTGAGACCTAATTAATAATGGACTAAAGAGATAATGATCAAATATAGAGCCAATAACCACATGTTAATCTTAATTTACAACATACAACTGATATATAGTTAATATATACATAAAGAAATGAAACTTTGAGCATCAAACTTTATTCATATAGAGGAGAAAGATTTACATGCATATAAAATATATCAGAAAGATTATGGTAATACATAACAAGTATAGCATCATATAATTATATATATGATATGGATTTAGCAGCAAATTAGGCCTAGTGATCAATGATTTCCAGATTTTATTTGTTCTTCAAAATTAAAATTAATGAAAAGGGTGATTCCCTTGTAGCTTCCTCTCCACCCATGAAGGAGATAACACAGGACTCATTTCAAACTCCCTAAACTTCATTTTCATATCACAAGTATCCAAACAAGCATTATTATTCTCATCAGGCAAAACCTTAACCCTCCACACCTTAAAACTCTGATCCAAACCAGCACTATAAACCAAAAACCCTAAAACCACTTTATCCATCTCTAAACAAGCAGCCAAACACTTCACTGGCCCTCTATGTGCATCCAAAACCGCCAAACACTCATGAAAACAGCTCCCTTCCTCTCTCCTCCAAACCCTAATAGTAGTATCCTCAGATCCACTAAATATTAGCTTCTCAATTGCAGCCAAACAAAGCACTGAAAACCGGTGGCCTTGTAAAAACCCTCCATGGTTGAACCGACACGACCCTTTTTCCTTTTCATAAAAATTTATGTACCCATCTGAGGATCCGGAATAGAGGAAACAAGAAGTAAATGATGTGCTTAAGGCAATGGCATTTATAGGCGACCGTTGGAAGTCAAGTGTCATGATGAGAGTATGCGAGTTTTGCTCGTATACTCGCCGCCAAATCTTAATAGAACCATCGGATGAGCAAGTAAAAACAACTCCATCTGCTTGGTTTACCACAATTCCATTAACAATATCCTCATGAGCATAAAAGGTGTCAGCGCAAAAACCATCCGAAGCCCTCCATGCCTTAACCGTTTTGTCCCATGAACCGGTATACAAAAGCCCTTCTGCATGGTAATAAGCCATGCAAGAAACACAATCCTTATGTTGTTGTTGTCCAATTTTCTTAGACAACAAAAGAAATGGTGGGTTTTTTTTAGGTAGGGTTGTGACTTTTTTAGCTCGAAAATGATTCGAAATAGTAATATTCCACATTCGGACTTTATAATCTTTATGAGAAGAGAAGAGCATATTGCCATAAGCTAGTATGGCTCTAACATTGCCGGATCTTGCCTTGACGTAACCCCTTTCGACATAATCCGGCTGTCGCCATGCACGTATTCGACTACTATCCGAGCCAGTGAAGACTGTTCCCCTAGTGTTGGCAATGGAGTGGACGGTGCCTTCTTGGCGGTGAAGCGAGGCGATGCAATGATATAGAAGAGATGGTGATGGGGTTTGGAGAGGGGAGACGGTCCACGGCGAGTCAGGGTTTGGGATTGACATTAGGGAATACATAGGGGCCGCAGAATGAGACGACCTAGCCGGACTGAATAAAAATTCTGGGTCGTTTTTTGGTTGGTCATGAGGTTTGAAAATGAGAGGATTTGGTGATTTTATTTGTTTTTTCTCTTGTTCCATGAGGTTGTAGAGTGATCTTTGGCTATAGTATTCCATGGCACATAAAGAGAGAGATGGGGGTATGAATAAAGAGTGTAAGGGAGTATTGATATGGGACATAAAGATGGAATTACTTTGTTGTATTAATAGATGTTTTTTTACAGATGGATGTTAATAAATGTAGACGTGGCAGGTTGGGCGCCAATCGAAGATACAAGTCTATTGATGTTAATAAATGTAAAATTCTTACGAGATTGTGCTACATTAAGCGGGAAAAAGATACATCTAGGCCTAGGCAGGTATATAATTAATCTTTTGGTATTGTGGTGGAAGAAATGATATATTATAAATCTTTTAAATAATCTCATTCGCATGAATGAAAATATTAAATGAAATTAGATTTTAAACTCATGCTTTGAAGATGTGAAATTCTGAAATTTTATCGTTGAAAAAGAGTAGACCTGAACAACATCATTGGTAAATAAGTTGTCCACATAACCAAATCATATAAAAACTTAGGAAATCTTTTATTTTCAAGTTATTACAAGAATCGTGGTCATTTGCGACCGCATACTGTTGCTAAAAATAACTTTTGACGTTTTATCTAATTTTTCTCATTATATATTTAACAACACAAATATTACATTAATGACACAATAAAAATCATCGCAAATAATTACACTGCTAAAATTGTCGTAAAACAATAATTGTGTTGCTAATGTACATTAAGAGAAATTGAGTGAAAAGTATAATAGAAAGGATCTTAATATCTATTTTACAACATATTTCCGTTGTTAAAAAGCATGTTGCCAAATGAGATAACGTTGTACTCGGTCATAAAGAAAACATTGCGACAGAGTCAACGTAAATGAATTATTGTGACGGCTAAATACGTCCATTGCGAGTTCTTAAAAAAATTGAGTAGTTAAATTGTTTTATAATTGATGATTGAAACAGTCCGTCAAACATGTATGAAACTAGGCCTGACAATGGGTGAGAACATTTCCTGCCATCGAAAACAATTATCCCATACTCGTCCCGACCCATTTTCGGAACTCCCTCTTTTCTTTTTTCAAATTAAATTCTTTCATAATTTTTTTTTTATTATTTTTGTACAAGTATTCTTAATTTAAAATCAAAGGACATGCAATATTTATCTTACTATCAACACCTTCTATTACAAATGTTTTTAATATTTAATTAGATAACCTAATATAATTATATATATGAAAGGTTAATTTTGAAAATACTTATATATATATACACACACACACACACACATACACACACACAGAGTCCATCTCTCTAACGGACTGAAAAAAAGGACCAAAAACGGATCGGGATATAGCGACAGACAGAATCGTCGTTGGCGACAGAACCGTCGCTATATCCATCACTACTAGAAAAATGGTCTATATTGACGGTCGGCGACCGTCGCTATAGGATATGGTGACGGTCGGCGACCGTCGCTATAGAATCCGTCGCTATAGGCTATTGCGACGGTCATACACCTCTATACCGACGGTCTGACCGTCGCTAGAGAACACACAAAAACGCGTTTGTGGGTTTTTACCAACGGTCAGATCCTTTTTTTGCGACGGTCAGGACCGTCGCAATAGAGTTTTGGCGCGAATGTATGGGCGATATAGCGACGGTCTGCGACCGTCGGTATAGAAAATTAATGGCGCGAATAACTGGACTCTACAGCGACGGTCCCGACCGTCGCTGTATAACTTTTTTGGCGCGATTGTTTGGTAGCTATAGCGACGGTTGGCGACCGTCGCTATATCATTTCCAGTTGTTTTTTTATTTTGTAAATATTAGCTGACATTATTCTGCAATATTTCTTTTACACATCAAGTAACATATTTACAGTCAAACCATATGATACAATCTGAATACAACACTTGCAACTAAAAAAACAAAACAAACTCATCATTAAAAAGTACGAATTAAAGTATATAATGTCACCTACATACATTAGTATCCAAAATAGCATTACTATATATCAAAACAGTACATAGCCAGTAGCACAAATTAACAGTACATTTCCAACAACACTGGACAATGTCACAGATCCTCTATATGATTGTTCGATCCAGTAATATCATTATTATCGTCTTCTGTCGATCGATCCTACAAAATAATTACCAAGTGAACTAGTTAATTCATACAAAGAGAGTGAGAGAGCAACAATTTTAACTATATGTGCGAGAGTGAAAAAACAACACCTGATTGTTGGACTGAGCATTTGAAACTGACTTGTTCTTGAGCATTTCTGCAATGATCACTTGCAATTCATCTACTTTCCTTGCAGTGTCATCTCCTTTGTCCCGCACCATTTTCAACTCAACCTTCAATTCTTGATTCTCACGATGTACATCATTTGTTTCACGAGGCCCCCAAGTGTTTGTAGCCGTAGCACCAACTCCACTTTGTCGGAGTCTGCCATGTCGCTCCGGCCCAAGCACCTGTGCAAGGATATCATTTCGTCCCGTAGATAGTGCAGAACTGCTTTCGCCAGTCGTCGCCTGAATCTTCTTTAACTCAATAATTTTTTCCTGTGAAAAAATGAATTATCATATTCAGATTAAAAATTAAGAAAGCAAAGGGGCTACGAGTAAATAGAAGGATGTAAATATAAGTATAATATATCATATGAGCCTTCATTTCTAACCATACAAGTATTTGCACCACCTGCTAATTCCTAACATATACAGATACCCATCCAAATTCGGGGATTGATAAATACATACCACATTCGAGGATGCTCCCGGTAGAATTGACTCATCACTTCGTGTGTGGGACGCTATATACATATCGGCTCGATCCATCTCTTTGTTATTTATTTTGAACTACAAATAAAACACACAGTAGTTCATAATTCAGGAAATACTATATTCATAGAAGTCTGAAACATGATTAAAGACAAAAAATAATGAAATAATAGAAAAATATTACCAATTCATGCTTCTTTTTCGGAATTGATTTAGTCCCCAAAGTATGACCGACCAATAATTTTTTCCGATTCTCGCTATTTTTTGTTGCTATTTTCTGCATTGCATGCATTTATAAATTAATAATAATATATAACAATATCTAAGAACTTGTAATATATATAATAAGAATAAACACAACCTCTGCGTCATCAGTTAGCCAATAATCAACCAACGCAAATGGAAGTTACTTCCTACGAAATTGTCTTGCTGCATTGCTTCCTAACATGATTCCAGATTTAATAAGTCAATCCCTCCTGTATGTAATTAGAATGGTTTTTGATTCTTTAGCTTGACTGGTTTTACTTGTATTACTATATAATCCATTACCGTGGAGCAAAAATACATCCAGGTTCTGAAGCAAAAAATTCTGTGTTAAAGTTAAATGAACAGCTCCATAAACTTCTATTTTACAAGACATTATCGGCGCGCGACCACTCTTTTCTATTTTCAGCATAATATTTCATCTAGTATTTGTATATACTTTGTCCTGATCTTATTGTAGATCCTAATCACTACAATCGAAACTGATATATCTAATATATATGACTATACAATTCCAACTGTAAGTCCACTAGTTCAAGTGAACTTTACCATGAATGCATTATAATAACACCAATTCGACAGTATTTAGTAAAAGAGCAAGTAGATAGAAATCAAACATTGAATTAAAGATTTTACTATAAGGATAATAAGTTTGCCCACCTAAGTGGGCTACAAGCATTCCCCATTTAGTAGAATCAAAATCAGGTAATTACAGGTACATGCTAGGGGTTTCATCAGCACAAAAGCTAATAAAAGTCTCTCACCAACATAACAGGACTATAAAAACAAGATAACCTAAACTCTAATATATTCCCTCTTACGTATACTTTTTGAATTCTCTCGTCAAAATATTTCCAAAATTTGAACTTTAGTATAGAAACTGAGCAAATAAATGCACATAATAATATTATACAAAAACCATTTCATTTCCACAATACCAAAATCAAAAGCAGAATTGTAAGCATAAACTCATAACCATCAGCCACAACATTTACTTCCAATTAAAGTACAAAATTTCCAAAACTAAAGGCATCAACAAATTTTTACATATATATACACACATATAACAATAACGAATGCAGATTGAAGAGAGAATATTACAGTGTGGGCTCAGAGAAAGAGAAGATAGAAGAACCAAGCGACGACGCAGATTCGAAATCTGGCGGAGAATGGATGAGGAGGAGAGGAGAGAAATTGACTAAGAGAGGGCTGATTTGGGTGACGACGCAGATTCGAAGGCTGATTTGGGTGAGGACGAAGAAGGCTTGTGACTGAGAGGGCTGATTTGGGTTACTGAGAGGAGAGAATGCTTGTGATTTGGGGGAAATAGGTTGGACAAGATTTGGGGGAAATAAGGGATGGAAGTCTGCGCGCCAGCCTAAAAAAAGGTCTATACCGACGGCCACATTAGGATCCTCGGTATAGAGTAACTTCAACGTAATTTACCGACGGCCAGCCGTTGACCGTCGCTATAGGTGTCTATACCGACGTTTTCATCTAGACCGTCGCTATAGCTCGTCGCTATAGCTCAAATTTCTAGTAGTGCATGTATAGCGACGGTTCGGGCTATAGCGACGGCCCGGTCCATTTTTGTTCCCTTTTTCCGATCCGTTTTTGAAAATTTGCATATATATATATTATAGAGTTTGAAAATTTAGGTTTCGCAAGGGCTGAAATTGGACAGGTCTCACCGGGTCAGGAAAAATAACTTTACAATGGACTTCCACCACAAGGTGACCACCCAAATGATTTGTTTTTGGATTTGCGATGGATATGTAGGCAACGAAATTTTGTTGCAACTAATTAGTTAATTTTGATGGATTTTGTCGAAGTAGATAAATTTGTGGTTTTTGGCATGATTTTTGTAGTGAGTTTAACATCCATAAGATTAAAAATTTCAATACCCAAAAATAGGAATCTTAGCCACCTATAATTAAATATTTCGGTTAACCTCTTCTAAATTCATCCAAGACCTCTAAATCTATAGCTCACTCCCTCAAACAAGTAGTAAAATTAAATAATATTTTTATTACAAAATCATATTCAAATAAATTGTGTAAACGCTGGAAATAATTATTTTTTATTCCAATTTTTAGTTTATACTTTGTTAACATAAAAAATTCCTATTATCTAAGTATTAATAGTTTTGGTCCTGTCCACCTCTAATAAGTAGCATACCAACCAAGTAATTAAGAATGTGAGAGGTCAATATTCATGTTTAATGTTTTCATTGCAGATACGTCCATATTCATGTTTAATGTTTTCATTAATTGCGGATACGTCCATATCCATGTTTAATGTTTTCATTAATTGCAGATACGTCCATATCCATGTTTAATGTTTTCATCCTAAATGGTACATACAAGAATTGCCATTAATTTGTTGGGTGAGTCAAAGAAGTAAAAGAGAGTGAAAGAAGGAACAGAGAGCTAGCAAATACCCAATTACTCATTTTATTTATTATTTTGCCATTAAGTGTAAACTATTATATACTCCCTCCATCCCAAATTAATTGCTTTTCTAGGACTTTTTTAAATCAAATTGACTATTTTTAAAATTAATAATTAAGCATATATAAATATATTTCTAAAATTATAAAAATTGAAATTAGTAATAAATTGTATATACTTTCTTTTGGTTATAATATCTTCACCTATATGTTAGCAAAAATAGTAAAAAAATTAGTTTTAAAAATAGTCAATTTAACTTTAAAAAGTCCTAGAAATGCAATTAATTTGGGACAGAGTGATACTTAAGAAAAAAAGACTTATTTTTTCTGCACTTTATTTTATTTTTAGTGTGAAACTTAATGTTTGTATATGACATTAGCCATAGTTTTTCTTTAATGTCCAGTATATACGTTAAAACTTATTATTGATAAAAAAAATATACGTAAGTGTGTTATGTACAAATCTTAGTTCCTATTATACTTCTTTAAAAAAAGATAAAATTTTAAGCGGTTAATAGCCTATCTTATCTCGTAGTATACACTGACTTAGAATTAGGACCTAAAAAATTAAAAATTTTCAACTCGCTCTAAAGTAAGTCTAAGTAAACTCTATTGGCCCTAAATAGTAACACGTGAAAAGTATTTGAGTTATATTTAAATAGTATTTATGTATTTAAACTAAATAAGTTTGTGACCGCTTTGACTTTTTTGCTTCGAATTTTTCCTCATATCGGTTACTTATTGATCCTTAATAATGAACTAGTTAATTAATGATTTGGAACCAAACTAACTAAAAATTCTTATTTTATTTAAAGTAGATATCGAGAGGATTAAAATTTTGTGATCTCAGTTATAAATGAGTGTATACTTTAGGAATAAATTTACTCTTAACCCAATTATTATATACTATAAATAAATTGATAATTTAGTTCGTCCTCTATTTTTTTGATCCGCCTTTTTTTGATTCACTTTTTTTTTTGGTTCAATCTTTTATTTTTTGATGTAACATAGTTTTATAAGAAAATAAAATTAGTAATATAATTTTATAAGAAAACAATCAAAATAAGATCATCTTAAATAATATTATTTTTTTAACTTTACTGAAATATATATACATATGCATAATTCAAGTTTAATTAAAATTATATTACTACTTGGATAATATAGTTTGAGATAAAATTCTAAATTATAATACTTTCATAAATTAATTTGCAACTATTATTAAAATATGAGTGTGGCTATATTTCAAGTATAAGTAGGATTTTATTATTACTAGATAGTATAATTTTAGAAGGAAACTATTTTCTTACAAAAATCACTTTATCGAATATTTAACTATATTATTATTAGAATATATAGGTATAAAATAATACATTGACCAATAACTTCTTCAATTATTAAATTAAAGATTAAATATTGAAAATAAATTACTCTTTTCAATAATATATTTATAAAAAATACAATAAGAACTTAACAACATCTTAGTTGTATAATAAGACGTTTTGAAACAAAGATAAGTAATGCAATTTTACAATAAAAAATCATAAGATTATCTTATTTGATATTAATTTGTTGTTGTTATTATCATTATTATTAAATTGTAAACATGATTATATTTCAAGTATAAGTAGGATTTCACTATTGTTACATATATTAAATAAATAAAAATTAATTTCTCTATCCTATAATAATTTGTAAAAAGAAAAAGAAAAACATCAACATCATCATAATTTGGTTCAATCGAGTCAAAAAAACTAAAATTAGTAATATATTTAAAAAAATAAAATAAATCATAAGACTAATATTAATTTACTACTATTATTAAATAAGATTTTATTATTAATTAGATAATACAATTTGAGAAGAAAATATTTTTTTCATAAAGCTCATCTTAACTAACTTGAATTTGTTATTATTATTAAATATAATTATAATTATATGTCAAGTATAAGCATAATTTTATTATTAATTAGATAATATATTTAGATGAAAACTATTTTTCTTATAAAGATCATCTTACATAATACCAAATTGTTATTATTATTATTATTAAAATATAAGTATAAATATAATATATTAATCAATCATATAATTAAATTTTTGAAGAAACAAATAAGACCCTCTGTTTTGCACGGTTGTACATGCTATTTCTAATTGATAGAAGCAATTTTGACGGATTTTATATATATATATATATATATATATATATATATATATATATATAGGAGACTAATGCATAACTAACGTTGCAAATCTAATGTTATCCTTATAACAGATCGTGACTGTCCATCCGTTGATCGAACGGTTAAATAGAGCAACCGTCCGCAATTTAATATCCAGTATACCGCAGTTTAATACTGCGGACGGGACAAATGTCTAAAATAACCCTCCTAGTGCAAGTCCTCCGTTTGCAGAATTAAACTACGAAGTCTCATGTGCTTTTACAAACTTATCCACCCTTTTCCTACTGTCATGCAAGTCTCATGTGCTTCGGTAGCTTTGATGATTGCCTTGGTCGCCTCTATTCTTGCTTCCTTTAACAATCCTATCTGATCAAAAAGCCTTCTCTAAATTTCACTATGTTCATTAATGCAATCGCTTGCAAGCCAGAATCAGGAACATCTTTCATCTCCTCTTTCACTTCTTCATTCTCTGCCATTTCAATTTCTCTTCACTCCGGTGCTTCACCATGGGTGATAGTGTTACACGTTTCTTTTTCTTTATGGTTTGGCAATGGCTTGTCCAACACGCTGCTTCCCTTTTCTAACTCGATCTCACTTGCTGCTAGTTTCTCGTGGTAGGTCCTTCTCAAACTGTAACAGTCCATGATGGAGTGTCCTGTGTATTGATGATACACGCAGAAGTCTGGCCTTCTTTTCATCTCTTCGGTCACTAAAAATCTGGGTTTTGGAGGCTTAACCATTCCATGCTCTACCCACTACTCATACAAGTCTTTAAATGCTTTCTTGCTATAAGTAATGGCATCTGGGACTGGAAAACTCGAATACTTGTCTCCCGACGTTCCTTTATTCCTTTCCCTCTTACCCCTATGTGGCTTTTGTTGAGAATCTACTAAAGCCACAGTAGCTAACCTCTTGCCCTTCCACGTAATGGTCACATGGCTTGCGGGTAATGACACAATTCCTCCCAAGTCCTGTGCAAATGATGAAAGTATTGAAAAAGAATCATAGGCCTTGGTAATAAGATGGGGCTTGAAGGCATCTAGAGTATCATTATTGCATCTGCTCACTAAATTCTTCTTCTCAATTGGCTCTATACACTTCTGCGTCTGAGCCCTAAACATATCCACGTAATCTGACAAGTCCTCATTTGACTTCTATTTAAGTCTCATTAATTCTACAATGGTCACCTGCTTTTGTACATGGAAAAAAAATTTTAAAAAAAAATTGTAATTTCATGTCATCCCAATCCTGGACTAACCCTTTTTCTAAATTATAATACCAGCTGAAGGCATTATATATCAAAGTCTTATTGAACACTCATAGTAAGATGTTGTGGTTGCTCACCTCGTCATCGCTCAACCACGAGGACATTGATTCTACGAACCTGGCAATATGCTCCCTTGCATTCCCTTTCTCTCCGTTATACTTCGGGAACTGTGGAGGATGCTCAATATATCCCAGCAGGTACGGTTGTCTGCGGATATGTGCTAGGTAAGGAGGGGTAATGTCCAATTCTGTGGGCCTATTTATCTGTTTGCGGAGTTGGTTGATCACATCAATCATGTCATCTTTGTTTACATACTGTCTTGATGTATGAATCCTCTGAGGTGTTGGGATATATTAATGCATCACTAGTATGTGGTAGAGAAATTGGTTGGTGTACACTTACGTCGTGTAAAACTTGCAGGGGTTGTGATTGTTGACTAGGTCGTTGAGCGTGGCTTGGAATGGTTGGAATCTATACTTGTGAAACTGCTGCGAGTCTGGTTGGAATGATTGTTGGTTGAGGCTGGCTAGTCACCACTATTTTAGGGCTCCAAATTGATGATTGGAATTTGATGGCCTTCTGTTATTGGAGGCACATTTTGATTATCTTTGTTGCTATTATCTACTCCTGCTCACGCCGCTTGCGATCTTCTTGGAAACATAGCTTTAAAAGTTGAGACTTGCAACAATTGTTAACGAAAATTCCCCATTTTCTCCTGCTACTTTTGCATCTCAGACATCAATGACATCATCATTCTTTTCCCTTCACGCGCCTCCTTCAATGCCTTCAGCATCTTCATCTACACATCATTCATTGTCAGTTGGTCTCATGTTACTTCCTCACCTTGCACGCATGTGCTTGCTTGCATGTCGTTGGTTGGCTATTAATCAGTTATTGGTGGTGAAGTTGAACTCTATTCTGAAGCGTCTTCTATGATGGGTTTGTCTATATCCAAATTTGTACATTAAAAAGCTTGATTTGATCGCCTCAAAACTATATTCGATCAGGTAATACTTATGGTCGAAGAAACCCTACCCGTAATTCTCCCACTTTGAGTTGTAGGTATACCCTTTACGAATACTACACCTCCTCAGCGGAGTCGCCAAAGAAATATAGGCAAAAACAAATGTATCTTACTCGAATTAGGGTTTCGTGTGAGCTGAGGAGGAGAGAAATTCATGAAGAGTACGAAGATGATTAAAGAATTGAAGAAGGGAGAAGAACATGTTGACAATTACTCTAGCAACACATGACATAACTCTTAAAGAGAAAGAGTCTTCTCGCGAGTCTTGGAACTTGAGAGAATCAAAAAATCCCTTTTACTGAAATGGAGGGAGTACTTATAAAGTTTCATGTTAAGTGATCATGTGCCTCGCACATGTCTAGATCATGTGTCTGGCACATGTCTAGGTCAATCCAATCGTCCTGTCCAAATCATTCTGTCATTCTAGATGTCAATCCAATCCCTCAACCATTTCTCAAAATAAGTTGCCTCCATAATTCTTCTGCCTCGAGACTCATGGAGACCTCTTTCAAGTCTCGTATTTTAAGGCCTTTGTTGTTCAATCCATACCTTTTCGTTCTTTTTTTTCATCTGGACATCATGTCATTCGATCTCATCGTCGAAAACTTTGAAGGAGCTTGACACGAATCTGGGGAGGCCATGTCCTAGGGGTCGAACCCTAGGGGGGCGAACCCTGAGGGGAGGGCCGAACCTTAGGGGGTCAAACCCTAGGGTGGGCGAACCCTAGGAGGGGCAAATCCTAGGTCTGTGCCTCTTTCGATCCCCTTCGTTTGCCTTGGACTTTCTTGCTCAATTTTTATCCTTTTCTCATGATTCTTAGTCCTGTAAGAAACTTCTTTTGTCATGAAGGATTCAAGCAAAACCATTCATAGACCCTCAAAAGTTTTCTTGCCTCTTTCCTTAGTTTGAGTTCGTTATTTCGTCATTGCACCACTCAAAGCTTGTCAGGCACATCATTCAAGAGTATGAAGAGATGTGCCCCCTAGGAGGCCAACTCGAACCCTAGGGTGGCCGAATCCTAGGGTGCCTAGGGGTCACCTCAGTTTTCTTGTTCTTTCTCTGTTCGTTTTCCTTATTTTGTCCTTATTTCATTCCGGTAGTTCAATCAAGTTCAATCGGAAAAGTCATGGCTGAAATTTATCACAAAAGTGGAATCACCTAGGGGTGGCCGAACCTTAAGGGGTCAAAACCCTAAATGTTTCCCATTTTGTTCATTTATTATCTGTTTCGTTCATTTATTTTGGTTTTGTTCATTTTTTTCATTTTTTTTTTGTTTTTCATTTAATGTTTTAGGTCACATGTGAACCCTAATTTATATTCGGATTCACACATGATTTAATTTTGACCTGCGAATTCCCATATAGAAGCAGACATGTTACACTAAAAAATTTTGACTTTTGCCTCTGGTTTAACACATCTAACTGAATGCCTGTTGATGACGGTACTGTCTTTATTTCTGATCCATAAGTTTATTGAAGGTAATAATAGGTATATCTTGCGATTACAAGACCTACATTCCCTATCTTAAAGACGGTGATAGCCAATGATTGTCTTTTTCTCATCTTCAAATGACCTATCAGTCCAAAATATTGGTTACAGACTCTTGCAAGTTGTTCGGAAAATATCTTTAGGTCATGTTTCTTTGTAAGGATAACACTTAAAATTGTACTA
The DNA here is from genome assembly GCA_034770075.1 of Aralia elata. Taxonomy (NCBI): domain Eukaryota; kingdom Viridiplantae; phylum Streptophyta; class Magnoliopsida; order Apiales; family Araliaceae; genus Aralia; species Aralia elata. The sequence goes on along the minus strand of CM068386.1, from coordinate 19,333,860 downwards.
TTAATTATAAGTCTTTTGTTTGTTTTAAAACTTAAACTTTGAACTATATATTAGTCCAGGGATAACAAAATGACTTGAAATTGGGAACTATTTAATATTATGTCCAACCAAGTATTATAATTCTTACCATTTGGTATTAAAATTTTGTGGACAAAATTAACATTTACTTTTTTTTTTAAATGACCAATGTATCATATTCTATCTATCTATACTCACACTACTGAGAATGCGATCTCTGTTTTAATTGGGCCAAATAGTATGGGAGCTTTTCAGCTCGTATATACTGCTCACACTCCTAGATCTTCACGACACCTCCTCCACCATAGTGTAAAGATATAATAGTCTAAAAGATAAATTTTTATTTAATTTTTAAAAAAATTATGGACAAAACAAATATAACATAAAATTATTTTAAGTTATCACGTAAATAATCACATTCTAAATAAACATGTGATTATGATTATTTAATATTAAGATTGATAGTCTTGAAATTATAATCTATAAGAATATAATTTCAGAATTATACTTTTTTGAAAACAAACATGGTGTTAATTTCTTGGCGATCTAAAAAGAAAGCATATATGATGTCTAGGTCCTCAACTAAAGTGAGTATTCGACTTTGATCAGTCTCCCACTTATTCTTGGAGAGAACAAAAACATAGGGCACACAGAAAGTAATAATACACATGTTTCAACTGCTGCCAAAGTAATTTACTTTTTCATCATTCAAACATCATTGTGTCTATGGGAGAGGTTCACCAACTCGAGATACATCGTCTGTAGCTGTGATATTTGTTGTTGGGGGAGAAATCAATCTTCCATAGTTATGATATCAGTTGTTGAGAGAAAATCAGGGAGAACACGTGCCTTGAGTGCGCATGCACAAGGCAGTAATAAATAGTTAACTAACTGAGAATTTATTACACCTGAATATCCTTATAAATAAGATGAAGAATAGAATGATGAATTTCATCAACCCAAAAAGTAGAAAAAACAAACTTCTAAAATTAAGCAAATTCTGCTAAGCTATGCGGTACCGAATTATACCCAAACTTCGCATATGAGAGAAACAAATAGCATTAAAGTTTGACAAGTTGGAATCGATAGTTTGTTGTTCATTCTGCATATAAGCAAAGTTTGACAAGTTGCAATATATAGTTAGTTGGAAATCAATGCAATAACTCATTTATAGACATTTTCTGTCACTTCAATTGAGTTTTTCAACTCCATACATTGATAGAATCTCTTCAATTTGATTTCGTTTAACACTAGGTTAATTTGTTGAGTTATTTGCAATGACGGACCCAGAAATTTTTGTATGTAAGGGCGAATTTTTTTTTTTTTAAAGACCTATTTTAAACAAAAATATATGAATTTTTTTTACCCCTTACATAGAGAAATTTTAAATAAATTGTGTGATAAATTTTTCCAATACTGTTTTCAATACACAAAGTGTTGATTTTTAATATTTTTTTCTTGTGAAGAAAAATAATGTTAAACGCAACGAACTATTAATGTCTAAAAAAATATTTGAGACATTAGAAGTGAAATACAAATATATTTTTAACCTGCTATGTTAATAAAAGTAATGCTTATTTTTATTGATAGTATAAAATGACACAATATTTGTATATCTATCATTACAATTTTATTATCATACTATCACTATTAAACTAAACATGACTTAATAAATTTAGAGATAAATATGAAATATAAATATATCCCTAAAATTCGTTAAGTTTGCAAATAAAATTCTATTTATAGAACGGATGGATTAATATTTACATTTGTATTGTCTAAAAATAGTTAATTCACGTTAACTTTAAAATTTTAAAGATCAATTTCAAGAAGTCAAAATGAAACTCTTTGAAATGAATAAAGTATTTTTTGTAAACATGTAACTAAATACCTATACATAAGAGAAAATTTCACAAAAGTCCCTGGGGGTGTTGCCCCCGGCGCAAGGCCGCGCCTGGTTATTTGACTCTTTAACCAATGTGTGTATAAGTTTTGACGGATATGGATCCCCTCGAATATTACACGTTTTCTCTAATTTCATCCAATATACTATATTTTTATAATTGTAAATAGTATAATTAAAATCAATACCGGTTAACTAATTTATTATATTGAATAACATAATTGTTCTAAAAATGAAAGCAATTCGACATTTTTTCACTATTTGCTGAACACGTGGATTTTTCATCAAAATTTCAATGGATGAAAATTCTTTTAGACTTTTAAAGGTGAAAATATTTTTTATAATTCTAATTGTTTATAAAATTAATCTTAATATGATCAACTATCAATTAACATATTTTGATTATTATTAACAAAAATATTACGATCAAATAATTGGAGTATTTGATGAAATTAAAAGAAATATGTAATGAATAAGAGCGAAATCCAGTTTTGACAGGTTAGATTTTTTTTTAAAATTGTTATAAAGTCAATTTATTGTATAATCCAATATGGACTATAAGTGGGTCGGGTCTAGAACGGACTAATTGCTATTTGCCCCACGCTTAGCATCAAAAGAATTTTGGGAAAGGTTTGTCCGTTTGTCCAAAGTCATCTTGCTGGACTCAGTCACTGACATATGTTGGATCTTGGCTTATTGGGCCATATGGGCTACATACTCCTATTTCGTATATATACGCCTGGTAAAATATGGATTTAGTTGATTATGATTTTCACAATATAAATTATAGATCCATTAGAAACTAAAATCACATTATCCATTTTGAATATAGGTAATATAGTTTGGGCTTATATGATTATGGGTCTAATCTAGATCAACCCATATTTTTATTTTATAACTTAGTATTATTATGGTAATCAGTTGAAAACAGTATATAGATTAATAACAATTGGAGCCAAGATAATTACGGAGGAGTTATTTGAAATATCACTTAGGGGGCGTTTGTTACAGGTCATCTAAAGTGGTCATCTTAAATACTCGGTAATATGAGCGGTCATCTTTTATAGGTCGTGTTTGTTACACTAGTAATCTTACATTCTCAGTAATCAAATACCCGATAAAGTATCAGAATTCTCAGTAATCAGATGACCAAAAAAATAGATGCTAATATGAGATTACCAGTGGTTATCTTGAAATTTTTATTTAGATAAAAATATCTTTTATACTCCCTCCATCTCAGGATAAAAGTTTTTATTACTATTTTAGTTAGTCCCAAGTTAAATATCTACTTACCTTAAATAATCTATTTTTTACAATAATTTGTCCATAATACCCTTAGTATTAATTGTCATATTTTTTATTCCATATGCATATTTATAGAGCATCACTAGTCATGTGCAAAAAATTATGCAATTAAATGAGAATTTAAATATGGATAATTTTGTCATTTTATCCTCTTTCTTAATATGCGCAAAAAGTCAACCAAGACTTTTATCTTGGGACGGAGGGAGTATTTAATAATTGGAACATAATTATCCTTATTAGTTACATAATTTATATTTATTTTTAATTATTTTTTGTTTGTTTTTTGACATGTTTAATTTAACTAAAATAATTCACTGTCCATACAAAAGTATGTGGTCTTATTTGTTATTTATTATTATAAGTTTAGTTTATTATTAACGACACATTTGAAATTTGTGTGCTTAATAATTGAATAAATCATGAATTGTTATTTTATAAACATATTAAAAAAAAAATTTTAATACGATTTACTAAGTAATACAAAATTAATTAGTTCGATAGTACTTTGATAATTGTTGATCACATTTGACAATAATCATATGGAAGAATTATACAACTAAAATTAGTACGAGAATAATTTAGTAAAAGATCAATATTATAAAAAATATACCCAGTAATCTTGAACTCATACCAAACATTCACAATAGCAATTACTAGTAATCACATATCTTCTATTAAATAAAAATGACACAATATGATCATTTTCTATTATCGGTAATTAAATATCCAGTAATTTGTGTTTAGGCGAAAACTTGTTGATTATGCATATATATTATATATGAACAATTCATACCAGTTAGTTTTTAAGAGAGATTGAGGAAGTGGATTTGGGAAGGGAATTGGGAGGAAGTGGATTTGGGAAGGGAATTGGGAGGGAGAAAATTTTTTGGAGAGACAAAATCAAGTATTTTAGAAAGAGAATTAATATTTTTAGAAAGAGAGGTTGAAAAAAATTATAAAAATAGAATGAAGGTGGAAGATTAAAACATTATTTAATTTTATATTTTAAGACAAAAAGAATATAAAATATAAAATTTATTATGAATTTTTTGAAGTTAATTTAAAATTTTAAGATAAAAATCAATATAAATTTATTTAATGATACGTAATATTCTTATTAATTTTAAAAAATCAAACAAAATTTTACTTTAGTAGAATGGAAGAACATATTGTATCTCTTTAATTAATACTTTGTAGAGTAAATAAAATATATTATAAATTTTATCATTTGAGTTTCACTGTATAATAAAAGTTGTTCGATTGTAATAAACCATCAAATTTGAAAATATTTATCAAATATATTAAAAGTAAAAAAATTATTAATTACTCTCACTATTTGAAAATATAAGATCAAAAAAAAAAATTAACATGTGATAATATCTTATACTTCTTTCCTTTGAAAATATAATATCTTACTAGTTACTAGTATTGGTTTTGAGTATTAAAATAGTTGAAATTGATTTCTTGCTAGTAATATCTTACTAGTTACTAGTTACGGTATATATTTGATTTGTACATGAATCCCTCGATGTGGACCCTCACCTTCTTCTCTAATTTATAAAATGAAAAGATTTAATCTTTTGACTAATTCCACAGTTCTCTTGAATTAAAATCAATTCTCTTGTGGGAGCTTCTTTTTTTTTTTTTTTCCTCCTTTTGGGAGTTTTGATTCTCTCTGTCTGAGAGTTAATTTTTTGTTTACGCTATTGGATAAGTGATTGCAAATATACTAATAGGATACACGATGTTAGATGCAATATGTCTACGTTGATTATTTTTCAAAAAAAAAATTTATATATATTTTTATTTAATCTTATTTATTTATTTTGCTTAGATAATAAAAGTTTGTAATGCGGATTTTATTCTGGATAGAGTAGGTATCACCTTAATTTTATTATACATATAATTTATATCTTTATGATTTAATGAATGATTTTTTCTTGATATTGTTCTTAGGGGTTTTCAAAAAAATATTAAGATTGCACTTGGATTTACAAATTTCAAATGAATTGATTGGAAAATTGCGTGCCATGACAAGTGAATTTGAGAGCTTTATATTAATGAATTCGGAATACCGGTATGCAGGAGTTTAGTAATTAAGTTACATACTTTAAAACAATTGAAATCATAATGAATTAATTGGCAATTAATTAAAGCTCACTTGGACCAAATTTTGTTTAGCAAGGATACTGAATTTATAAAATCAAGGGCTTTTGCTTATGACCTAATGGTTAATGTTGAAATTATGTGAATTTTAGGTATCATGTTTGATTTTCGTATTTGTGTGAGTTAATTTATTTATTTATATATAATTTTTTTTATTATTTATGTGAGACTTGATTTATTATTGTAATTTTTCAGTCTTTATTATGAGTTTACTGCATGATATTTTAATTATGACATGTGTAGGTTTTTTTTATTAAACAGTTTAATCGATTGAAATATATTAAAATTGTAAATTGTTAACAAAGAATTAAAATGGTAATTCTTTCAAACATAATAACAAATAATCAGGAAAATGATTAATCGTAGCAACAATCGGTGGACACCAGATATACTCTTGAAAATAATCATAATCCCAAAGTAATAGCAGAATATACAAATTCAAGTAATTTTTTTTTTAATATGAGTAAAGGAAGAATCCCTCGTGTAGTTTTTATATATGTACTTGATTATAATTAAGGATTCGTTGTACTTATTATTGGAAAGTTAAATTAAATGGTTTGGTATTAAGAGTTTGGCTTCGGACAATCTTTTTTAAAGTGTTTGGTACATGAAGATACTTTCAAGGAGTTTCTAGTTTCTATTAATTTTGATTTATTATATTTAAATCAAATATAGACACAATTTTTAATCAACATTCAGCCAATTTATCTATATCTATATAAAGCCTCTGTGGGAGACTGACGCTATCTTGCTGATGTTGCATCACACCGATGTATCTGTATCTAATTCTTCTTTTTATTTACTCCTCTAAATCTATAAACTTCCAATCTTATTACGCATAATTTATAAACGCAATGTGTATACAATTGGGTGCTAGTATCCTTTACGAACTCTTCATCTAACGACCAAACTACAATAAATTAAGTCAACTGTATTACTCCCTCTGTCCCTGCTTAATTGATGTTTTAAGATTATGTATATAGATTAAAAAAATATAATGAATATTTTGTTTGATTGACTAAATTGAGTATGAAATTTTAATATTAGCCTTCTGAAATTTATTAGAAAGATGAAAGAAAAACATATTAACCTTTAATCATAAAGGGTAATATGGGAAATTAAGTATTTAATACTTTCATGAAATTTATAAAAAGGAACCAAAATCTCTCTCTAAAAAGGCAAATAAAAAGGGTCGGAGATAAAATTTGACTTTTGAGGTCAAACGACGACATATTAAATTTCAAAATTGGTATGACTTATAAAAGTTTAGAATGAAATAAATTTTATGACTTATAGTTTTTGTTATATACTATACAATTATAATTATTGTATCAACTAAAATTAAATAAATTCACATCAATTTAAAATTTAATATGTTATCGTTTGACCTCAAAAGTTAAATTATATCTCTAATTTTAGAACAGAGAGAGTAACAAAAGTCCAACAAAAGTACACTTTTTTAGTTTCTGAAATTAAATAAAAGAGGAAAAGAAAGAGCAACAAAAAGTCCAAATAAAGTTCTCCTTTGGTTTCTTGGAATCACACAAAAGAAAGAAAACAAAGAGTATATTCGTATTTTCGTCATGTAAATTGTACCTGATGTATATGGATGTGGTATGATCCTCGAAAGACTTAATAATCGAAAAATCATGAACTCTTTTTCCGTTATCAAAAATATATATAAATTAATTGTTTATTTTTTCAACAAAATCATTGAACATTCAAATGTACACAAGATTTGATCACTTTATATGTCGACGTAAATAGACACCTCAATTCTTCATACGATCAAATTGCAAGTATTTTTGACAAGTATTTAAAATTCAATATTTTTAGTGTAAAACTATAATTTATATATTTTTCGGATAACTTGACTTAACTTAAGTTTAATAATTATTTTAATTGTTAAGTCTCCTTAAAAAGAGAATAGTCGACACTTTTTTATACGGAGGATGGATGACCTCCAAATGAGCCTAAAAAAAGAAAAGAAAAGAAAGAAAAGATAAAAACATCAAACGTGTATGAGTGCGTAACAAAAAAAATGTTTTCCAAATAATTAAGTCTTTTATTATTGGGAAGTTAAAAATTAAATGGTTTGATAATAAAAGTTTGAGTTTGGAAAAATCTTCTCTTTGTGTTTAATACACCAAGATATTTTCAAGGACTTTTCCGATTGTAATTAATTTTTGACTTATTATAAAAATCAAATATAGATTGTTAGAAATAAAGTGTGCAAATGAAAAGTTTGGGAAGATGAAAAGGTGCCCACTTAAGAAATTTCTCTCTCTTTCTCCATGCATATATATATATATATATATATATATATATATATATATATATATATATATATATATATATATATGCATTAGATAGGATAAGGAAAAATGTAGGATGAGAGAGAGAGAGACTATCATCCATTCGAGATATTGGTATTAACCATTAAGTCCATGGTTGCTTGTATATTGGAAGAAATAAGAATATCATAATGAAAGAAAAGTGTGGATGACCACTTAAATACAAGAGTTTATTAATATACATTTTGTTGATATACATTTATTTTATCTATCATTTCACAACACGTTATCAGCACGAGTTTCTACCCAATTTTGAAAGGGAAGTTCTTTCAACTCATTGTAAGTATTATTTCATTACAATTAAATTTGATCGTGTATATTTAATTGTTTTAGTAAGTTAAAGCAGTGACAAGGAAAGACTCATACTGTGCTAGAAGTCGAGCTATATATTTATATAAATGTTAAACCTTACAAAACTTGAATTTTCTACCCTTGATATCTTGAGCAATACTTATTTATCATGGACTCTTGATGCTGAGATTTATCTAGAGGCAAAAAAATCTTGAAGATACAATTAAGGTTAGAAATCATGCATCCCTGCAGGATCATGCAAAAATCAATGATTTTTATTCGTCATCATCTCACTTATGAAGACATGTTAGAGAAAACATTGACTACTGATGTGATAAAAATGTGTAATTGCAAGTGCACAGTGTCAAGTTGAAGAACTGGCAAGTACATGTCGAATCCACAGAGACTAGATTAATTTTAATGTATCCTTAATATCTATTTTAGGCGAATTAGAAATAAAAATTAAGAATCAATTAACTAAAATTAAACTAACTAATAATAAGGAAGCAATCTAGGAATCCGAATCCATTAAATAATAGACATAACAAGTAATTCAATCTCTTCTATTTTTATAACTTAATTATGATTTTGATCTCCCTTCCCTTTAATTTAGTAATTTTATAATTAACGTGGGCAAGCATAGACTATGAAAATTTAAGGATTAACTATAACCCATCAAAACTTCTTTGAGCAAGCATGGATTATGAAAAACTCATATCTTAACAATAATCTATCAAAACCTCTTAATTAATTTCAAATCACATAAGAACTATAAAACGAAGGTATTTCAATAATGAAACATGAAGGCAAAATCAATTAAACATAAAAGCATAAATAATAGAAGAGATAAAATATTATCATAAATAATTATTTAATTTCATCTTCATCCTAGATTAAAGAAACTAGCTAGACATTAAAAAATAAATAAACTAACTAAGATAAAGAAGAAGAAGTAGAAAATTTAAAAATAAAATAAGAAAACTCCCTTTTATTAACGATCCTCCAACAAGCGTACAATAAAAAATAATTTAATTTACTCCTACTCTTAACCTAAACTCATACCTCCTCTTCTCTCTAAAACAATAGACCTATTTATAGGGAAAATAAATTTGTGCCCTAATTTACATTCATTGAACTTGGCCTCTTTTATTCTCTTCTTTCCTTCTTTATTTCAATCTCTACATGGTAATCTCCCAAAAGTCCTTTTTCATGTAGGTTTCAACTTCTTAGTGGCAATCAACTTCTCAAAGATATCTTCTAGATTGTCTTTCCTTTCTTTCGCTGGATTTGACTTGCACACCAAGATTGTTCCACCTCCTTCCTTCTTCTTGTAGAATTCTTCTTGGATATTTCTTTACATGAATAAGAGCATTAAATATTGCTTGATCACCAAGATTTTGACTTTATTGCAATAAAATATTAAATCCTACAAAACAAAATAAAACATATTAATTAAATAAATTAATATAATAAAATGACAAAATTAGGGATAATAAAATGTATGAATTATGTGCCTATCAAATACTCTCATACCTAGCTTTTGCTCGTCCTCGAGTAAAATAAAAAAAAATAAAATAAAAACAAAAACTATACTACCCCATTTTCGTAGGAAACACGATTGCACTTAGCATGTGCAACAAGCCTTTAAACCCCAAGGTTACCCCAAGTGGACGAGTTGTGTCTCGTGAGGGTTTGCAGTGAATATACCTACAAAATTCAAAATTCAAAATAAAATATTTTTGGGTTCAACAAATTATGAAATCGAAAAAAAACTTCTAAGTATACATGGGCAATATACATAAGCAAAATCAAATTCAAAATCACACTTTCACCTTATCAAAAATACTCAAATCTTCATTCTATACACCATCCTTCATAAAATTAATTTCATGTGATGCATGCATGTGTATGTGATGTAACTCTTAGTAGGGATTATTACCATGAAAATCAAGCAAACTCATTTTTTCTTTCTTTTTTCTCTTTTTTGAATTTTTTTCCTTGACTTGTGCAATGTCTCATTTTCTTAGGCTTTTCAGAGTTACCCATGTAGCGAGCGTTGGACCAATGACTCCCAAACCAGTTGGCTTTAGGGCACTAGGTGTAAAGACACCCCTAAGGGCTTACTAACTCGAGTAACAAAGGCCACAAAATTAGACTAGTCAAGCTGCTTATATCCATCACACTTCTCAGCGTGAATATCGATGTTTCCCGTGGCTTGGATACCCAGTTATTTCGTTCAATGGACATTGAAGCAATTATTCATTTTTTTCAACTTTTTTTTCAACCTTTTTCATTTCATTTCTTTTTCTTCAAATTTGTTTCTTTGTTTTCTTGAAATTGCTCAAATCATAGTTTATACCCCACAACTAAGAGTTAGTGCGAACGTGAAGTGCCAAAAATGCATAGGAACTTTATTTTACTTAAGATGGTGCATCGAACTAAGATTTTGTATTTAATCAAAGATTCAAGAGTTCTAAATCTTTTAATCTTACTCATGAGTTCTGCTCCACAGATACTTATTAGAATTAATCCAACTCACAAAAAGTCAAACAAAAATTTTAAATTTTAAGATTTTTTTTTAAAAAGAAAAAAAAATATATCTAAAAAAAAATTCCTATTTTTTACTAAATTCCTAAAAAGAAAAAAAAAATCTAATACTATAATACAAACTCCCTCATACCTAAATCATGCATTGTCCTCAATATATGCAAATGAAAAATAGAGAACAAAGATGTGAAAGAATTGTACCTTGTATGTGGGGCCGTCGTGCTAGAATAAATGCGGTGAAAAAGAAAACAAATGTACATACCTACGAATTTCATATATCCTAAAAAGTATGTGATTATAAATAAATGATACAAATGGGCAAGCGAATGTGAACTTTTCATGATTTTCAGGAGGTCTAGGAAAATGAAAATAGTCAGAATTTTCATCAGGATTGTGCTTAAAGTCTACCTCAGGAAAATATTTACGAATATGCTCAAAGTGTGGACAAATTGGCCCGCATGCATGTTCCAACTTGGGTGACTTATGTGTAGTGGATCTCAACAACTCGTTGACCTTATCTAAATATTCAGATTCATTCCACTTTTGGTCAAGGTGATTTAAGAAAAAATCAATTGGATTATCTTCAATCATGAGTCTATTTTCAATTATTTTTTTAGGTCATAGACAACTCTTGGATCATGTTTACTTCCATGGGCTGGTCTACAAAATCACTCGGTTGTTTTCTAGGAATAAGTCTTTCAGGATATAAAGCTTTAGGCTTATAGACTTGTTCAACCGACTCATTAAATGTGACATGATCGATTTTAGGCATAGACTCATAATTTTTAGACTCCTCAAATTGGCTTGATTCAAAGTGTATAGAATTAAATCCAAAATTTTCATTTTCCTCATCATTTCCACAGTCATCATGATTTTCAAAATTAACCTCAGAGTCACTAGAAAATTCATCCACCTCTTGTTCATTTATTATGGTGGCTAACCGACTCATTTGAATTTCTAGACGAGATATAACTTGATTCGTGTTTTGCATGAAATTAAAGTGAGTTTCCATTAAAACTTCCATAGTTTTCTCTAAGGTGTTCAATCTTTCCTCTTCTTCTTTTGAAAATTCTTGTGGATATTGAGGCTCTGGATCCGAATATGGATATGGATATGGATATGAACTTAGATAAGGATTTTCATACGTTGGAAAAAATTGATTTACTTGGTATGCATTAAAATTTTCATAGGGTTCTTGATTCCAAGTAAAATTATTATTCCAACTATAATAGGAGTCCATCTTTCCACAAATCACAAAACAAATAGATAACTAACCACGAAAGTCACACAAAAAAAAAAATAATAAATAAAAATCCTAATTCTACGGTTAACCTAAATAAAATCTAGACAGCTCCTAACTGTTCCAAGTTACACCTTAAGGTCCACAAAATTCGAAATTAATCACACCACTAGCCAGGTAAGTGTAAGAACAGTGGGAGTCTCTCCGTGGGTACGGTGACTAATTAAATAACCACACGTTCTTTAGGCGTTTGCCTTTTGAACCACTTGCCTAGACACCAGTAGTTTGATTAATTAAAAATTCAGTCTCCTCTTGGAGTTTCTTGTCCTAATTGAGCTCGAGAGTCCTAGGGGCTAACGTCTACTTTATTTTATTAGGTCAAGGTTATGCAAAATACAAGTTGGGTGGTTTGTGGGCCAAGGAAGGGTGATGAAATCCCCACCTTATCTTGTTATAGGTTGTGCCCTTAATGTTAGATTAAAGATGAAAATGCACAAATAAAATAAAAAAAATTGTAAACAAATAAAATGTCCTAAAACTATGTGAATTACGAAGTAAAGAGAAATTTGACGTACCTCAATCCTCCAGCAATCACCACAGTTTATAATTGACAAAAATAAAAATAAAAATAAAAACATAAACAAGATGTGTTCTACGTGAGTGAATGCATGTATGCGGCAATTAGTTTTCTAACTAACAATAAAAACTAAAAAAAATAAAAAATAAAATTAAACTACTATTTTTTTTTGAGTTAAGATACAAAATACCAGGAATAGCGCAACAATAAAATCTTTATCTTTTCGCTCCTTCGATCCGCTTCGATAATCCTGGAAAGAAAAAAAAATAAAAAAAAATTATAGTAGAAAAACTAATTCGAATAAATAAAAATTAAGGAATATAAAATTAAATCTAGTCCCTGGCAACGGTGCCAAAAACTTGATGTGATAAAAATGTGTAACTGCAAGTGCACAGTGTCAAGTTGAAGAACTGGCAAGTACATGTCGAATCCACAGAGACTAGATTAATTTTAATGTATCCTTAATATCTATTTTAGGCGAATTAGAAATAAAAATTGAGAATCAATTAACTAAAATTAAACTAACTAATAATAAGGAAGCAATCTAGGAATCCGAATCCATTAAATAATAAACATAACAAGTAATTCAATCTCTTCTATTTTTATAACTTAATTATTATTTTGATCTCCCTTCCCTTTAATTTAGTAATTTTATAATTAACGTGGGCAAGCATAGACTATGAAAATTTAAGGATTAACTATAACCCATCAAAACTTTTTGAGCAACCATGGATTATGAAAAACTCATATCTTAACAATAATCTATCAAAACCTCTTAATTAATTTAAAATCACAAAAGAACTATAAAACGAAGGTATTTCAATAATGAAACATGAAGGCAAAATCAATTAAACATAAAAGCATAAATAATAGAAGAGATAAAATATTATCATGAATAATTATTTAATTTCATCTTCATCCTAGATTAAAGAAACTAGCTAGACATTAAAAAATAAATAAACTAACTAAGATAAAGAAGAAGAAGTAGAAAATTTAAAAATAAAATAAGAAAACTCCCTTTTATTAACGATCCTCCAACAAGCGTACAATGAAAAATAATTTAATTTACTCCTACTCTTAACCTAAACTCATACCTCATCTTTTCTCTAAAACAATAGACCTATTTATAGGGAAAATAAATTTGTGCCCTAATTTACATTCATTGAACTTGGCCTCTTTTATTCCCTTCTTTCCTTCTTTATTTCAATCTCTACATGGTAATCTCCCAAAAGTCCTTTTTCATGTAGGTTTCAACTTCTTAGTGGCAATCAACTTCTCAAAGATATCTTCTAGATTGTCTTTCCTTTCTTTCGCTAGATTTGACTTGCACACCAAGATTGTTCCACCTCCTTCCTTCTTCTTGTAGAATTCTTCTTGGATATTTCTTTACATGAATAAGAGCATTAAATATTGCTTGATCACCAAGATTTTGACTTTATTGCAATAAAATATTAAATCCTACAAAACAAAATAAAACATATTAATTAAATAAACTAATATAATAAAATGACAAAATTAGGGATAATAAAATGTATGAATTATGTGCCTATCAACTACATTTCATGCCTCAAATATGCTCCTGCAGTAGCAATATCGAGAGCATAAGTTCACAAAATATTCCTTGAAAAGATAGAGGAAACTATGTTCCCTGAAGTGATATCGTGTCTTCTAGTGGCTGAACAAAAATAATGAGTTTTTGTTATAAAAAAAAACCACCAATCTCGTTCGACCAGTTCTACTCCATTCCCTGAAGTGAATGAAACCTCATTTGATAAACATAGAGGAAATTATGGTCGTGGTCGTAGGTGTGGAATGGAAGGTCATTGGTCACGTACATGTCGTACTCCTAAATATTTGGTAAATTTGTACTAAGCTTCCATAAAAGAAAAGGGAAAGGGAATTGAAACGAAAATTTGTTGATTATAAGGATCTTGAAGATCCCATGAATGATCATAATGATCTTGAAGATCTCATGAATTATCTTGAGTTTCCAAATGGAAATGGCCATATCAATTATTTATTTTTCTTTCATTATATTATGGCATTATAATAAGTATTTTTATTTTGATATGTTTGATTTATGTTTCAAGTAATAAAGTTTAATTTATATTTTACATATATGAAGACACATGGGTCCTATTGGTAATTAAAGGCTCCGGAAGAGCGATTACCATATATAATGATTTTTAAAATTATGCAAAGCCAATGTCAATACCATATCAGGTTCATTGAACTTAATTGAAAGCTCTGGAAGAGCAATTATTCATCAAACTTAATCAAGGCTCTAGAAGAGTGATTATAATTGAAGACTCTAGAAGAGCGATTATAATGTTGTTAAAGGGCACAAAACTTTGTATTAATGATGCTTTGTATTCTACTGAGTCAAGCAGAAATTTACTCAGCTTTAAGGATATCCGTTATAATGGTTATCATGTTGAAACTAATAACGAAGGCAGTGAAGAATTTCTTTATATTATTTCAATAGTATCGGGCCAGAAGCTCATACTAGAAAAACTGCCTATTTTTTCTTCTAGGTTATATTATACTACAATGAGAACAGTTGAAACAAATGTTACAACACACCAGAAGTGTTCAGCCCCAAATATTTTTATGCTTTGGCCTGATCGTCTTGGCCATCCATGATCAATAATGATGCGTCGAATTATTGAAAACTCTCATGGACATCCTTTAAAGAACTAGAAGATTCTTTTACCTACTAATTATCCATGTAGTGCTTGTTCTCAAGGTAAATTAATTACCAAACCATCACATTCAAAGATTGTTGTTGAGTGTCCATCTTTCTTAGAAAGAATTCAAGGTGATATATGTGGACCAATACACCCATCTTGTGGTCCATTTAAGTATTTTATGGTTTTAATTGATGCATCAACTAGATAGTCACATGTATGTTTACTTTCTACTGGAAATGTGGCATTTGCTAGGCTCCTTGCTTAAATAATTAGGTTGAGAGCGCAATTTCCTGATTATCCAATTAGAAAAATTCGTTTAAATAATACTGGTGAATTCACATCTCAAACTTTTGATGACTATTGCATGTCTATTAGAATTGATGTTGAACATCCTATTGCACATACACATACTCAAAATGGTTTAGCAGAATCACTTATCAAGAGGCTTCAAATTATTGCTCGACCATTGCTTATGAAATCAAAATTACCAGTTTCTGCTTGGGGTCATGCTATTTTATATGCTGCATCATTAATTCGCATTAGACCAACTGCTTATCATAGATTTTCACCATTGCAACTTGTACATGGCTAACAACCAAATATTTTTCACTTGCGCACATTTGGTTGTGCTGTATATGAACCTATTGCACCCCTACAATGCACTAAAATGGGTCCTCAACGCAGACTTAGAATTTATACGGGTTTTGATTCTCCATCTATCGTTAGATATCTTGAACCTCTAACTGGTGATATTTTTAAAGCACGTTTTGAGAATTGTCATTTTAATGAAACAATCTTCCCACCATTAGGGGGAGAAAAGTCGTTGCTTGAAGCACATCGAGAGGTTACATGGAATGCTTTGACGTTATCTCATCTTGATCCTCGTACAAATCAATATGAACTGGAAGTTCAAAGGATTATTCATTTACAAGGAATTGTAAATTAATTACTAGATGTATTCACCGATAATAAGAAAATAGTGAAATATCACATTCCAGCTGTTAATACTCCAGTACAGATTGAAGTCCCTGTAGGACAATCAGTTAATACAACAGCAAATGAATCAAAACCACACCTGAAGCGTGGAAGACCGATCGGTGTTAAAGATAAAATTTTCCGGAAGAGGAAAATACAAGAAAAATAAGTTGCAGCCTATAAAGAGGCTATACCCATGAAATAGGCCATATAAATAACTGATTTATCCAAAACTTATGAGCAAAAATCTCCTGAAAATAAAACTCTTGAAGAGTTATCCCCTGAAGAGGATCAGGTACCTGAAAATAATGAGATCTCGATACATTATGTACATACAGGAGAAGTATTTGATAGAAATAAAATTGTTGTCGACAACATATTTTCATATAAAGTTGCTCTTAACATTACCAGAAGTAATGATCATAAATATGAACCACAAACCGTTGAAGAATGTCAACGTAGAAATGATTGGTCAATGTGGAAAGAGGCGATTCAAGCAGAATTAAATTCACTAAATAAACGTGAAGTTTTTGAACCTGTAGTTCGAACACCTGAAGTTGTAATGCCTGTTGGATACAAATGGGTATTTGTATATAAACAAAATGAGAAAAATGAAATTATAAGGTACAAAGCGCGACTTGTAGAATAAGGTTTCTCGTAGAGACCTGATATTGATTATGAAGAAATATATGCTCCTGTAATGGACGTAATTACATTCAGATTTTTAATTAGCTTGGTAGCAAAAGAATTTGGATATGCAATTAATGGATGTTGTTACAGCATATCTGTATGGATCATTAGATAATGATATCTACATGAAAATTCCTGAAGGATATAAAATGCCTGAAACATATAATTCTACATCTCGAAGTATGTATTCTATCAAGCTATAAAGATCCTTATATGGATTAAAGCAATCTGGACGCATGTGGTATAATCGCCTCAGTACTGAATATCTTTTGAAAGAAGGATTTGAGAATAATCCAATTTGTCCATGTATTTTTATCAAAAAATCAGAATCCGAATTTGCTATTGTTACAGTATATGTTGATGATTTAAATCTTGTAGGGACTCCAGAAGAGTTAACAAAAACAATAAATTGTTTAAAGAATGAATTTGAAATGAAAGATCTTGGTAAGACAAAATTTTGTCTTGACCTACAAATTGAACATCTTCCAAATGAAATTTTTGTTCATCAATCAACATACATAGAAAAAGTCATAAAGCACTTTTACATGGATAAAGGTCATCCTTTGAGCACTCCAATGATAGGTCGATCACTTGATATCAAGAAAGATCCGTTTCAACCACAAGAAAATAATGAAGAAACTCTTGGTCCTGAAGTACCATATCTTAGTGCAATTGGTGCTTTGATGTATCTTGCAAATTTCACACGACCTGATATAGCATTTGCAGTTAACTTACTAGCAAGGTACAGTTCTGCACCAACTCGAAGACATTGGAATTGAATTAAGTATATTTTATGATATCTTCGTGGTACTACTGATTTTGGATTATTTTATCCAAATGGATCAAAACCACAGTTAGTTGGATATGTTATGTTATCTTTCCGATCCACACAAAGGTGGATCACAAATAGGATATTTATTTACTTATGGAAATACTGCTATTTCATGGAGATCTGTTAAGCAAACAATTCTGCTACTTCATCAAATTATGCAGAGATTATCGCAATTCATGAAACGAGTCGTGAATATATTTGGTTGAGATCGATAATTCAACACATTCGTGAGAACTATGGATTATCATTAATCATAAATAGTCCAACGATATTATACGAAGATAATGCTGCTTGTATCACTCAAATTAGGGGAGGCTATATCAAGAGTGATAGAACCAAACATATTACACCAAAATTCTTTTATACACATAAGCTCCAGAAGAGTGGCGATATTGATGT
This sequence comes from Aralia elata, assembly GCA_034770075.1. NCBI lineage: Eukaryota > Viridiplantae > Streptophyta > Magnoliopsida > Apiales > Araliaceae > Aralia > Aralia elata. Next base: position 19,315,873 of record CM068386.1, on the reverse strand, counting down.
CAAGCAGATACGATCATGTGATAATTTGGCTGATATGTTCACTAAGTCATTACCAACTGCGACTTTTAAGAAGATGGTGCACAACATTGACATGCATCGACTTAAGAATATTTTTACTATGAACAGTGGTACTCATGAGGGGGAGTAAATTTTCTGAAGGATATGTGCTGATTGTACTCTTTTTCCTTCGCTAAGGTTTTTTCCCACTGAATTTTCTTTTGCAAGGTTTTAATGAGGCAATCCTAAGGCACTAGAAGTTATACAAGAATATTGTACTCTTTTCCTTAGCCAAATTTTTTTTCCCACAAGATTTTTATTTGGTAAGGTTTTTAACGAGGCATATTCTTAGAAAGTGGTCATCCAAGGGGGAGTGTTAGAAATAAAGTGTGCATTAGAATATGAAAGGTTAGGCAAATGAAAAGTTTGGGAAGATGAAAAGGTGCCCACTTAGGAAATTTCTCTCTCATGCATCAGATAGAATAAGAGAAAATGTAGGATGCGAGAGAGAGACTATCATCCATCCGATATATTGGTATTAACCATTAAGTCCATGGTTGCTTGTATATTGGAAGAAATAAGAATATCATAATGAAAGAGAAGTGTGAATGACCACTTAAATACAAGAGTTTATTAATATACATTTTGTTGATATAGATTTTGTTTTATCTATCATTTCACAACATAAATACAATTTTAAATTAAAATTCAGCCAATTTACACCCTCTAAGAGCCCTTAATTATATGTACCGACCAAAGTCCAATGTAGTCTTAGCACTTATCAGTACAATAGTAGTAATAAAAGTCCAACAAAAATACTCTTTTTGTTTCTGACCACGCATTTAAGAGGAAAAGAAAGATAGCATTACGTACCAAAATACTCTTTTTGTTTATGGAATCACATAAAATAATAATAATAATAATAATAATAATAATAATAATAATAAATAAATAAATATATAAGAGAGAGAGAGAAGAAGAAAGGTCCTGACAGGAGAAATGTCAATAATTTGGTTCGATAAATTGTACGTATATTGATGAGGTACGATTTTTGAAAATAGAGTAATGTCACATATATTTAATATGGAGGACGGGTGATTTCCAAGGAAAATAATATTCCTTTCGTTTAAAATATAATATTATTATTAATTTTTAAAATTCAATTAAATTTTTTTTTAAATTTAAAATTAATTAATTTTAATCAATACAATAATAAATATTGTAAACTATTTCAAAAGTACTATTCATTTTAAGTTTTAGGTACAGTTTTATAATGTTTAATGAGTTATTTTAATTTTAAACTTAAAAATATCTCAAATTAATTTTAAAAATTCAATAATAATCTTAAAATAATTTAAAACATATGATAGTATATTTTTTGATAACTTGACTAGAGGTTAATGATTATTTTAATCATTAAGTCTCCGCAAAAAGGGACTAGTCCACAATTTTTTATACGTAGCAAGGATGACCTCCAAATGACCCTAAAAATGAAAAAGAATAGAAAGAAAATTCTCACACGTTTGATAAAAACATCAAGTGAACTTTCCCAGTTGCTGCAGCCGTTGAAAAAATGCACACTCCCTCCCAATAAATTTCTGCCATTATTGGCCATAATTAACTCGAAAATTCACACCCCAGTTATTCTTTCCACACATAGCTCAAAAAAATGGACAGACTCCTCCAAGAAACAATAGTGAAGGGCGATGTTCCACACTTCCTCAAACTCATCACCAAAAACCCTAATTTCATCAACCAAACCGTCACCGGATCATCAAACACCATATTACACTTGGCTGCAAGATTCGGACACGTAGAATTGGCGGCAGAAATACTAAAATTATGTCCCGAAATGATGTTCTTGGAGAATAAAGACTTGGAGACGCCTTTGCATGAGGCATGCAGAGAAGGGCAAGTTGAGATGATGAGTCTCTTGCTGAAGAATGATCCAAGTGTTGCTTATAAGGTGAATTTTCGTGGTGAGAGCGCGCTTTTCGTGGCGGCTGAGAGGGGGAGAGTTGATGCGGTGAAGTGTTTGATGGAGTTTCCAGGGCTATTGATGCTGGAAGTGGATGTTTTGACTAGTACTTCACTTCATGTTGCTGCTTCAGCTGGAAATACAGGTAGTTTTAGTAATTCCCTACCTTTTATATTTTTTCCCATTATTTGAAATGTCTTATTTTTATTTTTTATTTTACTAATTATTGGTTAGAAATGCTTATTTATAGTTTAGTATCATGTTCTATAACTATTTTCTATTCTAGGAAGCACCACTACATGGATCTTAGATTTGGTGAAAATTAAAGTTTATAACAAAGAGTTGTATCTGTATAGCACAAAATTATATTTTCTTGACAATGTTTAGTATTACGGACAACTTTGAACTATATAAGTATAACTTTTTGTTATAAACGTTATAATAAACTGACCGAATGTCTACTTCACTGAATCTAAACTCTCCTAAATCTTTAGATACTTCTTTCACTAAATCTAGAATCCCCTGAATCTTTAGATACTTCTTTCATACGTACGTTATTCGATTTTTTTAAATATTTAAAAGTTAAATTTATAATTTTTATATTTTCAGTATATATATGATACTTCTTGAATGTTTGATAAAGTAAGTTTAGGTAGTAATATATATATATACATATGCGGTTACGAAAAGAAAAGTAAGTATATATAATCAGTAAAAGAAATGAGTATGCTCAAAAAAAAAATTAAAATAATTACAATTTTTTTATGAAATAATTAGTACTTATGACTATACATGGATGAATAGAGTATACTCTAACTCCATTAGTCCATATAATCGATAGTAAGAGTAGGACAAAATGTAATGGATAACAAACAAAAGTAGTCGCATCTTTTTCTTCTGCCGACATAAAGAGGCAGTAGTGGACTAGCCAGCCATTTCTCTCATAGCCAAGAGAGAATATACTTCCCCAATCATGTGAAATGGTATATTTTAAAATTTAAGAATTGAACTATTTTAACCCTACGAGCACACGGTGATACGTTGCATATATAAATTATAAAAATAAAATATGAATTTTATAAAATTATAGAATTAAAATTATAAGAGTAAAAAAAAAGGTGATATAAAATCACTAAACTTGTCACGAAAACTTTATAATATAAATAAAGTACAAAAACGAATATGAATTCCTATAAACAAATAGCATTTTGACATAAATGTTTATACAAAACCAGATGATAAGTTTATGTTCAAAATTTAATTAAATATAATAAACCCTAGATAAATAATTAACTTCTTTTCCCCCTCCTTTTTCATTGTTTTTTTTGCTCTTTCTAAAATCAAACAAAATTTTAAGGTTAACAGTAAATTATCGTAGCTTATATATACACCAGTTATTAATTATACTTATTTATATTCTAATTTTGATGCTGACATTTTGGGATTAAGGTATTATATGGAACTTTCTTAGAAAGAAGCATACGATTTATCATAATCATAATCATACACTGCATATTTTCAAGGATATTATTAGTATTGCACTTCTCATGCTGTATCATTTTAGTTTATTGTGTTCATACAGAAAAGTCTATGGCTGTTCCCAACTACTTTTATAGACTTTAATTATGAAAGTGACTTCTTTGTCTTCTTAAGAAATTGGCATAACTACATGAGGTGGTCCATCTGGATGACTACGTCCATTTACTTTTATTATTTAAAAAAATTGGTTTTTTAGGCAGACTTTGTTGATCACTTGGAACTACACTAATTCAACAATCTTGAGTAGACCATTATGGGTCAACTACATGAACAATTTATATTATATTTTGAGAATCATACAGCTTTTTTTATTTATTTATTATAATTTACGTTTTAAGAACAAATATATAGATTAAAATATAGTTCTTGTTTTGTCTAATTGACTTAATTGGGTACAGAAAATCCTTAATATTAATCTGCTAAAATTCATTAGAAAGATACGAGAGAATACGGGAAATTAAGTTGTCTCATATCGGTCTAAATTTGTTGAATACGTGAGAGAGAAACAAATTTGTATTCAATGTTTATAGATAATAAGGGAAAGTGAGTAATTAATAATTTTAAAAAAAAAATTATAAGTAATAAATAAATAGGAACAAATTTATAGATTGTCATATGACACAGAATCTAAGTTCAAAAATAAAACAAAAAACTAAAAATCTCAAAGCTAAAACCCAATTTTTAAACTTAGATTTAGTGTTGTATGACAATTTTACTTTACTATAAATTGAGTCTAAATCAACCTCAGGAACAAAATGAATCAAATTGATCACTTAAAAGACTAAATTGAAATATTGTCTACTTAAAAGACCAAATTAAAAATTGGGTGCCAATTTAAAGGAACATTTTTACGATTCAGCCTTAAATGTCACTAAATTTTGATTTCAACGTATGCAACATTTACTTATACGAGGCATATATAAATTAAAAAAATTACATCCGTGCTATGTTTCAAGGATTTTGTTACTCATTTCTTCCTGCAGAAATTGTGAGGGAAATATTGAACCTACGGCCCGATTTCGCAAGAAAAACAACGGTAGATGGATGGTCTCCACTGCACCTTGCTTGTAGCAAAGGGCATTTAGAGACAACAAGGGAGCTTCTTAGCTTAGACGCTGACCTCTCTTTCTTACAAGACCAAGAAGGCAAAACGCCCCTCCATTGGGCAGCTACCAAAGGGCGAGTCAACGTTATGGACGAAATTTTGTCAACAAGCCTTGAATCTTCCGAGATGTTAACAAAAAATGGGGAAACAGTTCTTCATCTGGCTGTGAAAAATAACCAATATGAAGCGGTTAGGTTCTTGATGGAGACACTTAATATCACAAGGTTGATGAATATGCCGGATAATGATGGAAATACTATCTTACATCTTGCAACTGCTGGAAAACTCAGAGCTGTAAGAATCTTGCTCTGGGATTTTTAATTGACTTCATATTATTATGTCTCATCTGCATTCACGACTTCAATTCCAACTTGTTTTTTAAAATAAAAAAAAAATTAAAAATTGGCTGATCTGACCATATATACTATATTTCATCTCTAAGCAAGTTATAGATTACTTAACTCCGTTTTGAAATATAAGACAAAGTCTGATTTTTTTAAGTCGATAAGAGATATTTGTAAATTCAAAATTAATGTGATTCATTTGAGTTTTGAAAATGATAAATTTTATCATTAATAATACTTTTTAGATATTATTCAATTTTCATAACTCTATTCCTTAAAATTAAATGAATTTATATCAGTTTTGAGCTTAATATCTCAAATTAACTTTAAAAATCAAATTTGATTTATATCATGAAAGGGAGGAATTAATTAAAGTATTTTGGTTTTAAGCACATAAATTGCGATGCGACTTTTTCTTGTATACTCCTAATATACCAAATAGTTGCATCGGTTAGACAAGTACCTATTTTTATTCAATACTACAAATGCAACTCCTAATTTTATGGAATAGAGTTACATCCGCAGTTTTTCCGCGATTTTTATCCGGTGTCCATTTCTTTATTGTCTGTTTTTTGTAGTACGTGATTTTGCAGCCTCAAAACTAAAGTCTTACTTCTCTTGTCTATGTATATTTGTCTTGAAAACAGATGGTCACCTATCTACTTAAGCTTGGTGTGGAAGTAAATGCAATAAACCGCAAGGGCTATACAGCCCTAGATGTGGTAGAATCTGATGCTAGTAACTCCGGTACTATTGCAATTGTACCTGCATTACTAGAAGCAGACGCCAAGCGGTGTGACCAATTACCCCCTAGATCACAAGACATACAACAAATCCCCTTGCCCAAAATATTCCAACAAAATATTCATTCATGGGAAAAGCCTAATCCTTCACAATCTCCCCCGAAATCCCATCATCGCAAGCACGTTCATCGAAGATCAAAGCAAATTGAGCTCCAAAATGAAGGCATAAAAAATGCGCGAAACACTATAATAATTGTCGCGGTTTTAATAGCAACTGTTACATTTGCAGCTGGCATAAACCCTCCTGGAGGGTTTGACCAAGAGACCGGAAAGGCGACAATGGGAAGGGGTAAACCCTTTAAGGTCTTTATGGTATGTAACATTGTGGCATTGTTCTTGTCCCTAGGCATTGTGAATGTTCTTGTTAGTGTTGTGCCTTTTCGGCGAAAATCGATGATGAGGTTATTGGTAATGACTCATAAGGTCATGTGGGTGTCCACATTGTTCATGGCGTCGGCTTATATTGCTGCGGTGTGGACAATTATGCCACACGGGAAGGGGACAAGGTGGGTGCTGGTGGAGTTGGTGGCGGTTGGGGGCGGATTGACCGTGGTGGTGTTTTTAGGGTTGGGGGTTTTGTTGGCTAGGCAATGGAGTAATAAGAGGGAGTGGAGGAAAAGGAAAGAGAATAGGAAAAAGGATGGGAGTCCAAATAGTAGTATTAATAGTCAAGTTGCGGAGATTTTCAATGTTAAGAAAGGTAGGGAGTCTAGTAGTAATTCGGATGTTGATAGCTCCGATCATGGTTTTCATGTATTTTAAGCCATTAGTTGCATATATTCTTGAATTGAATGTAAAAACAATGTTAATGGTTCATGTTCTTGTCATGGTTGGAAGTGTATTATGCATGTATGATATTAATTTATATAATTACACAATAATTATATACTACAATGAACTAATTACTACTATAATTATAAGAAAAACTATAGTTCATAAAAAATTTACAATGCTACATTTTCTTAGATGAAACAGCTCTTTGGAGTGATTGTACCCATAGAATTCATAGACTGGCCCAGCCGCCCTAGCTATACTAGTGAAAATTGACAAATTTTTTAACAAAAATTATATCATGATCAAACATTTGATGTTTGTCCTTTACTCTCTGACTCATGTGAAGTTATCTCTTGGCCTGCAAACCATTGAACTGTTCTTCTTGCTATAGGCAACCAAACCCTCCTCATCTTCTCTTCCCTTGTACTTTTTCTTGCGCTGGATTCTGAGAATCTTGAGAGATTAAATATCTCTGACATCGATCTTTTATCTAACGAATTCAATGATCTTGAGGCAATTGAATGTTGATAATTTTCTTCAAAGTTTGAAGTAGAACAAGAAAGTGTATGACTTCTTGTAATTTTACTAACCCTAGACTCATAAAACCTTTTCCTCTCCATATCCTCCTTAATTTTCAAAATATGTTCATCCCTTGAAAATCTTTCACTACTATTTGCCTCCAAGGGTGAGAATCGTTTAACGGACATAACATTAAGCATCTCCGAATTCAGTGATATCAAATCTGAAGAATTAACATCACTCCATCGACTCTTGTAAATGATATCCGTGACAATAATCTTGTGCTTAAACTTATGCAAGAGTTCTCTTTCGTTGTAAGTACTATTGTGATCTTCTTGCTCTAAAAGCTCTTCATATCTCTTAGCACTCTTACTAAATTTTCGTAAACTATTTGCCAAGTTGAACCTTGATGATCTTTGGTGATTATCTTGCTCCCTTTGCACGAAAAGCTCGAGGCTTTGATCCTCCATAAGAGTGGAGGAGTTTCGAGAACATCTCAAACTATTCGAGAAATAGTAACTTGTTATGTCTCCTACATTGAACTTGTACCTACAAAGTGGACAGCTAGAATGGCCTTCTAGCCATGTATCAATGCAGCTCTTGTGGAACGCGTGCTTACACTTGGGCAGTAATCGCAGAATTTCAGTTTCTTCGAATTTAGACAAGCAAACTACACATTCTAGGCCTTGTTTTGATCCCTTGAGTGAAGAGAATCTGAAAAAAGGTAACGATTCAATCACCTTTTTATCGATTCCTGAAAATCTAGACCTTGATCGATGAAGTCCACTAGGGTTTTGCTCACGGATTAAGTGATCACTCTCAATTGTGTTGCAAAACTTAGCATAAGCAAGTATGAGAAATGTTAAGGAAAACAAAACTGAGAGGATACCGATAACAATTGCAATGCTTGGATGTAGGGAATGGAGGATTCGTAATCTTGAATTGTTTGATTTTTCTTGAGCTTTGACATGAAACAAGAGGAAAAGAATTGAAAAGAAAACTAAAGTCTTGTCCATTAAAAAATGGCACATATGCTTCTCCTGTGTGAATCTCTTAATGAAGTTTTAAGCATAAATGTCTACTTAAGATTAAGTTAGATGCTTTTGTCATGTACAAACATGTTTACAAGTCAAATATGTTCCTTAGTCTTTGTCCTTTTTTGTTTGTCCTAATTTGAGAACTTAATATATATGTTAGCTGCAATGGTTTCTGTTAGTGTTTAATTTGATACTGAAAACTACTTATAGCATGGAGCCAAATGAGCAACTTACATGCCTCTTCGATAGTCAAATTTGTTGGATTATGAGCTTATTGGAAAGGAAATATTTCAACTTATCGAACGGGAGATATTAGCTTAGACCTTTATAAGGACACAACTATATATAAGCCTTTATACATGGAAGCTTGTGAAAAAAATATGATTTGAGAAAAATTTGTTTAGGCCTCTTAACTTGTATTAATTTGTGACCTAAATTTTTATCAGGCTATAATTTTCTACTGATGAGATCAGAGAGAGAGAGGGGAAAATAAAATGGAAGGACATTAATATTACTTTTGGTACTGCTATATCCAAATTTAATTTATATGAGTCCTAAATTTTGGGAATTTTGCAAAAAGGATGGTGTATACTTTGAAAGTTAAGTAGCAAGTTACGTTATGGCTTTTACCCGTCACTTTCTGCAAGTTTTGGTCTTTGATTCTTGTTATGGAGCTGAGTATTTTTTATTTTATTTTTTTAAACCTCCTTTTTAATGTCTAATGCGTACTCAGTGCAATGTCTAATGCGTCCTCAGTGCTCGTCTTATTTCATGGATTCTTCTTTAGGTGTCTTAATCAGGTAACAAAATATATGAGCAATATATGTCATGTACAGTGTATTTCTTTATCAAATTTTGGACAAAAACATTAAGTCAAAATTAACGGTTAAATAACCAAAATAGTCCTTGTACTCTAGGATTAGTTTCAATTTCGTCCTTGTACATTATTTTTTTCATAATTGTCCTTGTACTATTTCTCAAAATACAATCTAGTCCTAAGGACTTTCCACATAGGATTAAAAACTGATTTGGCATTAAAAAGAAAAAATAAAAATGATGACATGGTGATTAGGAGTCTCCAGCTTGTGAAATGAAAGGTTTTTAACCTTTTTCATATCTATCTAGTATGACTTTAGTGTCCTATTAGGCTCTAATTAATTTCCAAATTAAATCAAATTTAATAATTCAATTCAAGATGATCAGTTAATGTTTCAAAATCCACTTTAAAATTAATCATATGAGCATAAAACTAAAATGAAGCCCTTTATTTTAATTCTTTGTAATTTTTATTTTTATTACAATTAGCTTAAATTTTAACGTTATTTAGTTTTAATACACTATTTAGTTAATATTATTATTGAATTAGTTGTATTAATTAACTAAATTTTATTTAATTAGATTTCATGTTAATTTTTATTCATGTTAGTCCCTTAAATTTTAATTTTAATTTAATTATATTAATTAAATTGCTAATTAACTGACATTAATACTTCTAGGGACTAAATTGGATGTCTAATTAACGAAAAACCTTAATTTTACATGCTTGGATATCCAAATATCCATGTCAGCATTTTCCTAATGTCATGTCAGGTTTTTTATCCCATCTTGCAAGTTGTTAGGACTAAAGTGCATATCTAAGAAATAGTATAAGGACAATTATGAAAAAAAATAATGTACAAGGACTAAATTGAAACTAACTCTAGAGTACAAGGACTATTTTGGTTGTTTTACCCAACATTAACAGGTTTCACTGCCGAAAAAGATAGAATAACAATGCAGCAAAAAATATAGTAAAGAAAATTTGGAAAAAAGACAATTAAACACAACTAGACACAAAATATGTGTGGTTCGTCCAATAATTGGGTGACTTCACGGTCGACAACAAATCAGTTTTACTATCTCAAAATCCGCTCTGGACCTACCAGTCCTACGCTCCAAGAACAGGTTTTAATTATCTTTTAAATAACTTTACGATTACCTTTAAATTAAAATCGAATTAAGCGTTGGGAAGCTGTCGTCAGGCAAACCAAAAATAAAAACCTTACTTAACTCTACGAACTCAAAACTAAGCACAGTATAGCAGTAGCAAGGGTCGATCCCACAGAGAACAATGTTGATTTTTAATTTATCCTAATGCTTCTAACAGTTTTAATAGTAAATAAAAGGTTGGGGGTTTTGAATTTGTTTAACTAATTAACAAGAACAGATTTAAAAATAATGAAATTCACCAGTGAATTAAAACTTCAGTTTTCCAGTTCAGTTTCACCTTTTCACAACAATAGATCAATTAATCATAACAATATTCACCCTTCAATGAAACTAATAGTCCTAGATAACAACAAGCCTGTCATCCGAAATTCATCTTAGATTGTCACTTAATGAAATAAACTCTTCACAAGATTTTAATTATCATATAACCTAAAACAAGCTCTTTAGATTTAATATGACAGTAGCATTAAGAACTAAGGAATTAGACTATTCCAAGCAACAAACACATAAACTCGATTTGTTTAACCTGTCTCCTGATAACCATAGCAATAAACCAAAAGCTTGACCACAATCAGTATCGCTAACTGCTACTTATGATTAGAAACAATATCAATTACGTAATACTATTTCTGAATCTAGCATATATTATCAACTAACCAATTTAATCCTGCAGAAACCAAATCAGTTAATCAAATAATATTTAACAATTAAAACAGATTATCAGAATAAACTTCATATAAGAAGGAATAAATATTGTATATTTAATCAAACCATAAACTGTTACTAAAGATCCACGTCTCCTTCAAACTGAATAAAGAAAAACTAGCCTGACATGTTTCTATGAACTCTCTGAATATGATAAAACTCCCTCCATGATGTGTTGATTGAATTCTAACCATTACAAGTATTTATAGATAAATATCTAAAGCCTAGAAGAATTCTAATCCAATTCTGCTTCGGAAGTCTTCACTCTGCAAATATAGTATGATTCTAAATCCTTCTCGATCTCTGAAATCCAGCTTTAAGTAGTTTCCTTTCCAAATTAGATTTTATTTTCAAATCCAAGTCTTCTTCTGTTCCCTTTTCTAGTTCAGCATCAGTTTCCATATTTATCTTCAACTCAGATTCCATATCAAACTCTACTTCCCATAGTCAGAGACACTTTCCATGTATGATTATAACTTCATCTCCAAATCCTGTTAGGAATCATATCTTTAAACTTTAATGCTTCAAATCCTACTCAGAATTGAAAATCTGCATGTCGACCAAACTCGTAGAGTATACTCCTTCAGCACAACGTAGAGTAGACTCCGCACCAGCACTTATCGCGATCGTAGAGTAAACCTCGGAATCGTAGAGTAACTAGCTACCGAGTAAGCTTGTCAATCGTAGAGTAAAGAGCACCATCGTAGAGTTAATCTTCGCCGCTGGAATGAAAACGTAGAGTGTCGTGCCTGGTCGTAGAGTCCTCAGCCTCCCAGTCATATAGCTCCCACTCTACGAACGTAGAGTACTAAATCAAATCGTCGCGTGACTCTGACTTAACCTTCCTGCTATCGTAGAGCTGTCAGGCTTCCACTGTAACACTACGAACGTAGAGCCTTTACCCAGCGATCGTACAGTATTCTGCAAAACAACATAAAACTTAGCATTAAACTCCATATTTGCAAAATCACATCAATTCTTCATAAAATCTATAAACACCTTAATTAAGCTCATAAACATAGAAAACATATAATAATACTAAGCATAAAAGAACTATAAACATAGAATATTTTGCACCTATCAAGCGTCATCAATAAATTTGCGTACTAGGTCTATATATAAATGAGCAAAATTGATCGAGTTTTAGCTTGTCATGCTTGAGTCAGACATGACACAGCTCGACCTTGGCTCACCCAAAATAAAGCTGGCCGAGCCGGCTTACATGACACAGCTCGAATTTGGCTCACTACATTTGCCACCCAATTTGCACCACAAATTTTGGTAACTTGATATAAACTACAATCTCCAAGTAAAAGGAAGGGGATGTACTAGTGGCTTAACTGTTGAGTGTATGAACTTGCTAACTGCATAATTTGTAAAAAGAAAAAAATTAAAAATAAAGAAGAAAAATAGCTGCAAATTAAACTATATTAAATTCTCAAGGAAAGCTATCAATTTTTACATGATCCTTATGCTCCTAGACTCCTGTTGCCCCTGTACAGTTCTAATTATGTTATTAAATTTTTTCAGTCACAATTTCTAGGAATTTAATTAATTACTACTACTGACCACAACTATACATATCAATACCCATCATGTACTATTTGCTATACTTGCCAAAGCTTCTCCAGCTAATCTTCTTGAAGATGAGAGGGTATTTCCATGAAAGATCCATGAAAACCATATGGAACTCTATTAGGTAATGTAATTATCGCCGCAGGTTCATCCAAAAATATCTTCGCGTCAATTATATAAATCTGAAATAAAACAGCCTAATATAAATTAACAAATTAATACACAATATATAAAATTTATTTTGCTAATAAAAAAAACAGAAACAATAAATAAAATTAATACTTGCAAATTTACCTGAGAGATGTTACTATTTTCATTATGTACAAATGTGACTATCCAACCATCATCTTCTTCAATCCTTTCAACCTTTGGGACAAATGTATTGCCTGAACAGAAGGTTTTTTCTGGAAAGGCATGATACTCGACCTTTATCCGCTCTTCAATTTTATCAACTTCTAGCTCTTCAAAATATAGCTTTGCTAGTCCTCCATATTTACCCATGCCTAAAAGAAAGTACTAGGCAGTCAATAATTAGGTCACCATGTCACAAATACTGAGCTTCCTAAACTATATATTTGGGATTAAATACACTATAAACTTTAAAGTTTTTCATAACGTAAAACTTGACCCAAATGTTTTAATTTAAGACAATGAACCTTAATGTCTCTAGATTTCTTTAAATAAAATTACTTTTTGGGCACTCCGTATGACATTGATTAGAGTGAGAATACTTAGGGTAATTTCACTCCTGAATATCTTTGTAAGTACAAAAAAATTGTAGGCACGTGATTAGTTTGAAGGAGACGTACAAAAAAATAAAAAAAGAAAGAAAATTAAAGTCTATATAAACGGTATATTCTTAAAAGACTAAATTACACTTTCAGTTTGGGTCTTGTGACTTAATTAGAGTTTAAGTTCTAAGATACGAAAAAATTAAGGTTTAAAGTGTATCTAAGTGAATTATTTGATTAGCATATTCTTTTTTTTTTTTACCTGCTGCTGAGCTTGCTTCTGTATCAACAACTTGAGTGTATCCAAATTTATTTTTGACCCCAGTAAAATTTCCATTGATCATAGGAAAGTCCATAGAATAATTGGTCCCTGTAAGATTCCTCTCCTTCACCTCTCCGGTTATGATCATGTTTAATCTCCATTCATAAGCACGAGAGAAAAATAATTCTTGTGATATTGCAGAGTCAAGGTTTTCTTCATCCAAATTTATATGCTTAAAACCTCTAGAAAAGTACTCAATTTTTTTTAAGCCAAGATCAGGTCCTGGTATCACTGATCCACGAGCTCTACACGCCCACATTATAACCTATAACAAATTTTAGATTGCGTAAAATTAATTCTGTTACAACAAACTATGACAAATACAGAAATCAACAAATGAAGATAAAAACAGCAACAATACAAGATTTATAAAAAACTTCAAGCGGGAAAAACTATAACGGAGAGGTAAAAGATGTTGCCATATCAAAGTGTGAATAATAGAACTCGCTTTCTAGCTAAAATTTAAAAACAAAAATAATACCGAAACTCTAGCTACAATAACATACATATACATTACTATTCTAAAAATATAATGGGCCCATAAAACATAATAAGTCCATAGCATAGAGTCGAACCCCACGCACCCTATCTCTATCAACCTTATCTCTCCACTACCACCATTAACTTTCTTTATTTTAGGTCGCCGTAAAATATAAGTTAGGTAAAGTTAAATGTTAAATCCCAGTAAAAATTCCAGAAACACATAACAAGTTCTAATATCAAAAGAAGAAAAACCAAAAATGATTTAGAGTTTAGACTAAATCTAAATCTAAAATTACAATTAATCTTAATTTATTAGTTACCTCATCCCCATCTTCAAAACAATTAATTATATGAAATGCACTACTTGGTTGTACGTCAAACCATTGAATGGAATCTGCATCACCATAACGTGGCATCACTCCAATCCTCGCGTACTCTTTGTCCTCATACCTTATTAATCTAAAAAATAAAATAAAATAATAGACATTATTCACTTTTTGGCATGAGCTAAAGAATTTGTTAATTATGTGTTTTAGGCATGTAAAATGGAAGTTCAAGAAATAAATAACACTCACGGGCCTCCTTGAATGAGTCTATTTATATCTAAAATCAATGGGAAGTCCATTATCACATTGTACCTGCAAATTAGAGCTGCATTAGATAAACATTTATCACTAATCAAACATTGCAAGCCTTCAAAAAACAATATATATATATATATATATATATATATATATATATATATATATATATATATTAGATTGCTATTATACCTCTGCGTGACACCTAAATCATGGCATAGGCTACACCTATTATATTTGAGATCCACTTTATGAACCAATTTCGTCCCATCAGCTGAAGAATTTGATTGAAATGAAACAAATTAGTTAAATATGATTCTTTGAAAAAAAATTACACTGCCGGCACGCAATTCTTCTCCAAGTTAATAGAGCTTAAATACACATTAAACCATCAAGTTTTTGGTATTTTAGGATTTAAATACTTATTTTTTAATTTTAGAATATTGAACTTTAAAGTTCCTAAATTTCTATATATAAAATCTTCTTGCCACTAAATTTAACATTTCTTAACGAAGTTACATGATTCAAAATTAAAGGACAATTTAATCTTTATATCATTTATACGCATGGACTCTAATTTTGAAATTTTCCTTCTTTTTATTTTCATCATGCATCACACACTAATCACGTACTTATAATTTGCATTGCTTCCAAATATATTTAGGAGTAAAATAGTCCACAGTATATATCCTCACTCCAATCAATATATTACAGACTAGTGACCGGAAGGTTTTAGATATAAAAATTTAGGGACGTTAATGTTCAATGTCTTAATTAAATTAAAATAATAGGGTATAAGTTCTAAAATACGAAAAACCTAAACGTTAAAGATATATTTAAGCCAGTATAGAGTACCTGAGATTACACCGAGTTCAATGAAAGGCTTCTTAGCATCAACCCCTATTATAACTAGCTCCCCAGTTCCTGGTGCTTTCTGTAAAGGGAAATAAATGTTACTTAAGCTGAAAAAATGAAGTAGAAAAACAAGATGTCATTAGATAATTAACTCTTTAGAATTTTGTTTTTATTTTTTTTTTAAAATGTTATTTCAACTGAAATTTAAAGTAGCAAAAGAAATATATTCAATAATTATAAGAGCCAATTATGAGGGTTATCATTAATAATTGTCCAACTTGTTTAATATCCGATTAAAGTAATAATTATTTTGTAGAAGTCAATCTGCTAATTAAGAAATAAAATATATATACCTTTGGATGGCTGGTGAAGGGTCGACTCCAAGCTCCATTGACATCCCATGTGCCTGATGTTTCAAGTGTTAGGATATCAATTTCCTGTGGCATGTCACTCTCAGCAATCGAGTAGAACTTCCCTGAATGCTCGAAAACGTTCGTATTGCTAATAAATTTGTTTATTTTACCAAATCTCAACTGCAAATATCAAGATTAACATTAACAATAAGTTATATTATTCCATAAAGTGAACTTTGGTGTGCTATTATGTGAGATTAAATTATATAAGAATGATCCGTAAAACTAGTTTTTACATTATCCAATAACAACATGCCATGTAAGTTAATTTTAAAAAAAATCATTGGATAATTAATTGTGTAATTATTATGTATCTTGGTAAGACTGTATAATTAATTATACTGATTTGAAATCAGAGATTTTCTCTTAAATTAGAGTCAAATAATAGTGTAAAACTTGATATTCATACTCCCGAATTAGTGTCATCAAAACCAAAATAAATGCACCATGCAATACTTTTTTCCTAACATTTTCTTTCTAATACTACACTTGAGTTTAGGCCATGTATAGGAAAATGAGTAGTTCACTAAAATAAAGTTGTTGATATTGTCATAATAAAAATGATGTTGTTAAAGTAAATATCTATTTAACAACACTTTTATAATTTTTTAACGACACTTATTGCTCTAACAATATTGTTTTTACTCTGATAATATCAGCTGCTTAAAATAATGAGTAGATTTCAGAAAGAAATAGAAACAACCAAGTAAATGGTCTTAGCTACTTAAATCATCAAAAACTATAAAAACGAAATAATATATTTTTTAGGGACATTCAAATGCAAAGTAAGCATGTTATAATTTAACTAGTGCATGCAATATTTTAGGGACAATTGGCACACACCATATTTAGCAGACAAGCTGACAAAATAGCCGGAGAATCGCCTTCAATTGTTGGAATAAAAGACGGTTTGTTCCTTCTTTTTTCTAGCTTGAATGTGTCTGTTTGAACATGTCTATTGTTGTACAATATACACCAGCTTCCATCACTTTCTTTATTAAAGTAGAGAGCATGAATCATTCCTTCTCCTTCTACCCATATGTGATTTGATCTTCCAAACATAGGAAATGTCGATTTTAGCCCTCCAAATAGAGGATTAGGGCCTGCATTATTGATCAAGTAGAGATTTAACAAGTCATTTAGCTACAAATATATATATATATATATATATATATATATATATATATATATACACACACACACACACACACACACAAACACACGATGTTTCCCATATTTTTCAACCATTAGGTTGCCATCATTTGGCAGTTTTAGAACCTATCTTAACATATGGTGATCAATTAGTGTAAAAAATTATATTCAAAGCTTTTGGATTTGTCAATTTTGTAATCTTTCAAGTCTTAAATAAAATTTTCTTCTCGTCGATCAAAAAAATGGTGAAAAACTCAACGGAAATACTCTATAATATTGAGCTTATTGTAAAGTTTTAAAGAATCCTGCACTCACTTTATATAGTACAATATATAACTAGGTAGAGGAACGCAATTAATTTGAATTTTGTATACACCCTTACTATATTTTTAGCCGATTCAATTTCAATATTCAGATATTTAATTTACCTTCAAATAAGAGAAAAAAAAAACTAATAATCCAACAAAGTTAAAAGAATATTAGTATATGGTCCAAGTAGGTACGGACAATACTAACATGTATTAGCATATATATAGTATTAAGAGAAAATAAATAAAATAACTTACCATTTCTTACGTAAATACCCTCTGGAAAATCATCTGGAACCCCTCCTTCAGCTACATGAACAAGAACTTCATTGCCTATTTCTTCAACCGGAGCAAAATTACTCTGCTAAGAAAAAAATAAAAATAAAAAAATGATGCTCCTTTTGTCATTCACCATACATATATAGTTTTAAGGTTGGTATATACGTAATTAATTTCATGCATGCATGCATGCAAGGTGTACCTGAGACGGGAGATATGGCTGATCGACGAATTTGAACACTGATTCGACAAGGGCATCTAAAAATTCCATTGAAGTGTTCTTCAAGGTTTTTGAAACATCGATTTTCAGGGGAATTTGCTGAAACTCTCTCAATAATGGCTGTTCATCATATATATCCATTAAACCGAACTTAAAAAACATTTTTTAAAAAAAATTCCTTAATTCTACTTTAATGAACCAAGCTTGCATATGATATATATATATATATATATATATATAAGAGAGATGATTTACCCTAAAGGAAGAGGTGAATGTGTTCTTGAAGTGATCAAAAGTGCGTGAAATGGAATGCCTCTGATCGGCAGACAATTTCACTCCAAATGAAGTACTAGAAGTAGCCATCTCTCTCTCCCTATCTCTCTTCCTTTCTCTATGTGATTCTGACCTAAAATACCTTAATTACTTGCCTACAGAGAAGAAAAAACAACTATATTAGAAAATTTAATGGACTTGCAATTAGCTAACACCTAAGACAACTATTTATACACACACACACACATATATATATATATGATCGAAAGAAACCTCATATGCCAATTAAAAAAGAAAATAATATACATATCGATAAATATTTGATGAAATTGAATTGTGACTATCATGAAAGTGTATGCAATAAGATAGAATAAATTAAAGTACGACCATTTTTATTTTCTATCTATTTCATGTATATACATATGTCATAATCATAATTTAATTGAAAATTTTCGCAATATAAAAGAGATCTCAATTAAAAATGTATAAGCCTATAAAAAACCCATTTGCCAACTCTTTAGTTCACCTTGGATGATAGACAGGTGGCAATTTGACCTCTAAGTAAGGATAGGAATGCCCATGCCCTCAAATATATTCCCAAATTGGTGGATGAAAAACAATCCGCCTTTATATGGGACAGATCCATTTTTTAGTGTTTAAAATGATATAATATTTTTAAATTTATTATTACAATATATTTTATGCATTTTATAATATAAAATCAAGTTTTATTTTTAAAAATAAATGTATTTGTACTTAGATTTATCCAAACCTTTTGGATAAATTTTAAGTGTTTGAAGTTAGAATTAATAAAACTTTATTTTTGCCCATTAAAAAAAATATATGAGATATATTTAAATTAGAAAATGATGTGATTTATTTTATTCTAATTGTATTGTAAAAATTAAAATAGTTCATATGAATTTTTAATTTGAATATATCTCAAATTAAATTCAAAAGAACAATATTTATCTTATCTTTCTGAATGAAGGTACTATTTTATTTTCTTGACATCCCTGTTACGCTAAAGAATTCATTAATTTAGGATAAATATTAAATACCTTAAAATACATCTTTAATGTTTATTAATTTTGTTATTTGATGTAAATCCCTCAAAAATATTGGGTTGCTATAAATCTCAATAAGGTAAAAATATTAAATTTTATTTTCTTTGTACTTAAATTTCTCACATGAGCCAATTGACACTTTGTTCAATATGAATAAATACTTATGATTTGTTTGGTTACAAAATTGAAATAGAAACGAGAATGAGAATGTGAATGGGATTGGAATAAAATAGATATTCATATTCATATGTTTGGTCAGAAGAAAAAGTTACACGATTTTGATTAATCGAATTTTTTTTTTTTAAGTTTATCAATTGTAATAGAATGGTCAATCTTTACACATTCTGATGGAATAAACATTCATTTAAGCATATAAACAGGCATTCGATTGGAATGTTCATTCCCTCCCTTATTAAGTAACCAAACATAAGAATTGACATTTCATTCCCCACAAACCAAACAGGCCATTAATGCTATGTTTAATTGTTTGGATTGTAAAAATGAAGGTAGGAATGGAATGACTCATTTCCATGGAATGTAAAAATTTTGTTTTGTTGATTCATTAAAATGGAATGAATCGTTTTCATTCTTACCAATTTTTTTAAAAAAAAAATAAAAAAAATAAAAATTCCTCAAATAAGGGTATAGAATGAGTCATTCCAGACAAAAATAGAATAAGTTATTCGACTCATTCCACTCATCATTTCATTCCCTTCTTTATTCCATTCATTTACCAATTACATTCCTCCTATTGAAAATATTATTATTAAACGTACAATTGTAATACTAAATATAAAGTATGACTTTAGTGTACCCTACGGTAAGAGTTATTACTCACTCCGTCCCAAATTAATTGCTCAATTTTGACCATTTTAAGTCAAATTGACTTTTTTTAGAACTAATCTTTTTATTATTTTTGTTAAAATATAGGTGAAGAGATTATAACCAAAAGAAAATATATACAATTTATTACTAACTCGATTTTTATAATTTTAGAAATATATTTATATATGCTTAATTATTAATTCTAAAAATAGTCAATTTGACTTAAAATGGTCAAAATTGAGCAATTAATTTGGGACGGAGGGTACGTTTCAATAATTAATAAATACTTGCGCTATTAATAGATACATTACGCAGCAGATTACGCAATCTAGAATCTGCCAATATAGGCATGCTATGGTAGTTGACAATTACACATGCCCATTAGTTAAAGATATTCAGAAGTAGCAACAAAATGGCATCAATTGATTCGCACCCTCTGAGTTTCTTGTACATACTTAGCATTTTGACATCAACCGGCCTTAGATGAATCATTTGGAACTTGCAACAGTAAGCTTTTCCTGAGAAAGTCAGACAACTTGGCACTTGCAGCACGCCCTCGTTCCAGACAGTGAAGGTAATCATGCACTGGGTAGGGAAAAAGAACACAAAACAATTACAGGTTAACTTTTGTACTAAATAGAAACACAATTCAGATGAGTTGTACTTGATCTTTTTGTTGCTTAATTTCAGTTTATGTTGGTCTATGTGTTTTGCGCACAGGGGGAGGGGTGGAGGGGAGGGGTTCATTTAATTTCAGATTGCGAGTGTTAGCATGACACACACACACAAGCAGAGTACAAAATCATGAGAATAAACCAGTAATTGTTCAACTCCCCACCCCAGCCCCTCTCTCTCTCTCTCTTCCTTTTGATATTTGGCATTTGTGCAAATGAATTTTGGATGATGTATGATATTCGAGGTGATAAAAATCCAATCATTGCAAAAGAAATGAATTAGGCTCTTGTTCATACTCCAGCAAAACATTGTCTACACAGACAGAAGTGCAGTACTTTGACGGAGATATAAAATTCCACAGAAGAAAAAACAAGAAATATTAATGAAGGCATGAATAAATCTGGTGTCAGCAAATCATTTATTGAACATCTCTACTTATCTGCGCTTTTAGTAAGGAAAGGCCACGTGAGAAAAAAATTGAGCAACAATAATTAATAACATATTAACTGTGGTGTATAGAGTAAATACCTAGGAACACCATAATATGTACAATAAAGTATATAAAGAGTAGTGCAGCCTTAATTGTCTAAACAATGTTGAATATGGCTCGAACTATCATGTCAATGAGTGTTCAACACCGGTTATACAGTGATGTCCACACAGGAAGAAAGGATAATTGCACAAAATGGAGTATTTTTTATATAAAACTATATATGCATCGTTTAATATATAGACAAAAATAAGTTTTAGTCATTTTGGAATAGGGACTATGTGTACAAGAATATCTTCTGATAAATATCTTTTGGAAAGGGAAAGAAAAATCAAAAGACACGGAACTAAGTTTGCTAGTTGGAAAAACTTCAACGAGGTATGTGTTCCGCATCATGGCCTCCACAACAGTGACTTCCATGGAGTTCCTTATTGGTTTGCATAAAGATCAGAAAAGTTGTGCTACATTGAGGATCAGGATACTTTTCATTTATTTTCTATTTTTTTGATTTCTTTTTTTAGAGGATATCTTGTCCTCCCTTTGCCTTGTAATAAAAAACCAATCTTTTTAAAATAAAAAAAAAGTAATTAATAAATCTTCTGTTTTATCAAAAAGAAATAAGCAACAAGTTCACACTTCAAATGAAAGATTGTAAACGGTGTCATACATTTCTTATGGTTCATTTTTATTGCAGGTCTATATGCTGATAGCCTCCCAGTTCACAATCAAAATCTACCCACATTTAATCATTTGATGATGATTATTATGTTTTATATATTAAATATAGTTGACTGCAGTGCACTGGTATGTGATATATACCATCTTCAACAATGATAAGAAAAAAGTAGAGTTGCATGGCATGAACATTAAAGAGGCTTGGAAAGGTAAAAACAAAGTGATACCTAGCATTACACCATGAGTAACAGACGTAATAATCCCATGTTCCATTGGTTCGCCTCCCACTTGTAACGATCCTTCAGAAAGTACGGAGACGATTGAATTCGGGAAAACTAAATATACAAATGCCTTCATCTTCTGCAAGATAAAATCATGAACTTCTGAAAAGGAATTTTATATAAAATTACATATAAAGTGAACCAAACAAATATAAGATAAGAAACATGTTAAGATATTTGAATAATCATAAACAATGTCCAACAGTACATGTTTCATGGAACCTGACTACGTGTGGTTCTAAGGGTTTCCTGTTGAAGGCTATTTGAAAGGCAGGGATTCCAAGGAGTGTTGCTTACTTTTCTTGGACAGTGGCTTGGGGAAGATTTTAACTCGGGAATCGGCATAATGTGTGGAAAAGGGGGAGATTTGTGGTGAATAGATTTTTTAAGTGCAGAAATGATTGGGAATAAGCAGATTTTTGTTACATTGTGAGTTGATATTCAGGGGACTCAAGCATTTTATTTCTAGCAGGCTGCTCTTTTGTAAATCCTCCTGCTTCTTGTGTACAGTGTGTACTGGGATGGTGCCCCTTTTGGCGTTCCTTTGTTTGTAATACCTCTTTACAAAATAAATTAAATTAAAAAAAAGTACATTCTCCAATATACTATAAGCCACCAAATGGACAAACACCCCCCCCCCCTCCCGGGCCACCCCCCAGGGCGCACCCACAAGAAAAACTAGAAAAAATAGTATATGAGAATAAAGTGAACAAGTACAATCCTACACACTGCTGAACTCATGGTGCCCAATACCATAGTATTAATAGAAGAAGTTTTCCTATCAAAAAACAGCATCTCATGCAGGTGTACATTTTCAAAAGAGTCTGTCACATGAAGAGCAAAACAATTGACAAGCAATATAAATTAAACATAAACAAACATTCATAAAATACAGTCAGCTAACCAGAAAACTGTGACCACAATTGAAAAGGTGTGTCAGAAAATTAGACAAACCTGCTCTTCTAGCTTGTTAGGATCTAGTATAACAAATCCATTTTGAGCTAGACAACAACATATTGCAACTACAAAAACCAGTAAAAGGTTTAGTACATAATTATATCACAATAGCATGGAAGAATAGTCATGGGTCTAGTTTACCAGCAAGATGCTTCAGGGGAATACCAGCATCAACAAGGGCTGCACAAGCTGCATTCATAGCACATGGAAGAAGCTAAACAAAGGCTCAGTCAAGAATTTAACATAATAACAATGTTTTAAGATGAAGTAGTTATGAGTTCTGCCTCTTGCATTAAGGAAAAATTTGAGCATCAGACTCCTTTGTCGATTATTACAAGTTTACATTTAAGGCAAAAATAGAAACCTTAACGGGGAGTCTGGAAAGTTTAGAAAGCCTAGAAAATGGTATGATTTCTCATAGTATTATTTGACATGCTGAAAAAAAATAAACATAACAATGTGATGAAAATCAAGACCAAATATGCAACACAAAGCACCCTTAGTTTACTAGCAGAAACACTATAAATATTAAGGATACAGCACCATCATCATTGACAACCTGCATCCAAGAAAAATGATGTCATAAAATAGGCTACAAGTAAATCAAAGTTATTTATAAACACAATATCTAGGAATTAAAGAGGAAATCCCTTTGAGACAGCAACCAAATACAAATAAAAACATCTTCGAGTAGACGAAACATATTGTTACCAGAATCCTACAAAAAGGAAAGATTCATATTTTCATTTCACACGCCCATTGAAAATAACTGTATAAGATACCTTCTGTAGTTATTCCAGTTGCAATAACAACTAAATTGGGGCAAGTAAGCACAAGGGTCTTTGTTTATAATAACTAATCGTCAACAACCTTTTAGTACCTCCAGGTTGAAGGCAATATCGAAATAACAACTAAATTGGAGCAAGTATGCATCAGGGTCTTTGTTCATAATAGCATATCAACAATGATACCTATGACTCTGCAACTCTGCCATTGAAATTCCAGATTCATCCGACTTGTAGGCAATTGCTTCACAGTAAAGATTATACATCCTTTAGGCCATAATGCAGTCATTTAAGTATGTTTGTTCCAATCCAAATCCTTGTAACTATTCACAATTAACATTCAAATTTATTTCCTTTTATGGCATATTAAGCAACAGCTACCAAACAGAAGAGCATCACATATTTACATATCTAAAGAAAACAAAGATAATAAGATAGTAGTCATCCAATTTTAATTGTTTTTATTATTATTTTTCCGACTACACTAATATTCCAAATTTATTAAATCATTTATCATCTCCTTCAGGACCAGTGATGTTCGTTTAAAACAAAGGGTTTGAATGTGTCATGTAAAGTAAAAACTACAAAAGTTGTGGTTTCAGATTACAAAAAATTCTAGTGTATCAGAAATTTCTTAGCATCAGCAGGAAAAGAAAACAGAAAATTAATAACTTAGAAGCAATAGCATCAAGTTCTGTACATACTTATCATAAAATTAGTGATATTGATGGTGAATGAAAACATCAAGAATATTTAAGCAGTTGATATAATTTATACGAAAATCAAACCTTCTCACCTGGATTATAATTGAAGTTGTGGTATTTGGATTGACATTCAAAATACAGATGCTTTGCAAAGTCCTCTTTAATATCATCTCATACTCTTTTTCCGCTTTTCCTAATCATTGAAGAAAATTTATATAATATTAGGGAATGAGAATTAATCAAGCTACATTTTGCATATCAAAGAGTTTGTATCAAAAAGAAAGAAAACAAATTTGCATTTTGTTTTAACTTTCCACTTTCACAAGATGACCGAGTAAAGGATTAACTGGGTAAGAACAGATATAAATTTGGTATCTAGGTTAAGAATATATACATAGTGAGAGGGAGACGAAGGTAATACAATTTCTTCAAGACCAAAGAAGGAGATGGAGACTGATCAGAGGCAAGGGAGACAGAGATAGAGAGACAAGTTGGTATAGATTGCTTTACAAGCAGTCCTTATTTGTCCACATTATTTATTGGCATTCTAGAAAGAGGGAATTTTTTAAAAAAAATCTCTCTCCTGGATATTTTAAGAAGGGAGTCGGGGTCCAAAATCCTTTCATTAACTTCCTCATAAGATTTTTAAAATATTTTATTTTATTATCCAAACAAATGATTTCAAAATAGTATATAATATCTATAGATCCATTACTAATTTACAATCCCCAACTTAAATACCCTGTCCAAACTCCAAACACATCCTAAGAGAAATCTCACATGGAGACTATAAAACTTACCAATCTGCCCTGTTTTTGGTTTCCAAATGACTTCAAAGCAAGCCTTCTCAGGGTTTTCATTCTTCTTTGACCCAGCTTTAGGTCCATAAACTGCAGCTAGAACTTTAGTCTCACCTAAAACAAAGTAGAAACCACCAATAAACACTAACTATAAAACTTATTAAAATTTCCATTATCTAGAACAAAATCACCCAAAATATAGCTACAGTAAAAGGGGGGAAAGAAAAAAAAACACCTAAGCCAGATACAATGAAGTCGTAAGAGACACATATGCTATGTTTTTGAAATTTTCAAGTCAGGAACAAAAGCAGCCATGTAAACATAAATTTATATGCAAAACCCATGTGGAAATTTTGAAAATTAGGGTAAGCAGAAAAACTAAAGATACAAAAAGTAAGTCAAAAGAATTATACGAAACAGTAATTTTAAAGGAAAAAGAGATAAAAGAAAGTACAATATGTACCTTGAGACCAACTAGCAGAGCCATGTGCACGGTTGAGAATGTTGAGAGAACAAGCCAACGGTCTCAACTGGTTCGCTGTTCGTCCATCTACCCTATCTATTTCCATCTTATCTCCTAGTGATGAATTTAAGAGAGAGATCTTGGCCTAGGATAACCTAGTATCAACAGAGAAACATCAGTTCTAGTGAACGGTAATTCATATAGTTATATACAAAGGAAAAGCTTAATAATTTCAAATTTTCACTAGAAGCTAAAAGAAGGAAATGGTAATTTTATTGGCATTTTGTACATAAACTTAAAGTATTAGTAAATCCATGTAAGCAATGTCACTCTTCGATACTTTAATCTAATTCACCATATTTAAATTCATTTTAAGTTTAAAATTGAAACTCATTAGAACTTGAATGATATATATTTACACACACACACACACACACACACATAGCAGATGGAGAAAGACAACAAAGAGGGGCAATGACAGAGAGAGAAAGAAAGGAGGTGAATGCTTATAGGCAGGCAATCAATGGCAGTGAGATTGCAATGTTTTATTCAAAGTTCTCGCATTTCTTAGTCGCAATCTTCCAACTTGCAATAAGGGTTTAACTAGGCTTTTCTTCTTTTTTCTTTTTTCTTTAACTGTATTATACCAAAAATAAGTATGTCCATCAGGACATGGTTTCCCATAGTGCCATTTTAACTATTTTTTTACTTCTCTTCACCATTGCATCATCACTATATATATTTTTACTTTTTTACAAAGACGTTTGACATCTCTCTACGAAAACATTTCAATTAAACCAGGTATCCTCAGTGGCCCTAAATTCCATACTTACCAAATTAAAAACAACAAATAGTTAATTCCAAGTATTTTACGACAGTTAATGTAAGTATAATGAAATTCAAATTCGAACCTCAGCAGTATTATGAAGAAATAAGGTGAAAGCAAGAATTCGAATAGGTGGGCTGCAATGCA
Source organism: Aralia elata (assembly GCA_034770075.1). Lineage (NCBI taxonomy): Eukaryota > Viridiplantae > Streptophyta > Magnoliopsida > Apiales > Araliaceae > Aralia > Aralia elata. The sequence goes on along the minus strand of CM068386.1, from coordinate 19,289,196 downwards.
TTTCAGAAATTCATTACATGTAATGCAGTCGAAAGGGAACCAACATCAAACAAAATAGAGTCAGAAGGAAACCATCACTAGGTTTATTAAATTGTGCATGCATTATTCTTCTAACTGAATTTCAGACGCATATTCACACCCATGAAATCTTCTCAGCTGCACTTAAATGAAAGAATACAACATCAAAATTTGCACTTTCGGTTACGTATTTGAAATCCATGATTTCGTAAATTTGCTAGTCATCGACTCACCATGAAAAGAAAATTTTCAGGGTTCAAATTTTTAAAAAATACTCAGTTTGACTCAAGCTATGTACACATTTTATCAAACAAGATCAGGGCATAAAGTGTAATATGCACAAAACAGTCCAAATGAGGTACTCCAACAAGCTCATTCAAAGAGAGAAACAAAAACAAACTAAAATGAAAAGTTACTCCGATTTTATCAATAGCATCAAAACACAACAAAAACAATGAATTCATTCAGACCCATGCCTATATTAATACATGTGTATTAGTGTATATATAGAGAGAGTCAGAGAGATGAGAGAGAAAAAATAACTAGAGGAAGAGAGAAAATGTACCTGGAGATCACCGGACGGAGCTAGAGAAGGTGGCCGGAGTTCTGGGTGTGAGATATATAGAGAGGGACTGAGCAGGCAACGGAAATAAACAGGAGCGGCAGCGGGAAAGAAGAGGGAGAAGAAATATTAAGGGCCTGTTTGGTGGGAAGTTTGACATATTAAAGGGTTTTCAGAAAGATTTTTTTTTAAAATAGTTCTACATGCATAAATTATGAACAAAATTTTACATAAATAAAGAAAAATAATAATTTGGATATTATATCATTTATGTTGTTAATAAAAGTTAATAACTTATTAACTTATTTTTACTATGATCTTGTAAACTTGTGTATAATTTTTATTCATTCCTCAAAAAAAAAAAAAAATTTCACCTTCTCTTTAATTCCTTTTATTTTTTCCCTAAATTTTCACTCTCTCTACAATTTTCCCATTTTTCTATGTACATTATTAAATACTAGTTCAATTCTCGTACAAGGCACGAATTATTTTAATGTGTTTTATAAAAAATTATTATTATTAAATAATAATAATAATATTAAATATCTTATAACAAATTTTTATCAAATCATTATTTATGCAATTCCTTAACTTCAAATTAATTTAAAATACATAATATTTGCATAAGAATATAAATAGATTAACTTCAAAATATACTTAAACGTATATTACAACTAACCTATCAATAAGACTTTTTTATCTATTTTTAATAGAATATGTTATCGTGCTTTTGTCTCTTTGTATTTTGTCTACATTTTAATATTAAAATCATATCATTGTTTGCATATTAAAGTTAAATATAAAAGATTAATAAAAAGTAAAATATATGACAATGATATATTACGCACAAAATTGTGATGGTGATTTAATATTCATCGTCTCCTGCATGACATCTGTGTATCATTATTACATTAAAGTCATATAAGACTTCCAAATCATTATTCAATTATATAAGGGAATAAAGAAATTGAACAAAATCATATTGGTACTAACAATAATAACGAAAAAAATACCCTTCCCCGACCATCCTGTGCTCATCTAGCTCATTCACATAATCTAACTTCCTGCTCATCCAACTTCTACGGCGGGAGAATTAGTGATAACTTATATGAAACCTAAATTCACATGCTCTATCTGTTATAAAATATAAATTTAATATTGACTTTTAAAAAAAATTAAGATATTTTTAAATTTAAAATTATATAATTTATTTAAGGTGAAAATAGTATCATAATTAATTAGTTTTACTTTTAAGATAAATTATTACTCTATAATATATAAAGTTCGTAAGATAATGTTGTCATGTTTACTCTCACAAAATAATATTTTCTCGACTTTTGTAAATCTTAATAATTTAAAATAACTAAATATTTTCATAAATAAGTAAACATATATAGAATCCTAAACTAAAGTTATTTCTTTTAATTATATGTAACTTCTGTTTGTACTAATATACTTCCCATTTCAAAATATTTATATATTATAGCTAAGAGTCTAATATATTTCTTTCAATATGGTATCTGAATTCACATACTTTATTTGTTCTAAATATAAATTTAATATTAACTTCATTTAAAAAATGAAATATTTTTAAATTTAAAATTATATGATTCATTTAAGTTGAAAACAATCTCATAATTAGTTGTACTTTTAAGATACGTTATAAATATCAAAATTATATTTGTATTGACAAAAATTCATATTAATTTTGAATTTGATATTTTTTTTAATTGACTTTTTCAAAAGTCAATATTAACCTAATATTTTGAAAGAAAATAATATTCTTAAAATAACAAATTTGGGGTAGAACCTTTCTTTAGTAAACGTCGAGCATGCGGCGATCAGATCATTTTGTATCATCTCAGACTCTAAGTCGACCTGTAATGAAAATAAGAAAGACAAAAAAATAATATCAGTAATACAATAATTTAAATTAGAAGAGAAAAACAAGATAATTGGCGATAAGGCAGATTTTGTGTCATCTATTACGCTTTGTAGCTTATTATACAGTTTTGTTTGCTTGTTTTCTAGATTATAAAACGTGAGGATATGGGTTTTACAATAGCATAAACTATCAAAATACTATCATACATATATTCTTTTATACAGAATTAATTAAATATTTCCTAAAAATATTTTAGGAACTTATGCAATTCATTTAAATTTTCAAATCAATTAATCTTGTAGTTAGTAGTATGTTTTGGATAATTTACAATTATTTACAATTTTAATTAATGTATCGTCTAAATTTTAATAAATTTATATTAATTTAATTTTTTTTTTAAAATTAACTTCAAAAAATCAAAATTAGTCCAATTTTATAACGAACGAAGCATTCACACCATAAATCAGTGAAGGAACATAAATATAACCGGCACCATAGTATATACTCTAATTGCAATCAGTCCATGGCAATGGACATGACTTTACCCAATTAAATAGATTAAACCCCAAGCCTAATAATTAGGCCAAATCACAATAAGTATTTCATCATGCATTATTCTAATGAATCTTTCTTAGAGAATACCCTTTAATATTTGAAGTTCGTCCAACATTAATAAACACTATGATCGATTGAAAATAACACCATAAAGTTCACATATTTAACACTAGATAAAAGTATAAATAAAATTAATAAGTACAAGAGAGTGAGAGAGAAATATCTGTTCACGACCTAATCGTTAAAGTAAATCAAATAGAGAAAGAAAGAGAGAGAATTGAATAGGAGAAACAAACTGGAGGCTTAGGATTTCAAAAACATTGGTGCCAACATCCTCCTGAATGACGTTCCCGTTTAAAAGTATTATAATTTTAATCAAAAAAGGAACATATATTTATTAGATTTACTTTTTATTGGTGAGAGAAGTTTAAAAATATTGGAGATTATGATAACGTTTTATTTTGTGAGGAGAAACTCTCGGCTACTACCTTTATATATTATATAAATATGGATATAGAATATTATATAGATATAGATTTTTTATTTTCGTGATTTTAAAGATGTGATGAGGGTAAAGGTTAAAAAAATAATAATAAGAAGTCTATTAAGTTTTAGATTTGTTTTTTCTATTGATAGACGAAGTTTATAAATATTATAATTTTAATTAAAAAAAGGAACATATATTTATTAGATTTACTTTTTATTGCAGGAAAAAATTTGAAAATATTGGAGACTATGAGAGTGCTCTATTTTGTGAGGAAGCTATGAGAATGCTCTATTTTTGTGATAGAAACTCTCAATTACTACATTTTTATATTATATAAATATAATATAATGAATTTAAATTTGAATGGGAGATGTGGGGATACTTAGGTCATTTTATAATTTTATTTTAATTCATCATGTTATATATTGCGAAAAATTTCTGTCAAATTACGATTATGACCTATATCAATACATGAGATTGAATAAGATTATAAAATTGATCTACTTTATTAAATACATCGTAAAAATATTATTAATTAAATTTATCCATATAAATCGTAATAAAAAGTCATAATATATATCATTTTCCTTATATCAACCAAAGTGGGAATGCTTAAGAATTAGTATTTCACTTTTTTCTGTTGATAACTTATAAGTGATAACCATTTACCAGCATTTCTCACAAAGTCAATTAAATACACGCGATAAATTCATCTTTCTCTCTCTCTCTCTCTATATATATATATATATATATATATATATATATATATATATATATATTGTTAACGCCAAGATTCGTCTACGCGCCCAATCACCAAACTACGCGTCCAATCCTACACAGAAACGAAACTACACTCAAAGAGCTGACGGTTTTCGCCGCCGGGGGATAGTTCCGGCGTGAGAATAAATATAGGCTGAACAATGTTTAACAATAGAGGCTTATTACTTTAGTGTTGAAAAAGATGATTACTTGTGAATTAAGGTTTAACTTGGTATTTATAGTGATCACACACCATCAACTTCATGCCTGTCCTCGTATGGAAATAGAACTCCTTATTAGGTTAGATACCATAATGGGATTAAACTCAATCTCCTTAAAAAAAGAAAGTCGAATTATATCCGGACACTTTCCTTAGGAGTTGGAAATTAAATACAGTTAAAAATCCCTGATTCCTTAATATTCTCCCACTGCCCAAACAGAATCCTACATGGGAATACACCTCCACGTGTACAATAACCCACCGTATCCATTGGCCCCAAATAAACGCACCCCAACATTGCCCCCCAGCCTTTCATTACAATGGAATATTTAATGGAAGAGTTCATCATAAAAACCCAATAATTAAATGAAAACACGGGCCCAAAATCCGATCCTACGGTAACGTATCCATCACACATTGTCAGGACCCCACCATTATTAAATAACCCACTAAGCACATCGTTTTTGGAGAACCGCGCAGAACCCAAAATTCAAACAATTCAAAACCCCTCCTCCTCCAAAATCAACCGCCATATTCTAAATCTGATCTCAATCTTGCCCAAACCTTCTCTGCATCTCTCTCGCAACTGCAACCCTTACTCTCACCGGCGAAAATACCCACCGATCACCCATTCTACCACTCATCAATGGCTGTCACAACTACCCCAACATCCATCGTTCCATCCACACCTGGAATCAGCACTTCTTCCACCCCAACATCGACTGTAGCCAACCCCACTATCGCCACCACCATTACTACTGAAGCTACCACCGTCACCGTCACAACCTCACCAAACCCCTGACCATCAGGCCCATCCAAAGCGGAAATCAACAATCTAAAATTGCTAAAGGAGTACTCAAATAAGGAATCCTTCGCCCATATCAACACTACTTCCACCATCGCCCCCCAAGACCTCGCCGGTATACATGAACAATACCGTATTCCAGCCACCTACGAAATCTGTGCTCCCCTTCACATTGAACGGATGTACCATCATCCCAATGGGTGGACCGCTGTCTTCTTGAGTGCCCTTAGAAACAAGGTGCGCCTCCCTCTTCATACTTTCATCACCGGCCTCCTAGGGTTTATTGGAGTCGGTTTGGCCCAATTGGTGCCGAACTCCTACATCCATACCATCACCTTCATTGCTTTTTGTCACGAACTCAACATTCCCCCGCCATCGACCTCTTTTTCTCCCTGTTTTCCATAAGCCGATCTAGAGAATCTGGTTTCCGACAAATAAACAAGTAGCAAAGCAAACAAATCGAAAAACGCCCACTGATGAAGACTCCTTCCAGCAATAAAGGATGGCACTCTCAGTGGCTTTTCATCCAAGGCCCCAACACTCGTGAGCTTCCAGACTGGGCCGAAGCCTCCCATCCCAATGTAACCCTTGGAGAACTCCCCCGAACCCGTCTTGAAGAACTGGTGAAAATCATTGCAAAGCTACCGGCGAAGGAATGGGACCTCGAACTTCTGAGTGACCAAACTTGGTTATATAATCATAAATGTAAGTTCTGAACCCTTTACTTTACTATTCCAGAGTTAATTTAGCAATCTATTATACTGACCCAAACTTACTATCCTCATAGTGTCTCTTATCAAGCCGACCCCTACTACCAACATTAGCCAATCAATGCCCACCGAACACACTGAAGAAACAAACCTTCCTCCAAAACCAACCGAAACCCCTCCTTTAATCCAACCTATCACCGTCATCCCGATGTCACAACCACCTTCATCCTCCATTATCCCCACACCTGGCTTCACCTAGAAAAGCTTCCTTGATATGCCTGCTTCTGAAAGAGGCAAAGTTGCCCGAGTAAAGAGAAGGCGTTTGGTGAAGACTGCCGATCAAAACCTCCCACCCAAAGCACCTGAAAACATCACAACCGACCCTCTAACCACCAAACCCCCAAGAATCGCCGAACCGAACCCATCCATCAACCCAACTCCAACATCTGAATCCCTTCTGATAGAAAACATTGAATCGAACCCAATACAATCAAAAAAGTGAAAAGAACTTGAAAACCCTTCATCCGAACCCCTAGCCAAGAAACATCATATCGAATCCTCCTCCGACCATCAGTCACCACCACCCCTTACTCAACACTCTCCCAACCGCATCCAAGAGGTGCCACTTCGATAACACTATGGCCCGAAGAGGCTGAAGACTTCCCAATTAACCTCTCTGAACACTTTGTCCTTCCCAAAGATGATGAAAGGTTTGAAGAAACAAGTCTTTCGGACCTCATAAGATATAACGCCTTATATCAAAGTCGGGTAAATATTTCTAAGTTTAATTCTTCCTTCGAACTTACATAATAACTCCATTATTTGACATTCCTTTTGTCTAATATCAGGCCACTACTGTTACTGGCCGAATTTTGCGTCGACTTTCCCAGGCGGATGAGAGAGAAAGAGCACTAGAACCCGAAATCGAACGTCTTCAGCTTATGGTCCAGACCGCAGTGGCGAACACCGAAAAGGAAAAGAGCCTACATCCCAATATTGTCTTCCATTGCACAGAACTCCAAAACGAGCTGGAGAAGGTGAATAAAGAAGCTGCCGAAGGCAAACACTGCCGAAGGCGAACAACGCCGAAGAGCAATTCTGGTTAACCATGAAGCCCTGAAAAAGGAATGCAACACTCTGAAGGTCGATAACACCGCTTTGTATGCCAAACTCAAGTCCGTAGAACCAAAGCTCGGAATGTTCACCGAGGCTCACAAATCTTTGGAAAAGGCGTTTATCAGCTACAAAGCATTAGGTCCCCCGCTGATTGAAGAGCTTAAACAAAAAATTTACCAAGAGTACAGAAAACCCCCGAGTTGATGCAAAAAGTGATTCAGCAGTTCAACGACGACTACCAGAGCGCTCGGGACAAGGACAAAGAAAAGATGCGATCAGTTCATCTTAATGCAAACCTTCTGGACACTTTGGACAACGAAGCCGAAGCCTAAGTGCGAATTCCCTTATCCAAAACAATATTTTTGTAATAGCTTATTTTGTAGGCAATTTATCAATGGACATATATCAGACATCAATGAAAATATTATTTTATGAGCAAAATTGAAATATTATTCCATTAAATACCAATATAAAATTACAGAGCCATAAGAAACTACTTAACATGTACTATTGATAATACTTTCTAAGTCTCCCAACATACCAAGTGTTTTTGACTTCTGCCTCGTCCATTGTTCGAAGCCGATAAGTACCTGGCTTCGGCACTTCAATAACCTCATAGGGTCTTTCCCAGTTGGTGTTGGAATATTTGTAACTGTGACAAATCAAAACACACACGCATGTGCACGTGGTCCACAAATAATATAATGAAAGTAAAGTATCATTCCCATAAAGAATATAATTGCTCTTTAATCTAATAAGTAGCAGTTTTATAACTATCTCGGTCTCTTTAAACAACTGATTAAGGTTATGCAATAACTAAAAATACTAAGAAATAAATTAAACTAATTATCAAACGATTAAATCAGATAAAGGAGATTTGAGATTATAATTTCACTTGTTGTTACATCAGGATTACTTCACTTCATGTTAATTCCAATTGATTATTACAGATTGTTAGTCAAGAACACGAATGTAAAATATGACCATCTCTCAATGTATCATACCCATATCACATTAAATCCACGAATGATAGAATGAATGTGAACACCCCAATTGACTACCGCACTATATCTCTATGTGAGTTACAATCAAAGAGGGTTGAAGTATAAGTTCTCAATAGACTACATGCAGTACTTCAGTATATCTCTATCCTAGGCACGAACCATATAGTCCATCACTCTGCAGAATTTATGAACACATGCTAACATGATCAGATCTCAACCTACAATCCATCTCTCAATTTCATGTAGGTTATCATGGTAATTGGTGATCAAGTAATTAAACTTTTAGCGCAAATCATATTAGATAATCCATACATAATCAACTAGGATAAACAAGGAAGCAAAACAACTTCAGCTATGCAAAAAGATCTATTATAATCCCAAAATTAGGTTTGGTTCATAATTGCAACAAAATCCATTATTCACAGTTGATTATACATTGAAACCAAATATAGAAGTGAAGAGAATATAAGAATAAGAATAACAAAGCTAGGGTTCTTCTCTTGCTTCAAATCTGGACTCCAATGATCTCCAAAAGTAGTGTAGAATAATTGTTTTTTTTTCTTCAGTTTCTCCCTCTCTCTCCTATATCAATTTACACTCTCATTAAAGTCAGCCGCCTTGTCCTATGGATCCCACATCCTAGTTATAACCCCTTCCCTCACGTAATAACTGTTTGTCCAATTAAAATAAAAGTAAGATTTTTTTTTCTATAGTGATTGGCGTAGCTGCGCCATATTTGTGCTTGAACGGGGCACAGTTGCGCTCCAGGGCAATCCGGCAATCTGGCTCGGGTGTAGCTGCACTATATTCCTTTGCTTTCCAAGCGCAGCTGCGCTTGATACAGTCTGCACCTCTACTATTCTTCCTGCTGCAGTCACACTTCTTGCCTCCCATGCACTATGTTCTATGTATACTATGCCCATTTGTCATCCTTTTAACTACAATGCCACCGAGCGAAGTTCCGAACATAAATCCTACACAATGGAAAGGAATGCATGAGTATCTACTACGAAACACGAGAGTTAATCAGTAAGTATAGCAAGTTAGTATCCAATAAGTACGTATAAAACTTACTTATCAAATACCCCCAAACTTAAACCGTTGCTCGCCCTCAAGCAACAAAATAAGACGAAATGCAAAAGCTGAGTAAAATGCTATTTATGCTAAATGCCTACGAATCCACATCAATCAGTATGAAATCCAAATGAATTGTCTTAGAAGAATTACAATGATCATTAAACATAGCATCCAACCAAAAGCATAGTCAATAAACCATATCATTTCGTAAATCCAAACATGTCATCACTGATGTAGTGTGTTGCGTGCTTAACAACCTTTAAACTTACTACAGAACAAATACCTCACATAATATGCTTCTTAGAGGGAAAAAATACAATTTTAACTCAAGAAAGGCAGCAAACAAACAAAGCTCCGACCAAGACTACGCATCAACTAAGCTAAGAGTCAACAAGGGGTTTATTATGCTTTTATTCACTCACGAGGGTGATATTCGCACTTTCCCGTGTTTACACCTGACTGTGCAATGTCTAGTCCTCTTAAGCTTTTCAGTGATACCCGTGTAACGAGCTTTCAACCAACGACTCCCAAACCAGACGGTTTTAGGGCACTAGGTGTAAAAACATCCCTAGGGCGTACTTATTCAAGTATCAAATGCCACAGAACTAAACTAGCCAAAGTGTTTATTCAACATATTTTCTTCTCTTTTTCTGATTGATTTTTTTTTAAATATAACATGTATACTCCTTGTATCCCCAAACTTAAGCTTTTGCGCAATCCTAGTCATTACCAACTGTCTAGTAAATCTCTTTTGTTAAACAAAAATTTCTCACAAGAAGACAATTATGTGACCATTTATACCGAGCAAATCATAATGGTTACTCTAGAGTGTTATCCGATTACATCAATTTTAGACAGATAAAGACTTACTGTTAGAGTTTATGCCCTAGAGGCCAATTATTTAATGTAATTGCTTAACATTTCTTTTGATATTTGATTGAATAAATGAATTATTTTATTATGGTTTCATTTGCTGTGTTATATAAATGTTAGCATAATAAAAGTCCTTAGAATAATGATACAAATTATATAGCTTCAAGTATGTGACTTGAACATGAGATTATATAATTACAATAAGTATCATTACTCTTAAATGTCCTTAGTCGAGTATCATTGAGAATGAGACAATAACGATACATTGAGACTAGTATGTGGATTGACTGATGGCCAAATCTCATTGGTCATTAATATATGAGATATTAAGTCAATGCATAGGTACATTTTAGAGAACAATGTACTGGACAGACCCATCATGAGAATTCTACGTGGAGCATTATGCAAAGTGTCATAAGCAATTCTCATAGTGATAATGATGTAATGGTCCTCCGACCTGAAATCACTATATTACTATACGAGAATTTATGTACTTTGATATCATCAAAGGTCACCTTTAATAGGGTGGACAATAAAGGTGATTATTGGGTACATCATGAATTGTGTGAGGAATATGAGTGATCTAGATGGAATTTAACCCTCCTATATATTAGGGGTGATATCTATAGGCCTCTTGATTGAGTAGGACTATGAAATGCATGGCCATGCTCAAATAGTGATTTGCTTCATATAGTTTACTCATTGATCAAGAAAACTCAGATTAAATTATGAAGAGTATGACACATTCCATGGCTCGAGTTTAATCTAGGATGTCAAGGTTAAAAGGATTAAATTATATTGAAACATTGGTCACAAAAAGGTTGCATCGAGTCACCGATCTTATTATTATTTGGGTAGCAATGATGCATTACTAGATGCCACTCACTGTTTATAATTTTATAATATGATTTTAAAATTATTGTCAATATAATAATAACCTATAGGGTCACACACTTAGAACGTAATTAAAAGAGAATTAATTTAAATTGTAAGAATTTAAATATATCAATATGATTGATAGTATTTAAATTATGAATTTAAATTAACAGGATAATTTGTATATATGTATATTAATTAAGTAAGACTTAATTAAAATATAATATATATAAATTCGGATTTTACTTTTCTAATAGGATTAGGGTTTTGTTTAATTACTTTTTGGACGCTATATATATCTGATATATCAGCAGTCTGAGGTACGTGAAACCAAAAGAAAATAAAACCCTAGCCGTTTTAGAAAAGAGAGTTGAGAGCAAAACTTGAGAAAATCCAGATTTTGGTGGCTAGTACCGGAGTTCTCTTTGCTGCAGATTGTGTGACGATTTGTGGGACGTTCGTGTGGATACCGTAGAGACGCAGTTCCGTTGGATTGCGTTGGAGATTCGAAGCCGTTCAGAATTTCATTGTTCCATTCAAGCTCGGATAATCGGTAAAATAAATCTAAACCTCTGGATTAATTTGTTCTTTTCGCATGGATCCTATTTTAGGGTTTCGAAAAATTGTTTTAAAATTTTAAATTCCGCTGCGTTTATGTGTCTAAAACCCTACATTTACATCATGGTATGACAACACAACCGAGCCTAAGTCATCAACTTGTTCAAAATTCATGTAAATCCAATCTCATCATAGGCCAAATGGAATTCACACCAACCGAAAATATGGATTCATGCAATATGATAAACTAACTTAAATGCAACAAATAAAACAAATAAAAGCAAATATTTGTGTGATCGTTTAATTAATTAATTATGTTTTTATTTTTTTATGCAAAAATGAAACTACATGATAACTAAAATGAAACTAATATGAAGAATGCAACTAAAATGACACCAATACCCCCAAACTTAAAAACTACAATGTCCTCATTGGAGATAAAGGTTAAGAGAACTCCTCTAAGTGGCATAGTCGTCTCCACCCGCTTCATCTTGCTCAGGTGGGGTATCTGGTGGTGGATACCGAATGGTGGAGCCGTAAACAGGAAACTGGACATGGACTTCCTGCTGGTTAAAAGCATGAGACAAGGCCTCAGAAAAATTGACTGTGAAATCCTGAAAATCATCATGTAACGCATCCATCCGTCTCTGTACGCGACACATCTCACGCTCCTAGCGAACATAGTAACCAGAAGGTGCCCCAACTAACTGTGGGGCAGGGGTGTCCTCTGCATCTTCGTCGTCCTCACTCTCTTCATCAGCTGTAGGCAAAATAAATCCCAAGCCTCGTGGGTGAGATTCTCCGCCATGCCACACTGTATATTTATTTATAGTAGCACTGTCAATGTCTCACATCGGTAGTTGAAGAGTCTCCCAATCCATATTCACCGCATAGCAAAGACGAATGACAATAGAGGCATGTGGAATCCCACCAGATGTGCTGGCTCTCATAAATCGGAGCATGGACTGATAAATGAGATGACCAACATCAATACTCCGCCCTTTAAGGATTCGGTACAATACCACAGCTCTGTCGGTAGTAACATCTTGATGATGACTGGTGGGGAGTAAGCTGGCGTAGATAAACGCGTACCAGGCCTTAGTATACCTATTCAAAGCAGTTTATGGAAAGCGAATTTTTTGGTTAGTTCTTACCTTTGTTTTCCATTGAGCCCAGGCTTGTACATGTCCCTCATTAATTTGTCTAAGTCAATCTCAAATCACTGGGATTCCATTGTGGTCTCTACAGTTGGGGTTGGAAATTTAAACAGTTCATTGATTACCTGTTTGGTGTAAGAGACTTGTTTGCCCCTGACGTAAGATATCCCATTCTGTGTTTCGCGGGCATTAGCATAGAATTCCCTGACGATCGTTGTAATAATCGAGATTAGCATGTAGCTTGATTTATATTAATTAAATGAATTTTTATATGAAATATATTTTTTTATGTGATTTAATAAATATGTATGTGTTATATATTTATATTTATTTTTATGTGATGAGATAAATATTAATAGTTGGTTTAGACTAATTTAATTGTTTGAACTTACTAAGGAAGCTAATAGTTCAAGTTAAGTAGTTAAAATTCGAATTTGAGTTCGGAATGGAATTTGGAGAAACGGACTGCGGATTTGAATCCGGGACGTCCAAATTAGTCAGGATAGACCCTAAACACATTTTGTGTCGGGGTTGACTTTTTGGTCAAAAGTTAACCGGTTGACTTTTTCGGTAAAAAGTCAAACACGAATTTTCAGAGATGAATTTGACGAAAAAGATATTCCAATAACGATGAGAATGTCGATTTTAGTAGGAATCGACTGTCTTCACGAAAAAGTTAAATTTCGGATGTAAAAATGGTAAAATGGGCCATTAAATGGATTAATAGGTATTAAATGGGAATAATCAGCCAAAGTAGGACCCATAAGATAGCTGACTATCAATTCTAATTGGGAGATATCAGCAAACATGCTAACAAAGAAGGAATACCAACGAATTAAGGAGAAAAGAAAAGGAAAATCAATTTAAAACTCTTCAAATTTCATAATCCTTTCACCTTCTTCTTGCATACTCAAATGATGAAGAATATGAAGAGTTGGGGAAAGATCAAAGGTCATCTAACAATCTTCTACATATACTCATTTCCTAAACTCATGCCAAATTTTGCAAAATCATATTTCCCAAATAAAAAATTGAGTAAGTAGAGTGAGAGCTCGGGAGAAGAGGAGAAATTGCTACAAAGTTATTAGAAGATTAAACAAGTCAAGCAATAAGGATTAACCAGCCTAACTTAAAGAGGAGAATCCATTGAAGAGGTTAATAATGGAGTTTTATTAGTTTCTTATGATAATGATGAAAATATGCCTAAATAATGATGTAATTAAATTGCTTGGGTTGTGAATTGATGGGTTAATAATAGAGCATGCTAGAAATTTGGGGAAGAACAAAACTGAGTTTGGGCGTAGCGATGCTGGCTTTACGCCGGAGTACTGCACTTGGGCATAATGACGCTGCCTAAAGGCAAGTTTTGGGCGTAGCTACGCCGGGCCAAGTTTAGGCCAGAATCAGCTTTGGCGTCCTTTAGCAAAATAGGCATAACTTTGTCATACAAACTCAGATTGAGGTGATTCAAGATGATTCGGAAAGAGAAGGAGTAGACCTACTACTTTCTTTTAATAAGTTTTAACATTTGAGGTCCGAATTAATTCCCAAATTGGCCATCTTTAGGACTGTTGTGCGGTTGGAGACAATCGGAGGGCGTTGGACATGTGCGTGTGCAACGTGCAATGTTTTTGGCGCTAAGTTATGATGTTCTAAGTTCTAAAACATGAATGTTATGAATTTTAATGATACTTAGTATTAACTCATGTGTATTAGATAAATCGAATGAGCGTGCTAGGCGTACACAATTGCGTGTTTCTTGGGCGTTCGAATATACAAGATTGGTGTACGGACGCGCAAACGTCGTAACGCCATAACTAGTGTGTATAACCATGTTTAATATTTGGTTTCTAATAAAAATGAAACATTATAGAGTAGTATAAACTAGTATTTAGTATCCATTATGTGACTAATTATAGTATGTTTATGTGTACATATATGTGTAGGATATTGAGGAGTGTGTGTTGTAATATTGTAGCAGACGCACCAGACAAGTTTCTTAAACTTATTCAACTTTTATATTTGAGCAAGTTCCCTAGCTTCATTCATTTTATTGCGTTGAATGTAAGTTTCCTAACTTGTGCAATTTATTATTGTGTAAAAGTTTCTTATGAGTGCAAGGTATAGCTTATACAAGCTTATTTATTGAGAAAGTTTCTATTGAGGATAATTCAATTATTATTCCAATTGCTTATGATTTAAAATTCTTAATTATTAATGAATTTCTTTTAAAGATGAGTCTTGGCTATTTGCTTCAACTAGACACTATTGATGTAAAACAATATATTATTGAATTGTTCAAACTTGTTGTAGCTATTTTTAAAACCAACCAATCCAAATTATTTTGGTGCGGTCTCAAACGAAAACTAGGATGAGCAACTCGAATAACGGGAAAACAGATGTGGGGCATATAGTCCCAATTTACGCTATGCATCAAAACTTGATGTGTTGTGCACAATATAGGGTACGATAGGTTCATCCCCTAGAGTACTTGCGGAGAATATTTTTTAGTCTTAGTGATTGACAAATGTTCTAATGGTTTTCTATGAAATAAAAACATTGTTCAAGGTATTTATTACCGCTTAGTATATTGCCTAAAAATTAAATCTGTTTATTCTTGTCATTCGAGCTTACTTCACAATTATTGTTTCAATTGTTGAAAATTGCAGAGACAGATGATCTTATTCTTGATGTTAGTTTCTTAAACCGTTTATTTATTTACTTGCTGAGCAATTTGTGCTCACTCTTGCTTAAATTAAACATTTCAGTTAAACATGAGAAAGCAGAAGGATCAGGCAAAGACAAAGGCAAAGGAAAGATGCATGAATAAGATGTGTTATGTAGTAGATTTAATATTTGGATAGATGTAATATGTATGGATGATATGTTTGTATTCTTATTAAGGTTATAAGAGCCTTGGGACTAGACGATGGGTATTGTAATCACTAATATTATTTAAAGTTATGCTTAGATAGATGGAATTTATGTAGTACCGTGAGCACCATATCCTATGTTTGATGATACACGGATGTGGGGGCGTCATAGGTTGATATCAGAGCTGATAGGTTATAAACCTTAGGAGGGAGTACCTTGGGTTATAATCGTAGAGAATTAGTGTAGATAGTAAGAAAATGAAATCATATAGAGTTTTAAGTGATGAGGTTGAATATTGTTTTTTATTTCGAAGCACCTTTGTTTATTGAGAAATACTAATTAAGTATTCTCAATTTGATTGTAGGATGTCAGGCGAAGAAGAAATTAGGGATATTCATGTGGTGAGTGAAGAGTTGATTGTTGCACCTGAGCCAATAGCCGAGGTGGTAGCAGATAGTGAACCAGAGGAGGATCCTGAAGAGGAACCTGGAGAAAATGAGCCCGTTGAGGACTCAGATGGAGCACCCTCATTTGAGAATGATTTGATTGCCGAACTGATGGTTAAATTACAAGAGTTGCTGGACAAAAAGTATATTCAACCAAGTGTATCTCCTTGGGGAGCACCAATTTTATTTGTCAAGAAGAAAAATGGATCGTTGAGACTTTGTATCGATTACCGAGAGCTGAACAAGGTGACGATCAAGAATAAATACCCATTACCTAGGATCGATGATCTATTCGATCAGCTGAAGGGAGCAAGATATTTTTCCAAGATAGACTTGAGGACAAGATATCACCAGTTGAAGGTGAAGAAGGAAGATGTACCTAAGACAGCATTCAGGACTCGTTACGGCCATTATGAGTTCCTAGTGATGTCATTTGGGTTAACAAATGCGCCAGCAGCATTTATGGATATGATGAACCGAGTGTTTAAGCAATACTTGGACAAATTTGTGGTGGTGTTCATCGATGATATTTTGGTCTACTCCAAGACACAGGAAGATCATGCTGAACATTTGAGGGTAGTGTTAGAGACATTAAGGAAAGAGAAGTTGTACGCAAAATTTACCAAGTGTGAATTTTGGTTGGAAAGAGTCCAATTTTTGGGACATGTGATTGACAAAGATGGAATCTCAGTGGATCCAGCAAAAGTTGAGGCAGTGATTAATTGGGAGCAGCTGAAGACACTAACAGAGGTGAGAAGTTTCTTGGGATTGTCAGGGTATTATCGAAGATTCATTAAATATTTCTCGAAAATAGCGGGATCCCTAAATAATCTGACGAGGAAAACGGTGAAATTCGTTTGGTCAGAGAAGTGCGAGCAGAGCTTCATAGAGCTGAAGAAGAGGTTGAGTGAAATACCAGTGTTATCTCTACCAGATGATACAAGTGATTTTGTTATTTTCAGTGATGCGTCGCACAAAGGACTTGGTTGTGTGCTAATTCAACATGGTAAAGTATGTGTCACGACAATTAAAAGATTATGAGAAGAGATATCCTACCCACGACCTAGAATTGGCAGCGGTAGTATTTGCTCTGAAGATATGGAGGCACTATTTATATGGTGAGAAATGTGAGATATATATGGACCATAAAAGTCTAAAGTATATCTTCACGCAGAAGGAGCTAACATGAGGCAGAGAAGATGGTTGCAGTTGATAAAAGACTACGACTGTAAAATTTTGTATCACCCAGGGAAAGCTAATGTGGTTGCAGATGCTTTAAGTAGAAAGGGTAAAGAAACATTATCAGCATTAACGGCTCAAGAAAAGCTAATTAATGAAATGGCAAGGATAGAACTAGAACTAAAATGTCCGAATGAGTCGAAGGAGAAATTATTTATAATGGAGGCTCGTCTAATTTTATTGGATAGAGTAAAAGAAGCACAAGGCAAGGATGAAGAATGTGATAGAATAAGGAAGAGAATTTCAGAAGGGGAATAGCTTAAATTTACGGTGGATAATAAAGGATTGTTGAGATTTGAAGGGAAAATTTAGGTACCGTTAATACCTGAATTAAGAAATGAAATTTTGCAAGAAGCCCATAGCTCAAAGTATTCAATTCACCTGGGAAATACGAAGATGTACCAGGACCTTTGCCAACACTTTTGGTGGCCTAATATGAAGAAAGAAGTCACATAATGCGTCAGCAGATGCCTAACTTGTCAAAGGGTAAAAGCTGACATCAGAAGCCGAGTGGTTTACTTCAACCCTTAGAAATCCCAGAATGGAAGTGGGAGCATATTACGATGGACTTTGTTGTAGGACTTCCAACTACTCAGAAGGGATATGATGTAATATGGGTTATCGTTGATCGATTGATCAAATCCGCGCATTTCTTACCAATTAAGACCTATTTCAACACATGTAATATATTGTATTCTTTTGTTAATTACAGGATCCTACTAATTTGGGCGATGATGCATGAGGAGCTAGGCTTGTTTTCTATATATTTAAAGCCTTGTACTCTTAAATTCATTCTTTGGACAATTGTATGATACTTAAAGATGACATTTGTATATATTTCTTTAGTTCATATTAGTTTATTAATGTTTATATAGTGTTGGTTTATGGCATTGTGGATGGACGGATGTTTATATATATTGTTGTGCATGCATGTGCTGGGATATAAATCATGGATGGATGTTTATATATACTGTTGTGTGTTGGGATACAAAACAGGTACAAGTTTTTTGGGAAATCCATAAAATATTAAAAAAAAAATTTTAAATTAAACATCAGCGACCGCATGCGGTCGCTAATACATTTACGCGGTCGCTATTACTGGTCGCTGACACGTGTGCCACGTCACTCATGAGAACTGACTCAGGATGACTCAGCTTAGCAACGGCTGCGGTCGCTATTGACGGTTGCAGATACGTCGGTCGCTAATAGTGATCGCTGATGTGCGCACCAACAACCAGATTATCTGCGACACCTATCAGTGACCGTTGTCGGTCGCTGATAGGCATCAGCGACCGATGCCGGTCACTGATATGCGGTCGCTGATAAGATTGTTTGTTATAGTGTTTACACTCAACTCTCCAGACTACTCTCCTTGTAGGGAAGGAAAAACTTGCAATTGACGATGTGATGTCAGCAGTCCTGGACCAGGATAAGTTCAGGGGCACTACATCCAAAGATCAAGGAGACAAGCTTCTTGTATTTTCAGATGGGCGTGGCGAGGGTCCAAATCGAAAGAAGAATTCCGACTAGGAACGAGGAATGTCCCAGTCGAGACCAGGCAAGAAGGATAAATCTCAGGTTGAGTGTTATCATTGCCACGAGAAGGGCCACTACAAAAATCAGTGTCCATTGTTGAAGAAAGAAAACAAGAAGAAAGGTAAGCAGATTGAAAATTCTGCTAATGTTGCTGAGCAAACGGATGCATGCAGTGACGGAGAGTTGTACACAGTGACAAAAAGCGAAGCTTCACAAGGTGATCTCTTATCTGTTAGAGACAGTAGCAACCTTATAGATTAGTACATGGATTCCGGTTGTTCTTTTTCATATGTCCCCTCACAGGGATTGGTTTGATACTTTTACATCCTGCAAAATTACATCGGGTAATAATGCAGTCTGCAAAATTACTGGAATAGGCACCATTAAAGTTAAAATGTTTAATGGCGCCGTTGTCAGAACATTGGGTGATGTAAGGTATATTCTAGAATTAAAGAAGAGCTTGCTATCGGTTGGAGTATTTGACTCTATAGGTTGTAGTATCTCAGTCAAAAATGGTGTCATGAAAATTACCAAGTTCAATGGTAATTATGAAGGGTTAGAAAATGGCACCCTCTACAAGTTGATAGGGGACACAATTGCTAGTGGAGCAGCAATTTTTATATAGGAATTCCAACAGTAATAGCACAGAATTATGGCACATGCGACTTGGTCATTTGAGTGAAGGTGGGATGAAAGAACTTCACAAAAGGCAGTTGTTGAAAGGTGTCAAAACGTGCAGTTTGGAATTTTGCAAGTTTTGTGTGTATGGCAAACAACGGAGGGTAAGCTTTAAGACAGGAGCACACACCAGTAAGAATGTACTTGATTATGTACATTCGGATGTGTGGGGCCCGATCAAGCATACATCAATGGGTGGAGCCCATTATTTTGTTAGCTTCATAGATGACTACTCCAGGAAGGTGTGAGTGTATTTTATAAAGCAGAAGTCTGAGGTTTTCATAATCTTTAAGCAGTGGAAAGCTAAAGTAAAAAACCAGATCGAAAAGAAGTTGAAGTATTTTCAGATCAGATAATGGCACGGAATACAAGGATATGTCATTCTTACAGTTCTGCCAAGATGAAGGTATCACCAGACACTTCTCAGTTAAAAGAACTCCAGAGCAAAATGGGATTGCAGAGAGGATGAACATAACTCTATTAGAACGCGCCAGATTTATGAGGTTAAATGCAGGTTTGCCCAAAAGTTTCTGGGCTAAGGCACTAAACACAGCCTATTATCTGATAAATCAATCTTCTTCAGTTGGAACTGATTACAAAATCCCCGAGGAGGTATGGAATGGGAAGCCAGTTGATTTTTCTGTGATGAAAATGTTTGGTTGTCCAGCTTATGTTCATTTGCTAGTCAAGGAGCGACAATCCAAACTTGATCCAAGGTCAAAGGAGTGCATTTTCCTTAGATATAAAGATGGATTTAAGGGATACAGGTTATGGGATCCAGTATCCAAGAAGAGGGTTGTTAGCAGAGATGTGGTGTTTAATAAGAAACAAATGTTGAACAAGTCTGGGAATGAAGAATTTATAGTAAGTGAGTTGCAGCAACATCCAGTTGAGGTGGAGCTTCCTGAAGAGGCAAAAGAATCTGAAGAGATTGAAGATGATCATCCTTCAGATCCCCAGGAGAGGTCCTATAATCTTGTTAGAGATTGGGAAAGACGAGTCAACAAACCAGTGCAGAGATATGAGTTTGAAGACATGGCTGCCTATGCCTTAATCGCTAGTAGTGGAGATCCAACTAGCTATCAGAATACTATTCAGTCCAAGGTGCTTATGGGCCATAGCGATGGCAGAAGAGATGAAGTCTTTACAGAAGAACTATACTTGGGAGTTAGTTCAATTTCCAAAAGGATCGAAGGTTATAGGATGTAAGTGGGTGTTCAGGAAAAAGAAAGCTTAGTCTGATAAATAAGATGAAAGATTCAAGGCCGAGTTAGTGGTAAAGGGATTCTCTTAGAGACAGGGAATCGACTACAATGAGATCTTCTCACCAGTTGTGAAACACACGTCGATTCGGTTGATCTTATCTATCATAACATCACAGGATATGGAGTTAGAGCAGTTTGATGTGAAAATAGCTTTTCTCCATGGTGATTTAGAAGAAAAGGTCTACATGAAACAACCGGAGGGGTTTATTGAACCAGGGGAAGAGGGTTTAATTTGTTGTTTGAAAAAGTCTCTCTATGGTTTGAAGCAGTCCCCGAGACAGTGGTACATGCGGTTTGACAGCTTTATGTTGGATCATGGTTACTCTCGTTCTGAGTATGATCCATGTGTGTATTTTAGATCACTTGATGATGGTTCTCTAGTATTGTTAACTTTATATGTCGATGACATGTTAATAGCAGCAAAGAGAAAGATATTTTTCAGTTAAAGAATTTATTGAGCAGTGAATTTAACATGAAGGATCTCGGATCAGCAAAGAAGATCTTAGGTATGGAAATTCACAGGGATCGTCAGGCAGGAAAAACGGTGGCTAACTCAGAAAGGATATGTGCAAAAGGTCTTCGAGAGGTTTAACATGCATAATGCTAAACCAGTTAGCACTCCGTTGGTAGCAGATTTCAGGTTATCTTCACAGTTGGGCCCATAAATAGAGAAAGAGGTGGAGTATATGTCCAAAGTACCGTATGCAAATGCAGTGGGTTATCTCATGTACGCCATGGTATGTACAAGACCAGATATCTCACATACAATCAGTATGGTTAACAGGTATATGGAAAATCCAGAGAAAGAGCATTGGAATGCTGTTAAATGGATTTTTTGTTATCTAGCAGGTACAACCAATTACGGTCTTATGCTTGATCGTGATAGTACAAGAAGTGAGGTTATAGGTTTTGTTGATTCGGATTATGCCGGAGACCTAGATTTAAGGAGATCTATGACATGTTTTGTATACACCTTTTATGGAGGATGTATATATTGGAGGTTAGTATTGCAGTTTACGGTAGTATTATCAATAATAGAGGCTGAGTATATGGCATTGACAAAGGCAGGTAAGAAGGCTTTGTGGCTAAAGGGACTAGTTGAAGAACTAGGTTTCAAGCAGGGCAGTATCCAGATACAGTGTGATAGTCAAAGTGCTATTCATTTAGTGAAGAACCAAGTGTTCCACGCCAGGACCAAACATATAGATGTTCCGTATCACAAGATTCATGAGTGGCTGAACAGTGGTGACATTGCAGTTCGCAAAGTTCACACAAATGAGAATGCCGCAGATATGCTCACAAAGTCAGTTACAACAGAAAAGTTCAAGCATTGCTTAGACTTAATTCACTTCGTCGAATACTGAGTTCGTGGTGGAGTATCCAAAGAGAGGGATACATTCACAGACACGAAGAAGTTCACAATACGTAGTATTTAGAGAGTATGAGCCAAGGTGGAGATTGTTGAATATTGGCTCCCACTTTTGGTTTGTCAGTGGGAACCCAATAAATGCATGCACATCAAAGACTTGGAATAAGGAGATTTCACAGTCTTCTTATCAAAGCAAATCTTATTAATTTGTTCCATGATATCTCCTAAGGGATCCGCATATTTATTATGAGCAAAGTTTTTAAACTTTGCTCCTTAATTTAATGGAGTGTGTCTCTTGAGTTTGTACTATAAATAGAATGCTCTGATGAGCAACTAAGATACACCATCAGTAGAGAGAAAAGCATCTGAGAGAGTGAGAAGTTCAGTGAGAGCAAATAGAGAGGTGAAGGTGTAGAGAGAAATAAACTGTTTATTTCTCAGTTGAGAGTTTGTATTCTCCATATTATTTTCATAGTGGATTTTTGAGATCTCTCCCCGTGTTTTTTCCCTGTTGAGTTTCCACGTAAATTTTTGGTGTTATTATTTTTATATCTCATATAGTAATGTGCTTGATTTATCTTAGTGTGTTTGTGTGAGCCTGATTTCTCAACAAAAACAACCCATTTTCTCCTCTAAAAATATTAAATCAAGAATCAATCTAAGCCATTGTAATCATCTCACCCAGGTTGTCTTTCAACCTCCTAGAAAATCATCTTATTAAGTATCTAATTAATTTTGGTAATCAGATTAATTTGCCAAAGTTTCATACTCTATATTAACTATCTTCTTAGGCTCTGGAGTAATTGACATAGAAGTAGCAAGAATCCATTTAAATGAAACTCCTGAAATACTTTAAATCCAGGACCAAGAGCCCTATCTCCCTCGATCTTAGACAAGGCAGGTCTAATCTCCTCCAAACAAAAAGGTTTCTCTAATCTCTCAATAAGAGCAATCAAGATAGGAGATCACTCGAAACCCTTTTCAATGGCTTAGGCTTCCTCCTTTGCTCTTGAAAAAATTCAAAGAATTAATCTTTAGTGACATTGGATTATTCTCAGCCACTTCAGAATCTAGCTCTAATCGTGTCAGTGATACTCCAAATTCTCCGACCTGAAGCAACCTTACGAAACAACTTAGAAATTAGAATTAAATCTCCTTCCTTCACTGACCTAAGCCTAGATTTTTGCGCCATTGTGTAAGATGTGATCCTCCAGAGAGTCAATCTCGACAGGCCAATCTCTCAATTCCTTATCCTCAAGTCCCTAACATCCTTATTCCACACCTTGCATTTATCTTTTATATATCTTATTCTTGTTATAACGACGAAACCACTATATCCAACAAAATTACATTTTAAACCACCTCTAACTGATAAGCCATGGCGCCTTAACCACATAATCAAAGTGAAATTTCTCAGGGCCTCTCGTCACTAAATTTTAAAATCAAAGGAAAATGATTAGAGACCTTAAGATTACTAACTCAATATCTTACACTAGGCATGGTTGAGCCTCTCTCATTATCTGTGTAGCTATTTCTGGCCTCTGTCGAGCATGATATAGTGTGCGAATTACATAATTTTTCATCCTTGAAATCGTAGATCCAAAATGTGGCCAAGTATTTGCAGAATGCATTGGCATTGGATCCTAAAAATGCTCAAACAAGAAGAAGGTTGCTATGATTTCCTGTCAAGTTGAAATTTCGAGATTTTCTTTGAAAACCTTGTTCTGTCAGTTACATCAACATACATGCTTGTAATGTTAAGTGAAAATTATGAAAAAAAAATGAGAGTATAACATTACAGTTTTAATTTGATTTGAGCCTGCTATGTTCATTGTTCATTTTGCCATTTGGTGTAAAACATTTTGGTCGTTGTTCTCTTTTGTTTTAATTAATGTTTTTTTTTCTTTGGCGGATAATATCGTAGTAATGACAAAATATTTTCCATAATCTGCAGGATGATGGAACACGGATTGTTGCCACCTGATAGAGCTAAGAAGGCATACGAGAAAAAACAGAGGAAACAGAAGCAACTTAGGATGGGAACTCCTATTAAATCACCACCACCAAGCAGAGCTGAAAGTTTGAAAAAGGTGCAGCAGGTACCAAGTAATGGTGATGTAAAAGCAAAGAATCGAATAATCAACGACAGCGACGACGATGATGATGATTTTGTACTGAGTCACAAGTTTATGGTGGTTAATGTTCTCTTTATTTACATACAAGTTTAATTACAACAAAATAGGCACCGAAACTTTCAAGAAAATGATAGATTCTGACATTCTTTTTAGGATCTGATTAATGAAAAAATAATAAAATGAACACAAGTTCTGAATATTTGTTCATATCGATTTCAGTTAATATATGCTTGACATTGTCAAAATCTAATGCTGCAGATTAAAAAAATAACTAGGTGTGTACCTCTCAAGATATTTGACATGAATTTTACAGAGATTTTACACTAGTCGTCCTGTAGGATAATATGCCGGACGAGTGAATAAAAATAGTCTTGACATAATATATCAGATATTAGCTACTAACTATTTGTGTCTATCGATCCGACTCCATATATATACATGCTTATATATTCACACGCTCATATATATATATATATATATATATATATATATAAAAGAAAATTTTCAAAAACGAACTAAAAACGGACCGGGCTTTAGCGACGGACAGAACCGTCGCTATAGCATGAACCGTCGCTATACATGGATATAGCGATGATTCTGTCGCCATAATGAACCGTCGCCATAGACCTATGACGACGGTTCATGCTATAGTCCGGTCCGTTTTTGGTCCGTTTTTCCCAGTCCGTTGGAGAAACGGACTCTGTGTGTGTGTGTGTATATATATATATATATATATATATATATATATATATATATATATAGATATATATATATATATATATATATATATATAGATAGATATATATATAGGGCAATATGTAGGTGCACAGTTGTGCAATACACAGTAGGGCTATGACGACGGTTTTTTGGGCTATGGCGACGGTAGTACCGTCGTTATAGATCTATGCCGACGGTAGTTACCGTCACCATAGCCCAAAAAACTGTCGTCATAACTCTACTGTGTAGTAGCTGTGCACCAACATTTTCTCCATATATATATATATATATATATATATATATTTATATAACTGTTTTTGAATTTCCCGCTCATCCTAATAAAGCATCAGGACTGTACAAAGTTTGAGATAAATCTCACAATCCAAGTGCCAGAGGCACGGGTGAAATGCTAGTGTGTATATATATATATATATGGGATTATGACAATTGTGCTCATGGGGAGTCCTCAAAAGTGCCTTAAAAGACTCCGGACAAAGGATAGCAAGTGTGCATTCAATGGAGGAACATATAGTCCCATTATTGAACGTGGCAGGAAAACTTGAATATCTGCTCAGTGTTGAACACTGGCAGAAGCAACAGATTAATTACTGGTCATGATTAAGGTCAGAACTAATTGTTTTGAACATATCTTTCACACAAGGATGTATGGCACATGATTTGCATGTGAGACTGAACAAATAATTTAGGAAACTGATATTTCCACGACAGAAAATGATATTTTCACATGAAAAGTATCGTTATAGATCTTATAACGACAATTTTCCTCGTCGCTATACATCTATAGCGATACTTTTCATGTAAAAATATCAAAAAGTTGTGTGAAAATATTAGTTTCCATGATTTAATTTGTTCAGTGCGCCTAAAAGGGAAAAAAAAATATAAATAGAGAACTGTAACGCTAATTGATTTGATACGCACAGCGAATGGCGGTACGTTCCTGTGTCATGATTCAGAATAATAGCACCTGGTTTGCCGGACACAAAATAATAAGAATTCCATGGGTTGTTAATAACAATAATAAAAATCATAGCTACAAAACATTAAACAATTTGAATACCATTTTGAGATGTAGACTGCACAGTAATACATCAGTATGATGGTCAATTTCTAATCTTCTAGTCCCTGGCAGCTATATTCCAGGTGTAAATGTAAATTATTTATTTATTTTGGCAGGAAATGAAGCGAAATTAAATCAACTAAGTAAGGTGGTCCATAATTGAATGAGCAGGGGACCAATCTTAATAATAGTCGACATAATTAGGGAATATTAACATACTAAATTTGTACTACATCTGTTCCAAAGTTACACACATTTTTGACTTTTTCTCAACATATCAATTTTTAATATTCAAAATCGATATAACTTCATTTAAGTTTTACAATAACCAGATATTATAATTACTGATACTTTTTAGGTAGTATACAATAATTATATTTATTCATATTAATATTTATTGAGTTCCTAAATAATGAGAACTGATCATGGTACACTCACGCCAGAAAATACTCGATATTTGGAACAGAAAACTGCAGAAGATCATTAAACATCTTAGTTAAGGTATAATTTGCTTAGAAACAAAAATTGTGTTCAATCATTTTTTAATCGCGACGTGGCAATATACAATGACAATGATCACTTGAAATATCAAGACAAATATCTCCAACAATGGACACACAATTTCAAGATCATTCGATGAGGCCACTCTAACACTCCAATCTCATATCGAAACATGCAAGTAAAATTTATCTGTTTATAGGAATTAAATTATTAACAATAATATTTTTAGTCATGATTTTTTGAGTGAGCTAAGATGACCCAAAACAAATATTATTGAACTAGTAATTTAAGATTTTATTTAAATGAATTTAATTCGAGTTTAAATCAAACCAAATGAATTGTTACGATTAATATGATGTTTTAGTAGCGTCACTAAAACGTGTCAGAAAGAATCTTTTGCTCGACCCAAGAATCTTTTGCTAGACCCTTTAAATCATGTGTGATCTGAA
This sequence comes from Aralia elata, assembly GCA_034770075.1. Classification (NCBI taxonomy): domain Eukaryota; kingdom Viridiplantae; phylum Streptophyta; class Magnoliopsida; order Apiales; family Araliaceae; genus Aralia; species Aralia elata. Next base: position 19,262,247 of record CM068386.1, on the reverse strand, counting down.
GGGTAGAAAGGTTCTTTTGAAACATTCCGCCCTTTTGAAACATTCCGCCCTTCAAATCATGTGTGATCTAAAGGATAGAAAGATTTTTTTGACATTTTTTGGTGTCTATTCTGTTTTCACTTCGATGAACACAACATTATTGATTTTCGTTAGAATGATCATTTGGGTTGAGCCACGAACACTAATTGTAATTTATTAGGGTTGGGACCTGTTAGGGCCTGTTTATCTGGGTCCGGTGGATACGGTGGGCCATAATCCACGTGGAGTCAGTTTGGGAGGTATGAGAATATTAAGAAATCTACGATTCTTAATTATATTTGATTTTCAACTTCTAAGAAAAGTATTAAGATATGATTCGACTTCCTTTCTTTAAGGAGATTTAGTTTGATCTCATTAAGGTATCTATCCTAATGAGGAGTTTTATTTCCATATAGGGACGGGCATGAAGTTCCTGGTATGATCACTATAAATACAAGGCTAAATCCTAATTCACAGGTAATGTTCACCTTATAGCACTAAAGCATTAAGCCTCCATTGTTAAACCTTATTCAACCTGTACTTATTCTCACACTGAAGCTATTCCTAGACAGCCTAGGCCGTTAGCTATCTGAGTGTGGATTCGTTTTTGTGCAGGATTGGACGCATAGTTTAGTGATTGGGCGCGTGGACGAATCTTGGCGTTAATATTGGCGCTAGAAGGAGGGCGTTTAGTGCTAGTCAATTTTCAATCACTCGAAAGTTTGATCAGAAGTAATGGCGTCAATCAAGGGAAAAACGGTATCAGCACGTGATAAATCTACGGCCAGTCTTTCTCAACCTAGAAGCTCAGTCAAAGATAGGCCGGGGCCTTCTAGGAACATCTTGGACAGGTTGGGCCCCTAAAGCCAGTCGGTGGGCCCAACCGATCCTCGGACAACAATTGTCAGACGAAAATTATTTTCGACCACACAGAAGACGGCAGATCATAATAGCCGTGTCGGAGACTAGAACTGTAGGCCAAATCAGGGTCGGGACGAAAGGGAGACGATCTTGGCCAAAAAAATGCAACGAAACAAAGACGCCATGGAGGCCCTATGTCTTCAACAGATAGAATTGGACAAACAGATGACATCACTGTTAGATGGAGAAGAAGTTTCCTCCAGTCATCATTGGCATCGGGAAGTATCGCTAGGGGACCGATCCAGAACACACCGTTCGGATGGCTCTCGGCATGATAGGAGTAGGCATAGGAGCCGCTCTCAGATGAGGATCAGGCGACGGAGCCGATCTCGTGAAAGGAGCAGGCGTCGAAGCCGCTCTCGGGAAGCAAGCAATGAAAGCAGAAAAAGATCTGAACGAACAAGTCGGGTGGCCTTTCCAGAACAGGGTCAGGATAGGCGAGAGTCATCCCCCTGAAGCAAAGATCCCAAGGCACTAGCCCGGAGGGTTATAGAGCTGGAGAAGATGCTCGCAACGGTCAATCAGGAGAAGGAGGCTCCGATTAACTCAACATCACCTTTCTTCCTGGAGATTGATCGGGTTCGGGCCGATCCTAATAAGAAGGTTCGACATATGGAGAGTTACGATGGAACAGGAGACCCGTATGACCGGCAAATGAAGTATTATGACTATTCCGACGCCGCCAGGTGTCAGATGTTCATTACCACTCTAAGGAAGGAGGCTCGACAGTGGATGACGTCTTCAGCCACGAACTCAATTTCGTCATGGAAGGAGCTCTATGACAAATTTCACAGTCGGTTCGGGAGTAATAAAAGCAGCGAAAAGCCCACATCTTCTTTGATGCAGATAAGGTAGTACTAAAACAAAACAGTGGGCCAATATGTGAAACAATTTTGAGAGGTGGTCGGCGCAGTGACGGACTTGAACGGTCCTCAGGCCCTCGGATACTTTAACCACGGGGTTGGATGTGGTGAAATCAAAGAAGCTAGTAAAGGACATAATGTTCGACGCCCCGAAAGACTTGGTTGAAGCCTACGACAGAGCAAAAAAATTTATTGCGATTAAGGAAGCCATAAGTAGTCTGTAGCCGAATGTGACAGAGAAACTGAAGGATCGGGATAGGAGTAACCATCCCAGGTCAGACAACAGTAGCAGAACGGACGATCAGCTGAAGAAGAATTTTAATGGGGGCTCGAGAGGAGGACGTCCACCCTTCCCGAACCGAAGAGTTAACAAGGTGTACACCCACCTTAATATAGATCAGACAATAATATTGGAGCATACGAGAGACAATCCGTACTTTGAACCTTACCTAAACAACACCCATCCGAATTGAGGGAACCAAAATAAATACTGCGATTATCATCAAACTACTGGACACTCCGCCGAGGTTTGTAGGAACCTAAAAAACTTAATTGAGAAGAACATGCAGAATGGGGAGTTGGTCTAGTTCGTTGCTAGGCGTGAGGGTTCGACAAGAACGACAAACAACACCGAACAGAACCCTCAGCCACAAACCATGCAGGCACCGACGGTTCGGCAGGTGGTGGATGTGATAACAGGTGGATCAATCGGGAAGGTGCTTGGAAAGAAGAGGCGTGGGGTGACAGCTGTAGTTAACACCCCAAAATTAAATCCTTACTTCTACTCTACTAATACAGGAATCAATATAGTGACAAGAAAGGGTCGATCCCACAGAGAGTGAATTAGTTTATATTTATTTTTTTATTTTCCTCAATCTAATTAAACAATTAAAATAAAGATTGAGAGGTTTTGAGTTTGATTAACTAATTAACAAAAAGTAAATAAATAAAAAATAACCAGTGAATTAAAAGTTCGAGTTCATAAGTTTAGTATCACCGTCTTACAATGACAGATTAATCAAGCGTAACATTATTTATCCTTCAATGAAATTAATAGTCCTAGATAACCGTAATCACTAATTATCCAAAATTCTCCTTAGGTTTTAAATCTAATGTGACAATCGCCCCCACTAGACCCTAACTATCATACAACCCAGAACTATCAGTCTAGATTTAATATAACAGCAGCATTAAGGATTAGAGAATTAGACTATTCCAAGCAATAATCACACTATCAGGGATTATTTAACTTGCCTTCAGATAATCTTAATAACACTTAAAAGCTTGTCCACAATCAAGTATTATTAATTGCTACTTATGATCAGATATAATATCGTTTGTTTAATACTATATCTTAATCTAGCAGATGATAGTAGTTAACTAATTTAATCCTGCACAAATTAAATTAATTAAACCAACTAACATTCAAGTAATTCAATCAAATTATCAAGAATGAATTCCATATAAGAAGAAATAAATAATAAATATTTAATTAAACCATTAATTATAAATAAGGTTCAACATCCCCTAGAACTGAAAATAAAATACTTAGCTTGACATGATTCCAATATTCTCCAATTAGGGTTGCAATTGTGGTCGTCAAGATGATGTAGATCCCCCATAATATCTAACTAATTACATGTATTTATAGTTCAAATATATTATCCTAAGTCTTTAAGAAATAAGAATCCAATTCTGATTAGAAATTCTCAAAAATTCCAAAAAGTCAACACTGGTCAAATCTGGTCAACAACGACCATCCTCGCCGGGGCGCCAATTTAAGCCTTTGTTTTCTCACCGGGGAGAACTCCCGCCGAGGCGAAGAATTTGCACTTTCTTTTCTCGCCGGGACGAGAAACTCCAGAAAGGTCTGGGCCAGTGCGGATTCAGCACGCGTTAGGGCGAAGATGGGCAGAGAGCTTCTCGCTGGAGCAAAAGATCCTAAGCTAAAATCCCCGTCGGGGCGAGAAACTCAAATTTTCCACTTTTTTGTCTTTTTCTCGTTTTAGCTCCGATTCTCCATCTTTCTCCACTTTTGACTCCGAATCCTCCTAAAATCAATAAACAACCTAATAAGTGCATATACACAATAAAACATGCAATAAACTAAATATAAAGGAATGAAAATAAATGAATATTATGCACTTATCAAATTCTCTCACACTTAGTCTTTACACGTCCTCGTGTAAACTAAAACAAAGGCTATATTAAGATCATTGGAATTCTATTTAACCAAACTCCCAAAGGTTCAAATTCAATTACCATCCATGAACATTAACACCAATCAACAGAAATTTGACCAATACTGTATCAATCAACTAATTACAATAACCTCTTCATTCCCCATTAAACATCTCCGAATCAAATTGAAATCACATAAGCATCTCCTATGATTAACACAGATACTCAACTTAGGTCATACGGAACAACAAATATGCACACTGACTCAAACCCAGAACATGTTTTTTTTTCTACTATCCATTTTTTTCATCCAGGTGAATTCATTTTATGCTCCATTTCACCTTTCTCATTATTTTCTTAAGTGAGTACATTTTATGCTTCATCTCACTTTTTTTCTCATCAACGAGTGCGTTTTACGCTCCTTCTCGTTGCATGTGTTTATGGGTGAGTGCGTTTTACGCTCCATCTCACTACACCACATATTTTCCTTTTGAGACAATTTTTTTCTTCTAGTTTTTTTCAATTCTTTTTCAAATTTCCAATTTTTTTCACATGGTCTTACAAACAAGATAAGCAGTTAAACAGTTCTAAATTATGAAATCAGTGCACAAAATCAACTCCATAGATAACTCAGTCAAGTAAACATATTTCTCATACTTTAGTACTCATGCAATACCAACTAAATCTAAATTAGTCAACTATGGGTCCTAACTCAATTATCATCATTTATTAATTAATTCAGCATCAAACAAATTTTATCAATGTCATCAATCCTCATTCTAAAACCAAAAACCTTTGAAAAACTTAGCCAAACACAATCATTTAGCCAAAATTTTTTAGAGACTTTTCAATTTTTTCACAAAATAACTCAGATTAGATAATAAATTCCTAGAGTAAACCTAAACTCCTCCCCCACACTCAAACCTTACATTGTTCCCAATGTAAGACAATCATACAAAGACGAAGGTAACTACTAGCTAACAAGAAAGTAACAAATTAAAAGTAAAGGGATAGAAAAATCAAATCTGAGATCTTGGGTTGCCTCCCAAGCAGCGCAATTATTTTATATCTTTTGGTCGACATCAATCCTCCCAATCTATGTAATCGGACATTCATACTTCAAGTGAACTGGCAATAGCCTCAACTCCAGATTAGGTGCCTGCTCAATAGGAGAAAATAATGTCTTGTGAGAAGCAGGTAACTGAATAAAGTAGACTATATACTTATCTGAAAGTTGTGACAAAGAATATAATGTAGTTGTAGCCTCCTTCAGATCTGAACTCTGCTCAATTCATTCTTCTTTATTCAAAATAGCCTGCAAATTCTTTTCGTTTGGTTTCTCAAACATCTTTTCAACCTGATGAATAGTTTCCAGTACCACCGTCTCGTGCTCCTCCTTCTTCGGCTCGAAAGAATCTATCTCCTCCTCGACCTCTTTACCATTTTTCACGGTAATTGCACATACTTTCTCTCTTGGATTAACAACTGTCTGAGAGAGTAACTGCCATGAGCCTTCAGACTTCAATCTGCCAACTGTGGTAGCTAGCTAACCCACCTGATTCTCCAGATCATGTATGGAAGTCCTTGTTTCATGTTAAAACTTTTGTGTATGGATCATGAAAGCCTTGAACATATCCTCAAGAGATGGTCCAGGGTTTATAAGAGTTGCTTCATAGCTCAAGTCAGGATAATCTCTCCATCCTGAATTGTAAGTGTCCCAATAAGGATCATATTGATGTTGTCCTGAGAATATCCCTACAGCATTGACGTGTTAAACAATTTCTTCCTCTTGTAAAATTGGACAACGATATGAAGTATGCCCTAACATTGAGCAAATTTCACACACTTTTGCTACTGACATGTTTCCTGCAGTCATTTGTCGAACCAAAGCAGTTAATTCAGAAACTTGACATTCAAGACTATAAGTGCTTACCCCATTCACCCTTTGAGGTGTATGACCCATTCTAGTTCCATACTGCTGTGAGTTAGCTGCCATATTTGCAATTAAGCTCCTTGCAGTCTCAGGTGTTTTATCAACTAGTGCGCCTCCACTTGCTGCATCAATTATACTCCTATCCATTGGCAATAATCCCTCATAAAAGTATTGGATCAAGTATTGATCGTCGATTTGGTAGGGTAACAACTCTTGAAGCAGGAAAGTACTTCTCCAAGAATAACCCTTGTATTTCGTGCCATGATCGTATTGATCCTGAAGGTAGATAGTCCAGCTAATTCTTTGCCAAATCTGCTAAGGAGAACGAAAAAATTCTAAGCTTGATCTGTTCCTTTGCTACTCCTTGTGGCTTTATAGTGGAACACACCACACGAAACTCCTTTAAATGCTTTTATGGATCTTCACTTGTGAGACCACGAAAAGTAGGCAAAATGTGGATTAGTCCTTATTGTAATTCAAAAGAAGCATCTAAAGTAGGATATTCAATACACAATGCTGGTTGATCGAGATTAGGCGAAGCTAATTCTTTCAAAGTCATGTTGTTGTTGGTAGCCATCCCTTCATGCAATTTTCTATAATTTTGGATCAAAATTCAGTTTAAGAGAGTGAGAGAGTCAAGTCCAAAAATAAAAATAAATAAAAGAAAATGAAAATAAATAAATGAAAGCAAAGAATAAATAAAAACAATTAAAACTCTCTAGCAACGACGCCAAAATTTGGGATCTGTCGTTAATACCCCAAAAGTAAATCCTTATATCTACTTTACTAATACAGGAATCAGTATAGTGACAAGCAAGGGTCGATCCCATAGAGAGTGAATTGGTTTATATTTATTCTTTTATTTTCCTAATTCTAATTAAACAATTAAAATAAAGATTAGAAGGTTTTGAGTTTGATTAACTAATTAACAAAAAGTAAATAAATAAAAAAAAACAGTGAATTAAAAGTTCCAGTTCATAAGTCCAGTATCATCTTCTTACAATGACAGATTAATCAAGCGTAACATTATTTATCCTTCAATGAAATTAATAATACTAGATGACCGCAATCGCTAATTATCCGAAATTCTCCTTAGGTTTTAAATCTATTGTGATAATCGCCCCCACTAGACCCTAACTATCATATAATCCATAACTATCAGTCCAGATTTAATATAACAACAACATTAAGGATTAGAGAATTAAACTATTCTAAGTAATAATCACACTATCAGGGATTATTTAACTTGCCTTCAGATAATGTTAATAACACTCAAAAGTTTATCTACAATCAAGTATTATTAATTGCTACTTATGATCAGATATAATATCATTTGCTTAATACTGTATCTTAATCTAGCAGATGATAGTAGTTAACTAATTTAATCCCGCAGAAATCAAATCAATTAAACCAACTAACATTCAAGCTATTCAATCAGATTATCAAGAATGAATTCCATATAAGAAGAAATAAATAATGAATACTTAAGCCTTTGTTTTCTCGCCAGGGCGAACTCCTTCCGGGGCGAAGAATTTGCACTTGCTTTTCTCACTGGGGCGAGAAACTCCAGAGAGGTCTGGGCCGGGACGGATTCAGCACGCACTGGGGCGAAGATGGGCAGAGAGCTTCTCGTCAGGGCGAAAGATCCTAAGCCAAAATCCCCGCCGGGGTGAGAAACTCAAATTTTCCACTTTTTTGTCTTTTTCTTGTTTTAGCTCCGATTTTCCATCTTTCTCTGCTTTTGACTCTGAATCCTTTTGAAATCAATAAACAACTTAATAAGTGCATATACACAATAAAACATGCAATAAACTAAATATAAAGGAATGAAAATAAATGAATATTATGCACTTATCTTGGGGTATTGGATTCGATTCTAATGGTATCTGAACAACCTGCCATAAGGGATAGTTTGTACCCTGACACGGTAATCTCTTTCACCGATGAGGATTACCCATCGGAACCTATTGAGCCATATGAAAGAGCTTTAACTATTATTGCTCAGGTTGGATCGATGGACATGAGGCAAATCATGAACAATAATGGCTCGTCTATCGACATATTATATGCTCATGCTTATCAGATACTTGATTTGGAAGGGAGAAAGATGTAGGTCGGGCAGGAGCCTCCACTATACAGATTCAACAAGGTTCCGGTTTAGGTAGCAGGAACTATTGAGTTGCCAGTTATCTTCAGGACGACTCCTCAACAGGTGAAAGTCAATGTCAGATTTTTTGTCGTGCACGTAGACTCAACTTATAATGCAATTCTGGGACGACCAACATTGACAGCGCTGCAGGCGGTAACTTCTATTACTCACTTCAAATTGAAGTTCCCTACGCCGAATGGGGTTGGCGATGTTAAGGGAGATCTAGATATGGCTCGGAGATACTACAGGAATTCACTGATATCATCTGGGGTGAGGAGGTGTAAGCAGAGGCAGACGATGGTGATTGAGGTGGAACCATTTATCGAAGGAAGCACTAATCCCCTCGTTCTGCCACCTAAAAAGACTGAGGACAGTGAGTTGATCCCGAGAAAGAAGGATAAGAAGATAAAGATTGGATCGGGTCTTCAAGAGCCTTTTCGAACAGGATCGATCGAGTTGCTTCGAATATACGCAGACATCTTCGCTTGGGAGCCCAGTGACATGCCCGGGATTAATGAAAAAGTTGTTATGTATAGACCGAATGTGGATCCTGCCAGGAAGCCAATTCGGTAAAAGAGGATGATTTTTGCCCCAGAACGGCAGAAGATTATTGATGATGAAGTGTCCAAGTTGCTAACGGTGAACTTTATATTTGAGATTGATTACCCCGAATGGTTGGCTAACGTGGTGCTAGTTCGGAAACAGAATGGGAAGTGGAAGTTCTGTATTGATTACACAAATTGAAATAAGGCATGTCCAAAGCATTTCTATTCGCTCTCGCACATCGACCAATTGATTGATTCTACATCGGGGTTTGCATTCTTGAGTTTTATGGATGTCTTTTTGGGATATAATTAGATTTCGATGCATAAGGAAGATATCCCGAAGACGGCTTTTATCACACATCATGCGATCTATGTTTACAAGAAGATGACTTTCGGGCTGCTGAACGCTAGAGCGACATACCAGAGAATGATGAACTACGTGTTCCAGAAGCAGTTGGGCTGAAGCATGGAGGTATATGTGGATGACATGATTGTCAAGAGCCTATCTATTCAGGAACATTTGGATGATCTGGAGGACTGTTTCCAGACTGTAAGGAATTATAACATTAGGTTAAACTCGACAAAGTGCACTTGTGGCCTCGGTTCGGGTAAATTCCTTGGTTGATGGTAAGCAAAAAGGGTATTGAGATGAATTTGAAAAAGATCAAGGCTATTCTGGACATGAAGTCTCCTCAAATGTTCAAGGATATACAGCGATTGACGGGTCAGATTGTGGCGTTGAGGAGGTTTATGTCTAAGTCGGCAGAAAGGTGTTTGCTATTCTTTGATACGCTGAAGGGGCCGAAGAACGAGAAAACATTTCAGTGGACTTCGGAGTGTGAGGATGTTTTTTAGGGAATCAAAAAATACTTATCTTCGGCGCCTCTATTGATGAAGCTGGTTCCTTCGAAACCTTTATATTTGTACCTAGTAACAAGTTCGCTGGCAGTTAGAGTGGTGTTGGTTTGGGAGACAAGTGGAAAATAATATCCGGTTTACTATGTTAACCATGCTCTTCGAGATGCAGAAACCAAGTATCCGAATTTAGAGAAGTTCGCCTATGCTTTAATAATAGCCAGTCAGAAGCTACGACATTACTTTTAGGGAAGATTGATAGTTGTGTACACCGATCAACCTCTAAAGATGATATTGAACAAGCCAGACATATCAGGACGACTTGCAGCTTGGGCTATGGAATTGACGCAATTCGTACTAGAATGTCATCCTCGGACAACAATTAAAAGTCAGGCTTTGACCCACTTCGTGGTGGAGTGTTCGTTTTCCGAACCTGACTCGGTTGATCAACTTGAGATGGTGGGTTCAGTTTTGGATGTTCAACCAGTTTAGACTTCGTGGACGTTGTATATGGATGGTTCGTCGACTTCAGATGTCAGCGGAGCGAGGGTAATTCTGATGAGTTCAGAAGAGTTTAAGGTGCAGCAGGCTATCCGCTTCGGATTCAAAGCGATAAACAACGAGACTGAGTATGAAACAATTTTGGCTAGGTTGCATTTGGCGAAAAGTTTGGAAGAGCAGAGGTTGATAATTTTCAACGATCTCAATTGGTGGTTAAACAGATATCAGGGGAGTATGAGGCCCGAGGGGTAAGGATGACTAAGTATCTGGCCGAGGATAAGGATCGGCTACTTTACTTCAGTTCGTTTACTTTTCAAGGAGTGGATCGGTCCGATAATACTATTGCCGATGCCTTGTCCAAGTTAGCCACCACGGATGCAAGTTCTTTCGGCGGGTCGGTGTATTTGGAGGTTCTGGAATTTCTGAGCATTTAAAGGGTAGATGTGATGGTGGTGGAACGCTCGGACTGTTGGTTGACGCCTTATATAAGCTACGTTGTCGATGGCGAGTTATCTTCGAATCGGATATTAGCGAAGAAGATAAAGTATAGGAGTTCGAATTTCGTACTGATTGATGGTGACTTATATCGGCGGGCATATTCTTCGCCTTTGCTAAAGTGTTTGGTTTCGTCCGAAGCAGAGTACGTACTTCGGAAAGTTCATGAAGGAATTTGTGGGTATCACATGGGAGCTAAGGCATTGACGTACAAAGTGCTTCGACACGGTTACTATTGGCCTACTATTTTTCAGAAAACTAAAGAGTATGTTCAGAAGTGTCCAAAATGTCAATTGAACAGTCTTATTCCCCATCAGCCGCCCGAAGAGTTATACTCAATTTTTTCTCCGATCCCATTCGCGGTCTAGGGGGTTGATATCTTGGGACCATTGCCAAAGGCAAAAGGGCAGTTTAGTTTTGTGATTATGGCGATAGACTACGTGACTAAATAGGTGGAGGCCAAACCACTTCGGACGATTACGAAGCAGGAATGTCTTAAATTTCTCAACGAGTTCGTGGTCTTTTGCTTCGGTATTCCCGTGGTGGTAGTGTCAGACAATGGTAGACAGTTCGTGGGATCAAAGTTTGAAGAGTTTCTGAAGGATTTGGGCATCCAACATCGAAGGACTTCGATTCCTCATCCTCAATCCAATGGTCAAGTATCAGTCACTAACCGGACTCTACTCAATGGAATTAAAAGGAGATTGGATGAAGTTAAGGGAAGATGGCCCGAGGAGTTGCTTAGTGTTCTATGGGTATATCGGACCAATCCTCGGACAACGACAGGCGATTTGTCGTTCAGATTAGCCTACGAGACTGATGCTCTTATCCCAGTTGAGATCGGGTCTCCTTCACTTCAGGTTAGTCAATATAAGGAGTTATATAATAATGAAGGCCTTCGCCTCAATCTTGATTTTCTAGAAGAGGTTCGGGAGTCAGCCTTAGTTAAGCTAGCAGTCTACCAGAGGAGAACGGTCAGACATTACAATAAGAATGTAAAGTTAAGGAGATTAAAAGTTGGAGATCTAGTCCTCCGAGAGGTGGAGGCTTCGGTACCCCAGAGCCTCGGAAAGCTAATGCCCAACTGGGAGGGACCATATGAAGTCATTGAGGTGCCGACTTCAGGCAACAGACGTGATAGAAGTCAAAAACACTTGACATGCTGGGAGACTTAGGAAGTATTATCAGTAGTGCATGTTAAGTAGTTTCTTTTTATGACTCTGTAATTTTTTCTAAGTACTTAATGAAATAAAAATTCAATTTTGGTCATAAAATATATTCATTGATATTAAATGTTTATACATTGGAGAGTTGATTACATAGTAGATTAAAATTTTGTTGTAAAAGAAAGGAGTTCGCCCTAGTCCTCGGCTTCGCCTTCGGAAGAATCCAAAAGCGAGGGATCGAAGTCGGTAGCTTGCATCTTTGCTTTGTCTTTGTCCCGAGCACTTTAATGACCGTCCCCGAATTGTTTCATTACTTCTAAATACAGTTCAGGAGATTTTTTGTAGTCTTGGATTAGTTGATGTTTGAGCACATCGGTCAGTGGGGGACCCAGTGCCTTGTAATCGGCGAACTCCTTCTCTAGGGCATTGTGGGTATTGATTGGCGTCATCAGCTTTTCATGCATAGACTTGACATGTTCGTGCAAAGCCGAGTTGCCTTTCTTCAGAGCGTCGTTTTCTTTTTTCATATCTTTTCGGTCTTCCAGGAGGATTCTTTGGCGTCTCTCGCCTTCGGCAACTTCTTCCTTTACGGATCTCAGTTTAGCCCGAAGCTCCTGGCAGTGAAAGGATGTATTGACGTGTAGACTCTTCTCTTTTTCAAGAACGAACACTGCGACTTGGACTCTGAATTTAAAATGTGCAACTTCAGCGTCCAGTTCTTTTTCTCTTTCTTCAACTTGGGAAAGTCGACGTATGATTCGGCCGGTAACAGCAGTGGCCTAAGAGCAGAGGGAAGAGAGTTAAAAGATAAAGTTAATATGTAGGTTTGGTGGTGTGGTTAAACAAATAATACTTACCTGGCCCTGATGCATAGAGTTGGCGTAAATGAGTCCTTTAAGCCTTATGTCTTCGAACCGTTCTTCGTCTCCAGGAAGAACGAAATTCTCGAAGAGTTTGATTGGGTAGTTTTCTATATCTCGGGGCAATAACGTTATTGATTTACGAGCCTCTCGAATTTGGCTAAGAGAAATTGGAGAACGTTGACGAGAAGGGAGAGGAGATTAGTGTTCAAAGGAGGTTTCAGTGTGTTGCTTTTTGGCTGGTGGTTCGAACGAAGAGCTTTCAAGTTCTTTTCTCTTTTTTATTTGTGTCTGGTTCAGTTTGAAAGTTAGTATCTAATCGGTGGTTGGATTCGGTTTGGTATTATTTGGTGGAAAGGCTTTGGAGGGGATGACTTGTTATGTTTAGGGTGGAGGATTTCGTTCGGCAGTCTACATTTGACGCCTTCTCTTCACTCGAAGAAGAGTGGTCCTTTCGAAAATGGTCATGTCTAGAGGGCTTTGATAGGTTGGATTAAAGGAGGATGTAGGGATGATGGAGAAGGATGTAGGTTGGGACATCGGGATGGCCGTGATAGGTTAGATTAAAGGAATGTTTTCAGTCGTAGGGTTGGTTGAAGGGATTGTTTCATGAGAGGATCGGGTCGGTGTGTTGGCAAGGGATGATTGACTAACATCTGTAATTGGGATCAGTTTGATAAGAGATACTGTAGAAGATGGAAAGATAAGTTATTATGAGATTGCAGTATTATGTTTAAAGGAAGGTAGGTTTGGAACTTACATTTATGGTCATACAGCCAGGATTGGTCGCTTAGGAGCTCGAGGTCCCATTCCTTCATCGATAGCTTTTCAATGGTTTTCACCAGCTCCTCAAGACGGGTTCGAGGTAGTTCCCCGATTGTGACGTTGGGTCGAGAAGTTTCGGCCCAGTCAAGAATTTTGTGTTTGCTGGGGCCACGGATGAAGAACCACAGTGAATGTCATCCATTGTTGCTTGCAGGGGTCTTCATCAGTGGGCGTTTTTTAATTTGTTTGCTCTGTTGCTTGTTTATTTGCCGAAATCCAGATTTCCTGGATCGGCTCATGGAGAATAAGGAGAAGAAAAAGTCGATGGTGGGTGGAATGCCAAGTTCATGGCAGAAAGTAATGAAGGAGACGATATGGATGTAGGAGTTTAGAACTAGCTGGGCAAAGTCGACTCCAATAAGCCCTAAGAGGGTGCTGATGAAGGCGTGAAAGGGAAGACATACCCCATATTAATTTGAGGGCACGGAGAGATGACGGTCCACCTATCAAGGCGGTGGTACATTCGTTCGATATGGAGAGGGGCTCAAATTTCGTAGGTGGCAAGAATACGATATTGTTCTCGTATTTCGACAATGTCTTGGGGGTGATTGTGGAGATGGTGTTGACGGGGGAGAAGGTTTCCTCATTTGAGTATTCTTTTATCATTTTTTTGGTTTTAATTTCAGCCTTGGATTGGCCTGAAGTTTGGGAGGCAGTAGAGATTAGGGTGTTTGAGGAGGCCATTGGGATTAAAGGTTGTGGAACCTTGATGAATCTATGCCGGAGAAGGGAGTTTCCAGTTGAAACAACGAGGAGCAAGAGTAGATAGAGAGTGCTTGGGTGTTTTGAAAATCTGGAACTGAAATGTAGCAATTGATTTTGGGGGATAATGTTTTAAGTGTGGGTGACTTTATGTCTTTGCACGGTTTCCCAAATACGGCGTAATAAGTGGACGGGGGTAATGATGGTTAGAAGTTTGGGGAATGTAAACGGATATGTTTGGTTTCGGGTTTTGTAATTTCTCGTTTATTGTTTAATTATTGGGTTTTTGATGATGTACTCTTCCATTAAATGTCCCATTGTAATGAAAGACTGGGGGCAATATTGGGGCATATTTATCTGGGCCCGGTGGATACGGTGGGCCATAGTCCACGTGGAGAAATATTAACATGTAGGAGTCAGTTTGGGAGGTGGGAGAATATTAAGGAATCTACGATTCTTAATTATATTTGATTTCAACTCATAAGGAAAGTGTCAGGATATGATTCGACTTCCTTTCTTTAAGGAGATTTAGTTTGATCCCATTAAGGTATCTATCCTAATGAGGAGTTCTATTTCCATACGAAGACGGACATGAAGTTGGTGGTGTGATCACTATAAATACAAGGTTAAACCCTAATTCACAGGTAATGTTCACCTTATAACACTAAAGCATTAAGCCTTAATTGTTAAACCTTATTCAGCCTCTACTTATTCTCACACCGGAGCTCTCCCCTACCGGCCCATGCTTGCAGCTCTCTGAGTGTGGTTTCGTTTCTGTGCAGGATTTGACATGCAGTTTAGTAATTGGGCGTGTGGACGAATCTTGGCGTTAACAGGACCCATGAAAGATGTTGACTAATGGTAGCTTAGAGACTCAATGTTGGAGATCAATGCAACTGCTAATAGTACTAGACCACGAACATTAACTTAAAATTTAGTACAATGACCCCATATCATATGTAGTATATGTAAAATCAATTTCTTATTGTCAAATTCCAAAAATTGGAGTATTCTAGAACTAATACGAGAGAGGTAATGTTTTTCTTAATTTAATCAAGTGAAAATTAGGTAGAAAATGAACCAATTAATTAATATTCTTTTTGGATTAAACTCATTATTATTGTCATTTTGTCATTTTGTCATTTTGATTAGATTCTCAGCATATCCCCTCATATGTGACGTAATTTTGAGGCAAATATGTGGAGATTATTGAGATATCGCGTTATAGTAAAGTCTCACATCGGAACATAAAAAGAAACATTGAGTACATATATACTCTAATAGACCATATACCTAATAGCTTAATCTTCTAGGTTAAGATGTAATTTCAAATGAGCTTATATGGGTTGGAGATTCCCAACAACTGGTATCAGAGTCATGACTATGGGCTTGGGTCATGAATACGGTATGGATGGGCTTAGGTCATGAGTATGGTATGAATTAAGTATGTTGGACGAAAATAATTTATTGAACAAGTAGTGGACTCTTTTCGTTCAAGCTCTTGGCTTAACTCTTGACAAGAGATACTGAAGACTGTGGGTCGTCAGTTAGGAGACATAATGGGCTATGCTCAATGATTTATATATGATGGGTAAATTACGTATTCTTTGAGCAGGTGGTGGGCTCGTCAGTTAAGAGATGCGATGGACTATGCTCAATAAGCTATATGGGGTGAATTATGTACTCTTTGAGCAATTGATGAACTTTTTTCGGGGAGACTCTTGGTGGATTAAACAAGAGGATCTTGAGAGATAAGTTCATTAGATATAGGAGACTTGGGCTTGGTAGAGGCTCTTGGTGGATCAAATAAGATATATTGAAGAGGGTGACTTGTCAACTAGAAGAAATGATGGGTTAATACTCAAAAAGAGTATATGGTTAAAAGTTCAAGGGGAAGCTTGTGTCGATGTGGATGGAGAGATCACACGTTAAAGGAGAGATTGTTGAGTTACAACGTGATAGTAAAGTCTCACATTGAAACACAAAAAAAAGCATTGGGGACATATATATTCTAATGGACCATATATAGACTTAATAGGTTAACTTTTTAGATCAGGATGTGATTTCAAATGAGTATATATGTGCCAGATATTCCCAATAGAGATTTTTTGCTCTGCTACTATGTTGAATTGTCAACTTATACGAAAGATTAAGTAGTTAGAGAGAGATCAAGTCTTAACAATGTGTATCATGCTAATAGTTTACCTCACGCCACCACCAGAAAAAACCTTATTTTCGAAGGAATTTTCAGTCGGAATTAAGCAAATTCCATCGGAATAAGCTTATTTTCGAGGGAATCTTCTGTCGGAAGTACGACATATCATCCACAGACCAACAGACAGAGCGAACGAATGATTCAAAAATTGGAATATATGTTAAGAGCTTGCATTATGGATTTCAAAGGGAATTGCGACGATCATCTACCATTAGTGGAATTTGCTTACAATAACAGTTACAATGCAGGTATTGGCATGCCACCCTATGAAGCGTTGTATGGCAAGAAGTGCAGAACTCCATTATGTTGAGATGAAGTTAGCGAACGTCAATTACTAGGGCCAGAATTGGTACAACAGACTGCCGAAATCATCAAAGTGATCAGGGCGAGATTGATAGCTGCTCAAGATAGACAGAAGAAATATGCCGACCAACACCGCAAGAATCGAGAGTTTGAATCTGGAAACTACGTTTTCTTGAAAGTGTCTCCTTGGAAGGGGAAAATTCGATTCGATAAAAAGGGAAAACTGAGCCCGAGGTTCATTGGACCCTTTGAAGTGTTACGAAAAGTTGGTGAGGTCGTATATGAGGTAGCTTTACCTTCGGTGTTAGAACACATCCATAATGTTTTTCATGTTTCAGTGTTACGACCATACAAACTAGACTACAAGCATGTTATAGAATATGAGCCCCTGCAAGTCGAAAAAGATTTATCCTACGAAGAAGAGCATGTTCAGATAGTTGACAGAAAAGAGATAGTCTCAGAAATAAAGTTATACCTTCCGTTAAGGTGATCTGGAGGAACCACAACGCTGAAGAAGCTACGTGGGAAATCGAAGATCAGATGATGAAAGATTATCCTCAATTATTTGCTTAGTCTATGTGTAGCGATTCTGGGGACAGAATCTTTGTAGGGGGAAATGTAACAGGACAAATTAATCGAGTCGTGATTCTGGAGACAGAATCCTTTTAGGGGGGGAAAGATGTAACGGACGCGAATTTTATATTTAATCTTTAAATATTTATTGAATTAAATAAATATTTGTGTGATTTATTTATTGAGTTAAATAAATATTTGATGAAATTGTTTGTAGATTAATTTAATTAAACGTGTTATATTGATTATATTAATGCGAACTAATTTTTATAGTGCAAAGTGTGAATTTAATTGAGATAATTTAATTAAATGAGTTATTTATTAATTGTGACGTTGTTCTAATTAATTTAATAATTAATTAGAGATTTATTGATTTGTTATAATTAAATAAATGAGAATTTTTATTATATGATTAATTGATTTATTGAGTAGTAGTAGTTCTTATTTAATTGTAATATAATTTGTTTATTAAAGTGTGACAATAAACTATATAATAAACTAGTTAATTAAAATAAACCAAAGAGAAGCCTATTAAAGACCAGCCAAACGAGGCCTTAAGATTATGGGAGCAGTTAAAGCCAGTATGCGCTTAACTGACACCCATGTATCCATCAGTTGTTTTATTAGACTTATACATATTATTTCTTTAGACAACTTAGCAAACACAGAGAGAAATACAAAGAGAGTTTTGAGAGAAATTTAGGATTGAAAGAAGAATTTTCTTCATCCTACATAAGCTAACAACTCATCAAAGGTAAATTTTTTTAAATCCAAGCTCTAATTATGTTTTTAAATTTTCTCCATGAACCGTATACTGTAAGTTCTCTGATAATTGAATTTTATGTGTAAATTATTTGGAAGTTGTTTAAAATTGATAAAATGCATGTATAATCTACTGTATGATGTATGAATAATATATATTTGAATATGGCTTATATGTATGAAAATTGATGCTTGATTTGCAAATTAATCGGTAAATTGATGATGAACAGTATTTATATGTTAAGAAACGAGAAGAATACAAGTTTAATGGACTGATTTGGTGTAGTAACGAATCTAGTATGAGTGATTTCGTTAAATTTGAAGAAACTTTGATAAAATGATAAAAAAACCCTCAAATTTTGGTTCTTAGATTCATGGTTTATATGATTTAAGTTGTTAGAATCATGCTAGAAGGGTTGGGTAACGATTATATATGAATTATAGCAATTGGGTATGTTTAATTTGATGTATGAACAAAAAATTGGAAGTTTTTGGTCCTGATGTGTGTTCTTCGCGAACTGAGTATCTGAACCTGCATCTTGGCGCCGCAGCGCCAGTACCAAGAGTAAAAATGGCGTCGTAGTGCCAGCCCGGGGTGTCCGAGTCAGTCCAGCGCCGACTAAAGGCTTAAGCCCGGCACCGCAGCACCGGTCCGGGTCAGGTCGGGTCAACGGGCCGGGTCGGGTCAAAAACCCAAAAAATAAAATTTTTCCAGATTTTAAAATAAAATAATTTCACATACATGGAGCAACATGATTATTATATAAAAGAATAACAATAGTTTAAAAGCTAAGTCTAGTTATGTTTTCTTAAGTGATTAACTGTTTAATAAAGGTAGTGGTTAGTTGAACTTTGAGTGTTACTTGTTCAATGTGACTTGAATGTATAGGTTACTTAAAGAACAAATAGATATTATTAATTACAGCAGACGCACGAGGAAAGTTTCCATACCCTAACTTGATTTCAATTACATAAATTATAAATTCTACTCTTATATTGAGCAAGTTTCCTAACTCTATTACTTTATTTGAGCTAGTTCTTTACCCTAATTCATTCAAGTTCATAAATTCAAATGAGATATTCTAATTCCTTTTTAGTAATACTTCAGTTATACAGAGTTTATTCAATTGTTTATTTTGTGAGATTCAGTCTTTGGTTCTTGAATACCATTTACATTTTATTATTGAGCCTTGATTGACTAGCGAATCTTTATTGATTCGACTAGTTCATAGTTGATGAGCGTTCTAAATTCTAGAAATATTATTGAAGTAAATCCAAACCAAACTTCCTTTGGTGCGGACTCTGATGTCAAGCTGAGATAAACAACCCTTTTATAAGGGATTATTTTACGAGTTAGCGTTTAGATGTTGTGCACATACATGGTACAAATGGCTGATCCCCCTAAGTACGAGAAGTAAGGTCCATATAGTCTTACGACTGTTAAAGATTTAAAGTAGAAATGCTTGATAACCTAGGACATAGTTCGTGGTCTTGTGACCCTCAGATTTTCTTTTGATTCTTGTTTTCTAATCTTGATTCAAAAGCCGAGCTTTCGATTATCTGGTATCCATTGATCATTTGCATGTTATTATTATTGTTATTGTTATACTTGTTGGGCAATCGTTGCTCATTCTTGTATAATAACATTGCAGTTAAGGTTGAAAGAGTTGATGAACCATCTACTAGTAAGGGAAAAGGCAAGGCGAACAAGTGATGAAAACTTGTTTAATTTATTTGAAAGATGTTTATGTAATAAACCTATGTTATTTATGTTATATTTCCGCATCGATGTTTTGTTTAAGGTTAGATGACCTGGGATTGATTTGCTTAAAATGTTGTAACCCTTTAATGGGAGGATTTGTGTTTCAGTTATGAATTTCAGTTAATTTTCCTATTTATGGGTAGTTTGATGTGATTAATTTGGATAGTGAACACCAAATTCTGTGGAAATGAAGTACCCGAATTAGGGGGTGTCACAATAATAGCAACAACTAAATATTAAATTTTCATAGTTTCAACAACAATATGAACAAACTAATCCTTTATTCAATTTTTTTTTTAAAAATACCTTAAGAAGGAGAAGGAGGAGGAGATTGTGACTACTGTGGAGGTGTGCACGCTGCCGGAGGTGCTGCGACGTCAACGGTGTGGAGGTGTGCACGCTGCCGGAGGTGCTGTGGCGTCGGAGGTGGGGAGTAGCACGGTCGTCGCCGGTGACGAGAGAGCAGCGAGATGAGAGTCTGAGAGAGAGATGGGAGTGAGATGAGAGATTGAGAGAGATAAGAGAGAGAGTTGAGAGAATGTACAAAAGGTGGCTGGGGGAACTGATATCTAATTTAGGTTTTAAAGGATATTTCTGACGGAATTCCGTCGGACTTAAATCCCTCGAAATTATGTTATCATCGACGGATATTCCGTCGGAGATAAGTCACATTCCCTCGAAAATAGGTTTGTCGCTGGCAAGAACATTAACACCAAAATGCTTCTTAAAGTTTCGACGGAATTCCGTTGAACTTAAGTTATTTTCGAGGGACTTCATTTCGACGGAATATTCCGTCGAACTTAAGGTATTCTCGACTGAAGGTATTCTGTCGTAACTAATTTCGTTGAACTTAGTCGGTTTTCTTGTAGTGCGTGCATATATGAATAGACAAGATAACCACAATTATGTGATTATTTACGATTATAATACAGTTGCAATGTAGTTACAATGTGATTATGGTGCGATTACATTGTGATTGTGATGCTGTTGCAGTTGGATTGTATTGTGAGTGCAGTGCAATTATAGACGCATATGTAAAAACACTTTTTTAATATATTGTAAAATATAAAAACCTAAAACTTACATTGCAATACATTATATTTTGTACACTATTAATTACAAATAGCATTAAAGGTTTTACTTTATGAGTAGGCTATGTATTATGATAAATTTGTACCGAATTATAATTACGAAATTTAATAATACATGAGATTATATAGAATTATAAGAGGGCATTATTTATTACACATCTCTTCTAAGGAGAACCACTCTGATAGTTAAAAAATCGACATAAATATTCGTAATATATATCATTTTCCTTATTTTATTCCTCGAAAGAAATAACGGCCTTGAAAAAACACCCCTTGAAAAAACACTCTTCCTTAATAAGCAAGAGAGAAGAGTCGGGTTCTTATTGAAAGGATTTTTGTAGGCCCCGTATAAACTTTAGAAGCACAATTAAATCTAAAAATTAAATTTAAAATTGATGATGAGTAGGCGCTGTATAAACTTTAGAAGCACAATTAAATCTAAAATTAATAATGAGTACATACTTAAAGGATTCGGCTCTTCTAAAATTCTTAATGTAATTCAAAATTTAGAATTTCTCAAATCTAGACCATCCTTTTTAAATCAAAAGCCAACATATTATCACATCATTTTTAATTAAATCTAATAATCACAATATAACCAACTCATTCATTCTATTCACATAATCACATCCCTATTTCTTCTCTCTTATTATTTTCTACCCTTATTTCTCTCTCCTATTTTCATTTTCTCACATCCCTTTTCTCTCCAACGATTCAGTATGTTTCTTTAATATCTCTAACCTCTTCCTTATGCTTTTTAGAAGTACCAACAACCATCAGCAAACACCAATTTCATTACAAAGATTCCCCTCTTGTTTGCTGCCGTATTACCACCAGAAAAAAATCATCTATGTAGACAAAGTCTTTAAACCAAATATATTACATTAAGTATAAATAACTTCATTTTTAAAGTGATGGTTTAATCGAAAGAATGCCTTCTTTTTTCTTTTTTTTTTTGAAAGCAAAGAAGGCTTTAAAAGAACCATAATGTTGGTGTTGTCATGGATAACAAAGGCAAGAATGATAATTAATACTTTCTCCGTTACAAACTATAAGATCATTATTGACTTTTGAAAGTTGATTTGAGACTTTTTAAATTTAAAATTGAAATAATTCATTAACAATTATAAAATTATAAATCTTACAACGAGTGATATTTTTTTGATAGTTTATAATAGTCATTATTGTATTGACTAAAAAGTCAATAATAAGTTTATAGATTGAAACGAAGGTGGTATAATATTGGATTGTACAATTACCAAAAGTGTCTTGTAAAAGTTTCAGGATAATAAATGATCAATGTTGAAATTTAGGTAGCTACCTAAGTTTGCAGTTCAATGGAATTGGAGATATAGCATCCATAAAGCTGCTAAAGTTGAGATCAAGAGGATGGATCATATTGTAGTTAAAAATATTCAGGTTGTATATATCCATCCGGTGATCAATTTATTCAAATTACAAATACCCGTTGGCAACTCAAATTAATGTGAAGGTATTTGTCTCAAGGATCAAATCTTAATTAAAAAAATTCAGCATTAATTCCAATCACTATATATATATATATATATATATATATATATATATATATATATATATATATAGAGGGAACTGATCCATCTCCAATGTTGTAAGGATAAGATTATCCTTTACAACAGATCTCAGTCGTCCATCTGTTCATCTAACGGTAAAAATGATCTCTCGTCCACCGTTTAATATGGGGATACTGCAGTTTAATTTTGTGGACGGAAAATTGTCCAAAATACCTCTTCAAATTCAATTTTTTAAAAAAGTTTTTCGGGCTCCGCAGTATTAAACTGCGGATGCCAAATTCAAATTTGTTTTTCTCGAGCTCCACAATATTAAACTGCGGATAATAAATTCAATTTTTTAAAAAGTTTTTTGGGCTTCGCAGTATTAAACTGCGGATGCCAAATTTTATTATTTTTTTTTATTTTCCGGGCTCCGCAGTATTAAACTGCGCATGCCAATTTTGAATATTGCAGACGTGTATTTGATTTTTTTTATTTTTTTTATATTTATTTTTTGTGTGAGAGAGTGAGAGAAAGAGGTTTCCAAGAAAAGGAAGTTTAAGTAGGAACATACATCCAATGCGCTCAGCTTCAACCATCCTTAGATCTAATGGAATCTCTTGGAACTGTGCCGCAAGCTGTTGTTCACCAAGAGATAAGTTAACAGAGACGAACCCTTTAATTGTAGCATCCCCATTTGTGAATCCGGTGTCAACTGTCATAGTAACCACTAAAATGGTTGGGGTTGCAGCAATTTCGACACCAATTTAGGTTTCATCTCCCACCAAATCCAAATCCAAATCCAGAGCCCCCAAAATCGGTTTTACATAGAGATTCCCACAAAACCCTGTAGTGGTGCCATGTTGGTCGATTTTGCAACCGAAAAATACGCGCAAGTATACGCGGTCAACAAGTAATATAATGATAAGAGAGTTCTCGAACCCACATTGAATTATCTCTAGTGTATCCCAAGTACCAACTATATATCGTCTCGATTTTATTTGGACAATTGATGATTTGAGTTTTTGTTGTTTGGTAATAACTAAGATAGCAATAATCAAGTAAATACGGAAAGCTTATAAGATAATTAAACTCTAATATTAACAAGTCTAAGATTGCAATTTCCCCCAACGCTTCAATTGAATATCTTAACTCTCTCATTTGAACTAATTAATAACATAGAATTGCCAACCTAGAAATCAAAGTTACTTATAAGCCTTTGTCGATGGTCAAATTCGAATCTTCCTAATGCGGCACGTAGATATATTATACACTATCAAGAGACCAATTTCAAGAACAATTAACAAGATACGTGTCACTAAATCTCATTAGTCATCCTTTCAATTACCAACTTTCGCATAGGAAGTCATTAAGGTCAGATTCTTCATTGGTTGCACACGGTATCTAGCTATATGTCTATCCTAAATACTATCAAGTTACCTATCATTGAGGATATTCAACAAGACACACGTCACTAAATCTTTATTAATAACCCACAACAATCGTTAACTTTCGCATGATATCATAACAAGGTCTCAACACTATAATCCGTTCGTCAAGTTCATATAGATTCCCACGGTAATTACTAACTAGGCAATTAAGATATGAAGCATAAATTATGATATTCAATTGACAAATGAGTAATTAATAACAAAGAAAGAGAAGTCAATCCAAACTATGTGTTGGGTTCCATTGAAATCTTAGAATACAAACTCTAGTTCATGGTAGCTAAGCAAAATATCAAACACATGGTGTTCATCATGAAATAGAAGTACAAATTCAAAGGAAAGCAAGAGATAATAAAGCCCATTTTGAAGATATTCATATGTTGCTTGTTTGGTCGATGACAATTTCTAGCTTTTCCTCTTCCTTTGACACTCTTTTCTCCTTTTGCTTCCTTAGCTTTTGCTGAGTTTTCCTTGTATTGCAGCACTTTTGCTCTCTATTTGATGTTTTGTTATAGCCTTCCACTCTCTAGATATCAAATATGAAGCCCCAAAGAGATATTATATAGTGCCTCCATGAAAAACCCTAGCCAAACATTAGATTTTTGGTCAAAAAGTGAGCTGGAATAGCACAAGGAGATCAAAATATCGCACTCAGCACGCACAGGCACGCTCGCGCGCTGCCTGGTGCGCCCACGCCCAGCCGCTGGCCTTGCCACTACCCCCCCCCCCCCCCCCCCCGCGCGCGCGCACGCTGCGTGATGCTTGGCGCCCCACACCCGCGCCCATTTCGTGCGCCCGCGCCCTTTTGCTGTCACCCGACTTACCTTTGACCTCTGTTAGTAAAATGGCCATAACTTTCTCATACGAACTCGAAATAAGGCGATTCAAGATGCTACGAAAAACTAACTGATTCTAATTTTGTTAGAGCATATAGAAATCATAATGAAGGTGATTGCTACATATTTGTTTGTTGTATTAGGTGGCAACACCAACCTAACTGTTAATGATCTGAAGGGTAGTCTTGGTTTAGGTACTACAATAGTTGTTTATTATTTTCTTACACTATGGAGTTAGGTTATACTATGTTTTTTTTAGTTAAACCGTATTGTATACGGTCAAACCATATGCAATTTCTATTTGGCCGACAATTTAGGTGTTCTGGCCAATTTTAGTCAGAATCTGAATTTGGGAGCTACATTGTATGAAATTAGGTACTTTATGTACTAAAGTGTAAGCCCAAATATTCTGGGAGCCGATGGTACTTGATGCAATAGAAGTGTATTTAGCCCACATTTCAATTATAAGCTCTTAAACTATATAATAATATTATATTAAATTCTTAGCCGACTATTCTATACTAAATAAACTAAATAATGATAAACTCTAAAACTTAGTTAATAAACCGTAAATCCTAGTTACTAAACCCTAACCCTAGTTACTAAACTCTAAACCCTAGTTAATAAACTCTAAATCTTAGTTATTAAATCCTAAACCCTAGTTAATAAACCCTAGATAGTAAATCCTAAACTCTAGTTAATAAACCCTTAACCCTAGGGCTATAATTTGCCCCAATTTGTCAAGCAGTGTGAATTTTGGTTGGGAGTATGTTGATATCCGTCTGCTACTATTAGTAGCGGACAACAGTTTTATTTTATTCTTCGTCCTATAATATTGGTTGACCAGCTTTGACTTGAAGGACAATTATGTAAATAGGTCGTCCGCTACTATTAGTAGTGGATGACGGTTTTTCAGTTTTAATCTCGGTCGTTTAATCTTGTATTGGACGATAGAGATGGTTTTTACTTATTTTTGATCCATAACAAGTACTTGTTATATATGGATCATTTGCCTATACATACATATATATATATATATATATATATATATATATAGGACAATTGAATATGTTATGATATAATTTAATAGTAGAAAGTTTCACCAATTTGTGAAATTTTGGAGAAGTATAAGGAGGAGATTAAGCAAACTGTCAAATTAGTGAGAAAAATAAATAGGAATGTGAGAGAATGTGTGAGTTGTAGGATGAGTTGGATATATTGTAACTATTAAACTTAATTAAATGTTTTAAAATAGGGTGATGCTAGGGGTCTCAAAATTTTGGTCTCAAAAAATATCTCAAATGATATGTCACCATAACATTGGTTGGGTAGATCTGATTGATTGTGACATAAATTATCAGTAAAATATTCAATACTATGTCATTTGAGACCCCTAACATTACTATTCAGAATAATATGAGGGAAAATAATCTTGCGGTCTGTTCCAATTTTTGTCAGTTCTTTTAATTAAATGTTTCAGAATAATATGAGAGAATAATTTTATCCATGCACTAAGCTATTTAGAATTCTACATTGGACATTCTTCATTTGATAGAAGAATCCGCCTTCTATCTTCTATCTATCTATATTATATAGAGAGAGGAAAAAGGGGCAGTTACAATTTGAGTAAGTTGTGTAATATATTATAGTTATAATTTTTAATTATTAGTAGTTATTCCAACCTTTCTTTTATTTTTTTTCTCTATCACTCTCAACTCATCCCTATTTTCCCTCTTCATAATCTTATTCTTATTAGTTGTTAAAATTTAAATATATTTATCAATTGAAAAAATCATCACACGCATCCCGCATGTGTACGTGCAAGTATAATGTTCAAGTAAATGTGTTGAATGAATGTGTTTTTGATAAGGCTAAGTACTTTTCTTTAAAGGGAAATGGTAACATTGGGCCCAAGTCCGCATTCAAATTTAGAATAAGATTTAATTTTGATAGAAGTACAAGTATAATTTTCAAGTGTGTGTTCAATAAATATATTTTTTGATATGATTGAATTTAACAATTTAGATGGGGTTTGATTTGCGGAATAGAAATTTGATATAATGCAATAGAGTTATAATGTAATGGTAATAAATTATTACGACATATTTGTTTGGTTGGTTCGTGGTATCTGTATAGTAATTGTAATGTTATTACACAATGTTAAAAATTGTGTTTAGTTTACTAAATTATACGATTGTATATAATGAATAATAGTAAATTGTGATTCAAAATGTCAAATTAGTTGTAACCATTACTGTTTTATCTTTTATGATCTATTGCATTACGGATGGAATAGGCTAATACATCAATTGAAGGATGTACTAAAAAACTTAAAAATTGATGTAATAGCATTACGCCCATAACATGCTAATACATATAATAGATGAACAAAATATAATAAATGTCACATCAATGTAATAGTCTATTATATTGTGAAACTATATATTACATTGATTTGACGCGAACCAAATGTCACCTTAATGTTTTTAGAGGAAATTATAAGGATTTGCCCAAGTCCGATTCAAATTTTTAATAAGATTAAATTTACGTTATAATAGTATTAACTTGGATCATTCCGATTTATTGTGATCTAAGTTCAAATTCAAATAAGTCTAAATTTATGACCTAATAACATTAAGTTGGTTAATTTTAATTAATATAGAGTTTTGCTATGTATGTATTGCAATAAATTTATGCTGAATCACAATCAAAACTTATTATTACATAAAATTTGAAGAATTATAAAAGGACCCCACTCATTAGACATTCCTCCAAAAAAGATATCACTAATATTTATTCATGTAACTGACAACCAAAAAATCAACGTAAACATTCACAACATATATCATTTTCTTTTAATTTATCACAAACTCACTCAAAAAGTTACTACTATTAGTAATATAGGTAATAAAATCAAATTGTCCCATGTAGGAAAGGGATATTATATATATATATAAATTATTATCTATACCTATATATAAAAATCCGACCAATGATCTAAAATTGAATCAATCCTTAATTAATTAGCTTAACTCAGACTAATATGTTTAATTATCAATTAGAATGAGTTAATTCGAGCAGTCGTGAGTTAAATTTAATATTAAATCGGTAACAATAATTGCAATTAATTTTCTTGAGGAAAAATATATGGAAAGTTTATTTTGAAATTATATGTAATTTCAATCAGTAACAAATAAATGTAATTAATATACCTCACATTGTAGAGACAGAAATATAGAAAGTTTCTTTTTGACAATTAATTTATAATTTTCAATCATTAAGTAATAAACACAATTAAATTTCCTTTAATTGTGGTACAATATGAAGTGTATCTCTTTGTTAATTTGTACCATTGATGAGTGCATAATATTCATATACTTTGATTCCTTTATGCTTAATTTTATTGCATGTTTTATTGTGTATATGCACTTATTACGGTGTTTATTAATTTCAGGAGGATTTGGAGCTGAAAGTGGAGAAATATTGAAAACCGCAGCTTAAAGGACTTCGCCCCGGCGAGAGGTTCTCTGTCCAAGTTCACCCCAGCGCATTCTGAAACCGCACCGGCCCAGACCTCTCTGTAGTTTCTCGCCCTGGCGAACTGGTCGGGAAAAGAAAAAAAATATTTTGTTTTAGGGAGAAAATTTTTGGGAATTCTAAGTGTAATTGGATTCTTATTTATTAGAGTATTATGATAATATCCTAGGACTATAAATACATATAATTAGTTAGATATTAGGGATATCTACATCATCATCATTTTGGCAATTACAATTGTAACCCTAATTGGAGAAGATTGAAGGCAGATCAAGCTAAATTCTCTATTTCAGTTCTAAAAGATGTTGAACCTTCTTTATAATTAATAGTTTCATCAATTTTACTTTATTTATTCCTTCTTGCATGAAATTTATTCTGATAATCTGTTTTAATTGATTGCATGTTATTTTATCTGATTAATTTAATATGACCAGTTAGATTAATCTGATTGATATCATCTGTTAGATTAAGGTAAAGTATTAAGCAAATGATATTATATCTGATCATAAGTAGCAATTAATAATACATGATTGGGGACAAGCTTTTGAGTATTATTAAGATTATTAGAAGACATGTTCAATAATCCCTGATTGTGTGATTGTTGTTTGGAATAACCTAATTCTCTAATTCTTCATGATGTTGTTATATTAAAGCTAGACTGATAGTTCTAGGTTGTATGATAGTTAGGGTCTCTTGGGGCGATTGTCACATTAGATTTAAAACCTAAGGAGAATTTCGGATAATTACCGATTGCGGTTATCTAGGGTTATTAATTTCATTGAAGGATACATATTACTCCCTCCGTCCCAAATTAATTGCTCAGTTTTGACTTTTTTAAGTCAAATTGACTATTTATAGAATTAATAATTAAGCAAATATAAATATATTTCTAAAATTATAAAAATTGGGGTTAGTAATAAATTGTATATACTCTCTTTTGGTTATAATCTCTTCACCTATATTTTAGCAAAAATAGTAAAAAGATTAGTTTAAAAATGGTTAATTTTGCTTTTAAAAAATCAAAACTGAGCAATTAATTTGGGATGGAGGGAGTATATAACTTGATTATTTCATAATTGTAAAAAGGTGACACTGACCTGAAGAACTGAAGTCTTTAATTCATTGATTACTCTTATTAATTATTTACAGTTGTTTTAGTTTAGTTAATCAACTCAAAACCCCCCTATTTTCATTAGAAAACACTAGGATAAATATTGAATAATTCACTCTTTGTGGGATCGATCCTTGCTTATTGCTATACTCATTTTTGTGATAATAGCGAAGAAGTAAGGTATTAATTTTGGAATGTTAACGACAGCTCCCAACCATAAATACACATCAGCGAACATTTGTGACTTCTACTTATCTATTTCTATTTAATATATGGCAAAAGAGGAGGTGAGGGCTAACTCACGCTCTTGCATGAGGGCGTGAGGTAGCCCTTAAAACGATGTCGTTTTGCATAATTGAATATATTTCATCCCATATTATGCACAAAAGGGTATTTTTATAAATTTTCAAAATATTGTTATTATAAAGGGATATCTCATGCAAGAGTGTGAGATAATCCTCACCTCCCGTGCCCTTTTAATGTATTATACAATTGTAAATATGACGCCGATGCAAATTATCTTCAATATTTTATAAGTATTATGTTAATGAAAAATAATAAATATATATCAATATAAAAATTATCAACATTTTGTGAAAAAAAGTTATATAAATTAGTCACGGGCTATCAAATTCGTATATGTAACTTTTGAAAGTGAAACTATTGGCACATCTCAATCATTACAAAATTTTATATCATCCATGCCAAATCAAATTTATTTGAGCAATACTTATGCACTTCATTTGATTCTATTTAGGGTGGTAATGGTGCGGTGAGGTTCTAATTTTTCAGTGATTTAAAATCACATTGGTCTTTAAAAATTTTAAATCGGAACTACATCGCACTGATAACAGTTAAAGATTTTTCTATACCAAAATCACACCAGTCGGTTTATATTTTGAACCGCACGACACCAACTTGCACAATAAAAATTACTAATATTTTTAATTTAATATTTATTAAATTAATTTAATATTTTATAACACACATTATAATAGTATTCATTTAATTAACTCAAGAAATATTAACAAGTAATATAAGAATGTATGTTCAATTAAAATTCCAAAAACATTAATATAATTTTAACATTATTATAGTTTTAATACATATCAACTATATATAAAAATATTCATAAATTAACTTTTGATATGCAAAACTATAGAAATAATTAAAATATACATATGTTTGAGTAACTCTGTAATTCTATATAAAAACAACAATACAATAAAATATAGAGATATATTTAAAGTAAAAAAGTATATATAGAGCGGTTTAAGGACCGGTGCACCACCGGTTCAAGAAGCGGCGCGGCGGTGCACCACCGGTTTAGAGGCAAATATTAAAATTGCACCACATTGGTCCTGGTTTAAAATTTTTTGCACCAAAATTGCAACGGCGAGGCAAACAGTTCGAATGAACTCTGGCCTGTTCAATGCGATTTGACCGATTTTGATTCAAATTGCCATCCCTAATTCTATTTCTTCGATGATTGTGTTTTACATCTTAAATTCTTTAACTCCTTATTTCCTTTTCTTTTCCCTCTGATAGGGCGGCATTAAGATATGATGCATAAGTAAAAAGTAGGTTAACTATCACTATGCAGAAATGAATTACTTAAATTTCCATCTCACCAGAAGGAACATGTATCCTACAATAACATCCCTCACCTATTTAACTGTTATAGTGTTCTCAAAATATATAAATAAATAAATAAACTATTATAGATTTGTCATTTTTTGTAAGACTTATTCAGGTATTAATGAAAGTTTCTTTGTGGATAAAAGAAAGATGTACGGTTAGTATAGCGAGCAAAAAATATATTGCCAAAATAATAACTGTCATTAAAATAATTACAAAAGTATCGCTAAATACATATTTGTTTTGATAACATTATTTTTGCTATGATAATATCAACCCAAAAAAAAAACAAAAAAAAAAAAAACTCTCACAAGCTTAATTGCCCCAACCATTATTCTAACTTGTTCATATCTTGTTATTACATACTGTTACGGATTTTCTAGTCTCCGTACGAACTCCAGAAATTAGAGAGAAGAAGAGAGGAATTTGTAGATGAGAAAGAAGAAGAGAGGTTTGGGGAATTTTTTTTAATTTTATTCATATCATATTCAGTGTTTACAAGCCACAATATAAAGGGATACATGACAATACAAAACTTTCATCATAGTCATTCATTTCATAACTATCGAGTCTAATCTCGGCCCTACATTTATTTATATATATTAGTTTATATTTGTTACATTACCATCCCCTCAAAATTCACCTTGTCCTCAAGGTGGAAATGCAAGCTACTTGACAATTTGGACCCATCAAAACTCTTTCTAAGCTCCATTGTAAATTGGCCACCAACACACATTCAAACCTCTAGCCAGGAGCTCCTAAGAAACCAACTTGAGACACATGCAAACTGCTGCCCAGTGCAAGTCTCCTCAACTCCACGTGTATAAGCTACTAGTAAAGCTCTAATAGTGCTATCATGCTTTATGATTTGGGTACACTATTTCAGCACAACTAAATGTATAGCAGTGGACCTCCTCACCATTGGAATGTTAGACACTAGAGGGGAACTCAAAACTTGGGCATGCTCCAAACCTTCAATATCATGTATCTATCATCATTACAAGCAGTACCTTACCATCATTGTTCTTACTCACAAATGGAATTAATTCCCATTGTTTTCCCTACTCCCTAATAGCAGAAGCAATTGCCAAAAGGATCTCAATTTTAGGCAGCCCCAATAAAAAGTGTGATACCACCTCTTTCTGCTCTATGGTTGCAAAGTTTCATACCATGTCCAATACTTGATTTCGTCAAGTGATGATTCAATTTTGTCAAATAAATTGCGTACTCCAGTAACATGCTTGTGCATTCCCAAATACTCATAAAACTTGTCCATCTTATAAAATAGAACCTTGTCCATGTGCTTTGGCTGAAACTCCCACCATTTTTTCTTCCACTTATTAAACTTTTGAAGAAAACATAGGACAAGTATACGGTATCGACAAGTCAGAGTAAATATGAGTATAACACGCATCTGACAAAATTGAAAATTCTCCTTGCATATACTAACTTGCCAGTCTTTAGTACACCCCAGGCATAATAGAAAAGACCGGCAGCTTGTTGCCATGATTCCCATACCATAACCAGTCATTGTTAACATATTGGCATCATTAGAAGTAGTCAACTCTTTAAGGCAAACATCAACATTTGTGCTGAAGTCTCTCACTTCTTTTGTATTACAACCTCCTCCATATTCATCCTCAAATGTATGTGGCCGATCAAAATAAATCCCTATAATATTTTGTATCCCACGACTTAAAACTTCTTTGATAACACTGTTGTAGTATTGTAAGCCTTTTGGGTTGACAAGTCTTCTTCCATAAGTGATAAGTTTCAGCCCTGAGATAGAAAACCAGCACACTTTGTGACGCCCCCAAAATTCTGTACTTTTAACAGCTGATTTGGTGCATCACTATCCAAATACATCCATCGCCTGCTTAATATTCAAGTGCAAATTCTTTATTCATACCACACCTGTCTCGTCAAAAATAATGGAAATATCCATTCATTCTTCCCCAGGTCTTAAACCTCACGTTTACAACACTTGCCTATAATATAAATTAGGCTCACTTATAAGAAATTTAACATAAATGAAATTATATATTTCCACATCTCTGCTCCTTACACAATTTAATACTTGATTACATCATAACGTATCTTACATTATTATAAAAATTAATATAATATCATAATCTATTACATCAATATTATTCATTCTTCTTAACAACTATTTCCTTCTGTTTTATTGATGAGTGGGTTTCATATCAACGAATCGAATATAATTAGATTTGAATTGTTGCTAATCTTAGGTATTTTGTGTTACATTTCATGCATTTGGTTTAATTTTGTAGGTATAATGGAACAATGGAACTGAGTTGGGAGCATGGATGAGAGCTGCAGATTAAGACAAGCAAATGTTGGAAATTGCAGGTCGGTGCAGCAGCGCTTGAAATGTGAAGGAATCAGGTGCGGACGCGTGCTCTGAAAGTGGAAAAAGTTTCTCTGTTGATATGGTCCGCCCATGGTCAGTTCAATTCTAGCGCAGCCGTGCCAGAGCGGGGAGTTGACTGAGTTTGACTTTTGACTTTTGACATTTTTCAGAAAATTGGTTGTAATTTGATACTTAATTTCTATTAGGAATTGGATTTTTAATGTAAGACTATAAATAGATGGGTTTAATTTATTAGAAGACATCTATCACTCTTAGAACAAAAACCCTAGTTTTGAAGAAGACATTAAGGATTGAAGCAAGAGAAGGAGCACGAAGGAGACAACTTGAAAGCTTGCAAAGGAGATTTAAGGATTGCTTCAACAGTTTTTATTCTCTTCTCTATCTTTTAATTTGTATTTTTGAATGCTTAATCAATTGTAAATGATGGATTTTAATTCAGTTATGAACTATTTTTCTTTTAATATTATAATGGAACTTGATGCGTAGTTTAATTTGATATGCTTCTTTGTTAGTTATTGTCAATTATAATTGGATTGTCTATTATGTCTTGTGCTTATTTGTTTAATTGCCTGATCAACAATTACCGTGGTAATCTATATGAAATTGAGAGATGAATTATAGATTTAGACCTGACCATAATAGCATATGATTGTGATTTCTACATGTGTTAGGATTCATGATTTGTGTATAGGATATATATATATATATATATATATATATATATATATATATATATATGCCGTATGTAATCTGAAAGAGAACCTGAGCTTTAAATCCTCTTTAACTGTAATTCACATAGAGATATAGTGAATTAGTTAATTAGGGTGTTCTACTTAATTCTATCTTGTGTGGATTTAAGTTGATTTGTTTATAAGGCATCGAGAGATGATTATAAATACTTACGAGTTCTTGATTAACATGTTAGGTTTGTACATAGCGCGAACATGCAATCAAATTACATAAATAGTGCGGGAGCGCGATAAAACGGATTTTAAAAATTTTCATACAAACCATCACCATGATCATCCATGTGCTCAATTATCAATTAAACGAAAGAGATAAAGTATGAGAATCATACCCTTGTAGAACCATGCTTCCACAGGTACGAGTTCACCTCCAAATCCTTCGCGTTCTCCTTGAATTTCACCGATTAATTCCTTCCTTTGATCAACGTTAGCCACCCAAGTGTTTGGCCTCTAGAGGTGATCCACCAAGGAATAATAATTGTTCAAGAAGATGGGTGTTGGCAAAACCCTAGTTTCTATCTCTATAGAAATTGCAAGTACTATCTCTCTCCAATTCATATGGAAGAGTGTGTAACTGTCTAACCCCAAATCATGATAAGACTCCTCTTATTTATAGATATAGGGAACCCTCCTAAACTATTTAGGATTAGGGTTTTTATTTTAATTAAACTCCTTTAATTAATTGAACTCCTAATCTAATTAGGAATTCATGAGAGAGTACTTCTATTAATTAATTCCCAATCCCTATTAGGAATTAAATAATAGTAATTGTAATAATAATAATAAGACTCTTCTTATTAATTTATATTTAATATTTATAAAATATTAAATAATAAATATTAAGCTATTTAATTTATTCTATCTCCATAGATTAAATTAAATACACTTAACTTATTATCACAATTATGCCATTTACTTCTTAAATAAATATTTTCCTTTTGCGGTGTGACCCTTTAGGTTCTCCATATTAAACCGGTTGTGAATAAATCAATTAGAACAATTCTAATTTTATTTAAATAAATAAATTAAACTATTTAATTCATTTAAATAAATAATATTTATTCTACAATAAGGGTAAGCCCCCTTAGTGATCAACGACTTTCCAGATAATATAGATTTCAACATTAATCACAAAAGAACCTTTGAGTGAATAGTTACCGTACAATTCAATCCTTCTACCATAAAATGTCTCAATTAAATATAAGACATGGAATTACTGTCAAGTCTTATTTTATTTAATTATATGTATTTCGATTCTCAAATGCACAACTCTGATAATGTAAATTAGAAACTCCTTTCTAATTTCATTCTGCTTTGGCCAAAGACTTCTGAGTCGTCATTTATCGAATCACATAGGACATTCTCTCCTTTTACTAGAAGTGGTAGATTCTTTGTTGATCATTCACCTATCTCCATGTATAACTTATTATACCCAATCATACCCTTTGATATACCCTAAGGGTCTTAAGGGACATGTCAAAGTATAACTTATCATACACAAGATACTATGATGATCTCAAGTCCAAGGATCACTTGTACTACTATCACTAGAGGAATTCCTATTGACAGGCGAGTAAAACTCCATTAGGTATTCCTTAGCGAGCCACGTTCAGTGAACTTATTCTCTAATAAGCACCTACATACTTGCTTTAGTGTCTCCACACAAATGATTATGAGATCAATCATCCTCTTCATAAGAGCAAACAACGTATGTACTAATCTATCCGGATTCACTAATCCCCTTTTTAGTAATCCATCGATTAGGAACGATTTTAGTTTGTGAGCTATCTAGAATTTAGATCTCATTAGCATGATCACCATCATGATTCTAAAAGCATTGCTCAAAACTATGGGTTTATCACATTTAATATAATAACACCATGTAGATAATGTAAAATGCCTTTATTAACCGAATAAGATTACAAAGTATATGCTACATCATATTAAATATGATTGGCTTGTGTGCATACTACTTTCAATCTCCCACTTGCACTAATGCCAATCTCCATGGTATCTAATACCCTTCTTCTCTAAGTGACGATCATCTTGCTGTTGGATAAAGCTTCAGTAGATGGATATGCAATGTTGTTCTCGAGAGTCCACTATCTCTATAGTGATTTTTCTTCTTTCAATGATTCCACTAATCAAATGAAAGTGTCGCAACACATGTTTGAATCCAAGATGAGACTTAGTAACTATTCCCAGTTCTGTAATGAACTTTTCCATCCAAACAATCAAACTTACAGCTTCATTTACAGCTATATACTTTGTCTTTGTCACTAAACCAGCAACTCTTTGCTATTTGGAACCTTTCCAATTCACTACACCACCTTTCAAGGTAACGATTTACCTTAAAGTGGATTTGTTATCGTCTTGGTCAGTCTGAAAAACTTGAGTCTATTTAGTCCTCTAGTTTTAATTCAGACCTACCATGAATCATAATCACATCTTCAGTACCAGTTAAGTACTTAAAGATGTTTATCACTGTCTTACAGTGATCATCTTCAGAATATGACTGATCAACATTAGGCCTTGTATATTCACTGCATACATGATAGTAACTCATGCGATCTCTCTTTTAATTGGAGACAATTTTAGAGAGATACACTCCATGGCTCATCATCATGAGACCTCTCTTGGAGTTTGCCATGCTAAACGCCTTTAGCATCAAATGAATATACGTTCCTTGGGTCAAGCCGAACATCCTTTTAAATCTATCTATATAGATTTATATCCCCAATTTATAGGATGCTCACCCTAAGTCATTCATGGAGGAATGTTTAGACAATTTTATCTTTACTGATTGTAGCATTGGTGTGTTATTCCTTATCAGTAGTATATCAACATATAATACTGGGAATGTCACAAATGCTCCCACTGACCCTTTTGTACACACTAGGTTCATTCTCGTCTTTGATAAAATCAAACTCTTTTGATTGTCTCATCAAAACGAATGTTCCATCTTTGAGAAGCTTGCTTCAATCCATAAATGGATCATTGTAGCTTAAAACACGATTTGCTTCAACCTTTGAAACAAATTCCTCTGGCTGTATCATACATACATTCTCCTCAAGTCTTCATTGAGGAAGGACGTCTCCGCATCCATTTTGCCAGATTTCGTAATAAGCTGCAATCACAAGCAAAATCCAAATGGACTTGAGCATTACCCGATAATAAGGTTTTATCATAGTCAACTCCTTGACTTGAAAAACCTTTTAAACAGGTCTGGTCTTAAAGGTCTCCACCTTGCCATTTGCCCCAGTCTTTCTCTTAAAGACTCATATTCACACTCTAGGCACTATGCCCTTTTGTGGAGTAACCAGAGTCTATACTTGGTTCTCTTACATGGAGTCCATTTCGGATTTCATGGCCATCTGTCATTTCTCTGAGTGTCTTCTACTCATAGCCTCATCGTATATAACTGGATCATCATCCTCTATGATGCGTACCTCATCATCATCCTCTATGATGAATCCATACCTCCCAGGTATCTTCGGTACTCTTCCAGATTTACGATTCGATTGTGGTACAATTGGTCTATCTACAGGTTCCTCAGTTCGACTTAAAGTGCTTTGTGGTTCTTGAACTCCTTCAAGATCTATTACCCTCCCACTAGCTTCTTTAATGATAAACACCTTTATCTAAGAAGACAGCGTGTAGGATTATAGTACTAATACCCTAAACTTTCTTTAGAATATCCCACAAATCTGCACTTGTCAGATTTTGTCCCAAACTTATCTTTGAAACCTTTTTCACATAAGTTGGACAACCTCTTATCTTAACATACTTAAGACTAGGAATCTTCCCTATCCATAACCTTTATGGAGTCTTGGGGCCGGATTTTTGAGGTTACCTTATTTAGTAGATATGCAGCCGTTTCTAGGGCATAACCCCAGATGGATACTAGAATGTCGGTAAAAATCATTATGGACTGCACCATGTCCAACAAGGTACAATTACTCCTTTTAGATACACCAATCAATTATTGCGTATCAAGAGGTGTCCATTATGAGAAAATACCATTTTGAGATGATCTAGAAACTCATTGCACAAGTATTCCTTCCTCGATCAGATCAAAGAATCTTAATACTTTGTCAATTTGTTTCACTTCTAAATTCTTTGAACCTTTCAAATGATTCAGACTTGTATTTCATCAAATACACATATTCAACTCTTTGAATGATCATCTCCTTTTCTTTTACTAGTTTGTTCAATTTACAAAATTATTTATCATGTAAGTCAAGTTTACAAAGTGATGAGTGGGTTTCATACCTACGAATCAGGTATTGTTAGACTTAATTATTGTGGTCTTTAAGTGTTTTTAGTATTATTTTACTTGTTTTTGTGTTTATTTGTTGTATGTTGGAGCTGGAGGGGCAAAAGGGTAAATTTGGAGCTCAAAATAGACTTAGTGGCATTTTTGTAAATTTCTGGGCCAGGCATAGCGCCAGCAGCGCTAGGGCTAGCGCTAGCAGCGCTAGGGCTAGCGCTAGCAGCGCTAGGTCACGTTTTTGCATCATTTGTCCAGCTGAAGGAGAAAAAAGAAGTCAATTCTGAAGAGGATTCTAGTCCATATTGATCCGATAGTGGGAAGGAAACCCTAAGAATAAAAACTTGGAGACTTTTAGTAATATGGGGATGTGTATTCTATTTTTCTAGAGATAGTTTTAGAGAGATATTGTGTGGGTGGATTACTTTTGTTCAGCATTGGATTTTGATGTGGGTTTAAGTTTTACTTTGGATGTTATTCTTCAATTGGGTTTGATCAATCTAATTCTTCTTAGTTCAATTGATTGTTTATTTTTCCATGTTTAGTTTTGATCCCATAATGGCTGATCCAGTGTTCCAAAGCGTGAATCTGGATCTTGATCAACCCATTTCAGAAGACGTGTCGGAAGGAAGTTCAACATCACCGCAAATGGCTGATCAACAACAAA
This sequence comes from Aralia elata, assembly GCA_034770075.1. Taxonomy (NCBI): domain Eukaryota; kingdom Viridiplantae; phylum Streptophyta; class Magnoliopsida; order Apiales; family Araliaceae; genus Aralia; species Aralia elata. Next base: position 19,223,353 of record CM068386.1, on the reverse strand, counting down.
TCAGTACTAGACAGCCAAACGTAGGAAGGCAATGTGAGGAAGTCACTGGAGCGCAGACAACTGCGAATGCTGTGCAGATGGAGATGCTCAAAGCATTACAGGAGGCACGAGAAGGCCAAGGGATGATGATGACCATGATGCTGGAAATGCAAAGGAAGCAGGAAAAGATGGGGAATTTTCGCCAGCAGTTGATGCAAATCCCCACTTTCAGGGCTATGTTCCCAGGAAGTTCGCAGGGGGAACGAGCAGAAGTGGAGGACAACAGCAACACCAAAGAGAATCAGATTATGCCTCTAATAACGGAGAGTCAGCCGATTCCAATCATCAACTTGGAGCCGTAAAACAGCGGTGATGTGCCACAACTCAGATTGGAAGCAAGTCAGCCTCAGCCCAACATCATCCCGACCACTCTCCTAGCATTTTCCCAAGTGCAGATGCCAACCATCCCAAGCCACATCCAACGAGCAAACCTACAAGCACAACCGATACAAATTGTGCAGGATGGAAGTGTTCATCAGCCAGTTTCCTTAACTTCTTTCATGATTGTTTTGCACGTATGAATGCTTGATCACCATTCAATTTCAGTACTTGTATGGAATTGAAAAATAACATATAAGTATGGATTGTAATCATGATAGCTTGCGAATATGAGGCTTAATTAGATAGCTTAATATTTTGTGAATCAGATAGAAATATATTGTTTCACCGTAAGAGTCAAAATAAGGACTTGTGCTTAAAATCAATATAATTGTAATTTCACATAGAAATATAGTGATTTTGGTTATAATGGTGATTACATGGTGTCTATTGAGTATGGATATTATGTAAGTAGGTCATAATGCATTGACAAATGGTTATGTCTATCTTAGTGTCCTTGGCTACTTTTCTGTGATATGTGAACCTTCTAGCTTGATAGTGGTAATTAGATGAACTATTAAATGAAGTTAGGATCCCATTAATTCCAGGCTTGATATATTTCGTTAGTATTTGCATATTTAGTTATTAATTGATATAGAAATAATTTTGTCACCAAAAGTAAGTCAATAGTTTAAGCATATAAGTATAGTGATAGAACTGATGCATAGTGATTTAATTTAATCATGTCTCTGTGGGACGATACTCTACTTCCTCTGTATTACTTGTTGACCGTGTATACTTGCACGAGTTAGAGCTCTTTTATTTAAGACTTAAAAAGAGGCAACAAGTTTTTGGCGCCGTTGCCGGGGACTGGCGTTAGATTTTTTATTGTTATCATCAGTTTTAAGCTATATTGTTTGACTTAGACAAATCTAATCTTTTCTCATTTCTATTTTTTTATTTTCTGTATTGGTTTCAGGTACTTGTGGAATTTTTATGCACACACGATCATCCAACTCAGAGTTGATACCAGCTCAGGATAATATTAACGGGAGAGGTTGGAAGGCGAGAGTGCGTAGAAACTTACAAGCAGATTTAGAAAGTACTACATCCAATATGGCAGACGAGGAGCAAAGAGAAGAGCGTAGAGTGCAGCATAGAGCCTTAAGGGATTATTCAATGTCGAACATTCATGGACTACAGTCAAGCATAGTCAGGCCAGCAATAGCAGCGAACACCTTTGAAATAAAACCGGGCACTATTCAGATGGTGAAAAATTCGGTACAGTTTGGGGGTGCAGCTACAGAAGATCCTAATGAGCATCTCTTGAGTTTTATTGAAGTATGCGATACGTTCAGGTATAACGGAGTGACGGAGGATGCTATTAGAATGAGACTATTTCCATTCTCCTTAAGTGATAAAGCGAGAAGTTGGCTCCATTCTTTACCTTCAGGGTCAATTACCACATGGGAGGACTTAGCACAAAAATTCTTAGCCAAGTTTTTCCCAATGGCTAGGACTGCGAAAATGAGGACAACAATCTTTTAGTTCGAGCAACATCAGGGCGAATCGTTATATGAGGCTTGGAAGAGATACAAAGAGATGCTAAGGAAGTGTCCGCACCATGGTATGCTAGATTGGATGGTGCTCAACACATTTTATAGTGGATTGGGATGTCAGTCAAGGTCAATTGCAGATGCAGCTGCAGGTGGTGCAATTTCATCAAAGAGTTATGAAGAAGCCTATGACCTTATTGAGACGATGGCAGCGAATGATTTTCAAAATCCCACAGCTAGGATGCCACAACCCAGAGTTGCAGGTGTGTTGGAAGTAGATTCTATTACGGCATTGTCAGCTCAAATGGCAGCGATGGCAAAGAAAATTGACGCTTTGGCTGACAGCAAGGTTAAGCAAGTGGCGTTTGTGTGTGAGTTATGTGTGGGATCACACCCAACAGAAGAATGTGCTATCAATACAGAGTCGGTTCAATACGTAAGCAACTATCAAAAGCCACAGAATCAAGTTCAGAACTCCTACCATCCCAACAACAGAAACCATCCTAATTTCAGCTGGAGTAATCAACAAAGTGCTCAACAACACCAACCACCACAACAACAATATCAAGCACACCAATCTCATCAACCGTTTGCACCAAGACCACCCTTTCCACCGGGATTCTCTCAACAACAGCATCACACTCCAGTTGCACCTCAGCAAGAAAAGAAATCAGAAATGGAGGAAATGATGATGAAGTACATGGCAAACACAGAGGTAATGATCAAAAGTCAAGCAGTGGCTATTAAGAATCTAGAAACTCAAATGGGGCAAATGGCGAGCATGTTTAGTAACAGGAACCAGGGTTCGTTGCCAAGTACTACAGAGACAAATTCAAGAAGAGAAGGGAAGGAACAATGTCAGGAAATTACGTTGAGGTCTGGGAAATAGTGTACAGAAAATCCACGAGGCGCGCCTACGTCGTCTCATATTGCACAGCCTTGCGAGGAAGAGATTGTGTCTGATGATAAAGAAAATGATGAGTGGGTATTTTACCCACTAATTAAGTATTTTTAGACTTAATATTTTGTGTGTTTTAAAGTATTTTAGGACATTTTATTTGTTTAAGTTGGATTTTGTAGGAAAATGCGGCTGACTAGGCGAATCGGGCAATTTTGGGCAAGGAGTGGCAGTTTCGTAAATAAGCTGAAGTTGAAAGCTGGGGCTTTCAGTTTGTGAAGGATTTGAAAGCTGGGGCTTGGGACGCAGAAAGTTATGAAGATTCTTTCCAACTGGATGAAGGATTGAGGAGTTCTAATTGTTTTTGGAGGCTCTAAACCTAATTTTGAGAAGGGAGCTGCAAGTATAAAATGGAGAGGAGCTTCTAACAAAAGGAGAGCTTTTGATATTCAAAGATTGAAGCAGAGAATTTGGAGATCGAGGATTCAGGGGAAGCTTACAAGGAATTCAGACTGGAGACGTGAAGGCGGAAGAAGACTTTGACAGAGTTTTCCTTACTCCTTATATTTTTCAGTTTGTAATTAATTGTGATGACTTATTTTAGATATTTGGTTTTTAATTCTAGCATGAACTAAATTTATAATTAAGGCTATAATTGAACCATTATTGATTATGGATTAATTATTTATTTGATTCCAATTATTATTTCATTATTGAGTTGTCTATCATATCTGTGTTAATTAATTAATTGCCTGATCAACAATTAGTGGGATACTCTAGGTAAATTCGGGAGATGAAATCTAGGGTTAGATCTTGATATGATAGCATGTATTCTTGATTATTTGCATGGGATAAATAATTGGGGTTGTGAAGTGAATAGGGATATCTCTCCGCTGCATGTAACTTATGGGAATTGGTTCTTAATAAATTTAACTCTATTGTTTTGCATAGGAATATCGCAGAATTAATTGAGTTAGATAAATTTATTTGATCACTTGGAAAAGGGCTTATGAATAACTTTGAATTCCTGTTAGCAACTCTATTGAAGTTAATAATTGGATGAATTGGATATTTAGTTTGTATTATATAATTGGGGATATTGTAGTCTTAAGCCTTTAAAAATCTGAATTTTCATCTTTGTGTTAGTTCTTATTCTTAGTTTTGATTTAAATAGTTTAATCATTATTCAAATTGTGATTGTTTAAATAAAATTGAATTGATATAGTACTAGTAGTTGAAAATTATTGAACAGAGATTCTCTGTGGGTTCGACACTCTATCTTATCACTTTATTACTTGTTGATCGTGTATACTTGCACGTAATTGTTGATTGTGAAATCTGACAACAAGTTTTTGGCGCCGTTGCCGGGGACTCTTTTTGTTTAATATTTATTTCCATATTAGTTATAATCAATTCAATCTTAATTTAAACGTTTTATTTTTATTTGATTTTATTTTATTTCTTTTTCTGTTTTACTTCCGTGTGAGGTACACCATGGCCAACTATGACTATCAATGGCCGTATACTAGATTGACGCAACCAAGAGCGGCAGGAATTTATGAATTCGATGAATTGTCAGCACAGATTGAGACACTTTCGAGGATGATTGACGCTTTTGCAGTACAACGTAGTCAAAATGTGGCGGAAATTTGTGATTATTGTGCTGGAAATCATCCGAGTCATCAATGTGCCATCAAATTTGAGTTGATGCAATATGGTGGCAATTTCTATGGTTACCCCAACAATTATGTATATCCTAACAACAATTATCATTAGGATTGGGGGTATCATCCAGATTTTTCATGGAGCCATAATAATCAAGTTCAAACCTTTGCTCCTAGCCAATCATACACTCCAGAATTTCAAGATTCAGCCTCGCCACATGAAGAAGAAAGGAAACTGAGTTTGGGGGAGACCTTGGTGTGGTTTATTACAGCTATGGACAAAAGAATGAGTGATCAAGATCAGTTGTTGAACTTAGTAGATTTAAATATAAAAAGCCAAGCAGTGTCGATTCGAAATCTTGAGAACCAGATGGGACAGCTTATCAACGCAGTCAACAATAGCTATCATTGTGTATGGCCCAATGACGTGGTTCTCGAGGCTGATGGATTGCCCGTGCCAAAGCTGCAACCGGATGTGCTAATTGATGATGATTTTGATATGGAGGAGAATAGTGGGGATCAGGAAGATACTGCCGAAGAAAATCTAGCCGTGAGTTCCGACGCTGATGTACTGATTTTGTTAGTGCTCCATGTGCCTTCTTCACCAAACCACCACGATCCGGGTAGTTTTGCAATCCCCTGCCCAATTGGTAGTCATATCATCGGCAAAGCTCTATTTGACATCGGAGCTAACATGAATCTGGAGCCATGGTGGGATGAGAAAGGGGTCTATAAGAAGTTAGTTGATGATCCAGTTGTGTTCAAAAAGTTTCAATTCAATATTCCGTTCACAAACACAATGGAGCATAAGCCTGGCTATTTGAAGGTTATAAAGGAGATTCTACAGGAAAAGAGTATGCTAGGTGATTTTAGATCAATGGCCCTTACAGAAGCAAAGCCCTCAGACGTGTCATTATTACTACTGGATGGAGGATTCCTCAATTTTCGAAGAGGCATTGGATAAAAAAGGAAATAGTCAGGCTGAAAGACTCTAAATCAAGCGCTTGATGGGAGGCAACCCAATTATTTTATTAGTCTTAGTATTTTAGTTTTCTATATTTTTGCATTTAGTTAGGATAGTAATAGTTAATTTCTAAGATTTTTAGTGTTTTGCTAGTCTCTCATGCTTCTAAAAAGGTTGTGCTAATCCATGCTATGCTATGTTGCTTTGAACAGGTAAAAGGTTTTGGGATTGTAGCAATTGAAGAGAGGAGGAAAAAATTAAAATTTTCAAAAACAAGGATTCTCGCCCCGGTGAGATCCCAAGGCAAAAATGTTCGCCCCGGCGAGATCAGTTTAAAAAAAAACTTTTAATTTGAAATCCCTCACCAACCCTCAACGAAATCTCTAATCCGACTTCTTCCATTCAAAATCAATCAAAGATGTTCGTGAGGATGAATCCGAGTGCAGTTCCAGTTCCAGTTTCCCGAGCCTCAGTCGTTGCCAGTTTTTCTATCTTCCAGACTCTAATGATGTCGATCACGCCGTTTGATCAGTCAGGGAAGTCCTCCGTTTTAATTTATTTATTTTGCAAACAATGAGGACATTGTTCATTATGAGTTTGGGGGTGGATTTGCTGTCATTATATATAGTCATGTCATACTGCATTGCATAATTGTTTAGTTCACGTACTATGCATTGCATATTATAGGAATAGTTGGAAAGAAAATTTGTGTTTTAAAATACTTGGGAAGGGTTCAAGTGTGCTTAAATGTATGAAATATCTTTTTTATCCTCTAAATTTTATGTTTTGCTTTTATTAGCGGAGATTGATGTGAAAGCAGGTTTTTAGAGTTGATTTGAAAATCTTTTATGAGTATTTGATTATATGATCTAGTGTGAGTTACGGCTAGTTGAACATTTGGATGCACACACACGCACTTAAAGGATCATGAGTAGTTGTGGAACTGATGATTAGGTTGAAATTTTAGGCTTTGCATGTTTTCGGAAATTTTTCTTGAGTTAACATTAGAAGAAATCTTTGAGGCTATTATGCAAATTTGTATTGATTCATTGCTCGAGTCGTGTGAGTTGTTATTTAGAATTAGTTGTTATTGTTGTTAGTCTTAGTGTTTGCTTGAGGACAAGCAAAGATTTAAGTTTGGGGGTATTTAATGAGTGGGTATTTTACCCACTAATTAGGTATTTTTAGACTTAATATTTTGTGTGTTTTAAAGTATTTTAGGACATTTTATTTGTTTAAGTTGGATTTTGTAGGAAAATGCGGCTGACTAGGCGAATCGGGCAATTTTGGGTAAGGAGTGGCAGTTTCGTAAATAAGCTGAAGTTGAAAGCTGGGGCTTTCAGTTTGTGAAGGATTTGAAAGCTGGGGCTTTGGGACGCAGAAAGTTATGAAGATTCTTTCCAACTGGATGAAGGATTGAGGAGTTCTAATTGTTTTTGGAGGCTCTAAACCTAATTTTGAGAAGGGAGCTGCAAGTATAAAATGGAGAGGAGCTTCTAACAAAAGGAGAGCTTTTGATATTCAAAGATTGAAGTAGAGATTGGAATTTGGAGATCGAGGATTCAGGGGAAGCTCACAAGGAATTCAGACTGGAGACGTGAAGGCGGAAGGAGACTTTGACAGAGTTTTCCTTACTCCTTATATTTTTCAGTTTGTAATTAATTGTGATGACTTATTTTGGATATTTGGTTTTTAATTCTAGCATGAACTAAATTTATAATTAAGGCTATAATTGAACCATTATTGATTATGGATTAATTATTTATTTGATTCCAATTATTATTTCATTATTGAGTTGTCTATCATATATGTGTTAATTAATTAATTGCCTGATCAACAATTAGTGGGATACTCTAGGTAAATTCGGGAGATGAAATCTAGGGTTAGATCTTGATATGATAGCATGTATTCTTGATTATTTGCATGGGATAAATAATGGGGGTTGTGAAGTGAATAGGGATATCTCTCCGCTGCATGTAACTTATGGGAATTGGTTCTTAATAAATTTAACTCTATTGTTTTGCATAGGAATATCGCAGAATTAATTGAGTTAGATAAATTTATTTGATCACTTGGAAAAGGGCTTATGAATAACTTTGAATTCCTGTTAGCAACTCTATTGAAGTTAATAATTGGATGAATTGGATATTTAGTTTGTATTATATAATTGGGGATATTGTAGTCTTAAGCCTTTAAAAATCTGAATTTTCATATTTGTGTTAGTTCTTATTCTTAGTTTTGATTTAAATAGTTTAATCATTATTCAAATTGTGATTGTTTAAATAAAATTGAATTGATATAGTACTAGTAGTTGAAAATTATTGAACAGAGATTCTCCGTGGGTTCGACACTCTATCTTATCACTTTATTACTTGTTGATCGTGTATACTTGCACGTAATTGTTGATTGTGAAATCTGACAACAGAAAACAAGGAAGGTTCTGAGCTACAGCAGGAAGAGGACAACAAGGCAAGTTCAGTTGAGAAGCCCGTAAGAACAACACCACCAGTTCACCCTCGGGTTCCGTATCCTCAGAGATTGAGTAAGTAGAGGCAAGATAGACAGTTCAGTAAGTTTTTGGAGGTATTTAAAAAGCTACAAATTAATATACCTTTCGCGGAGGCATTAGAACAAATGTCGAGTTATGCAAAGTTCATGAAGAGCATATTGTCAAGGAAGAGAAGATTAGAAGAGTTTGAGACAGTGGCATTGACAGAGGAATGCAGTGCAGTGCTTCAGCGCAAATTACCACCAAAGCTGAGGGATCCGGGTAGTTTTACAATACCATGCACGATCGGAAAGATGAGCTTCAGTAAATGTTTGTGTGATCTCGGGGCGAGCATAAATTTGATGCCGTTGTCAGTATTTAACCAGTTGGGGTTGCCGGATCCAAAGCCGACAAACATTTCGTTGCAGCTAGCTGACAGATCCATCACGTATCCACGGGGAATAGTTGAAGATGTATTGGTAAAAGTGGATAAATTCATCTTTCCGGCTGATTTCGTTATTTTGGATTATGAAGAAGATAAGAGTATACCAATTATTCTGGGGAGACCATTCTTAGCCACAGGAAGGACCTTAATTGACGTTCAGAAAGGGGAAATCACTATGCGTGTTCATGATCAGGAGGTTACCTTTAACGTTTTCAAGGCAATGAAGTTCCCAACGGATGAAGAGGAATGCTTCAGAGTTGATTTGGTGGATCAGATTTTAAATGAGGAAGTTCCAAGTCTGGTAAAGTATGAACCATTGAGAAGTATTATTGCTGAAAATTCAGAATTGGAAGATAAAGAATTTGAAGAACTGGTGAAATTTCTGGATACTACTCCAAAGTTCCGAAAGTTCCAAACTCCTGTTGAGCCGTTAAAGAAAGCTGGAGAAACATCAGAAACATTGAAGCCATCTCTTGAAATACCTCCAGAACTTGATTTAAAACCACTTCCGGATCATTTAAGGTACGCGTTTTTAAATAAAGATTCAAAGCTACCTGTAATTATTTCTTCTGCTCTAACATCTTGTCAGGAAGAAAAACTGCTACGAGTCCTTAGAAAGTACAAGTCGACTATTGGATGGACTATAGCAGACATAAAAGGAATCAGCCCTTCTTTTTGCATGCATAAGATCTTGTTAGAAGATGGTAGTAAGCCGGCAGTGGAGCAACAAAGAAGACTTAATCCGATAATGAAAGAAGTGGTCAAAAAAGAAGTTCTGAAATGGCTGGATGCAGGCATAATATACCCAATTTCAGATAGTGCATGGGTAAGTCCAGTGCAATGTGTACCGAAAAAGGGTGGTATGACTGTGGTGACAAATCAGAACAATGAGTTGATTCCAACACGAATAGTGACGGGGTGGAGAGTCTGTATGGATTACCGCAGGCTTAACAAAGCTACGAGAAAAGATCACTTCCCACTGCCATTCATCGATCAAATGTTGGATAGACTAGCAGGTCACGAGTATTATTGCCTTCTGGATGGTTATTCAGGCTACAATCAGATCATGATAGCTCCAGATGACCAGGAAAAGACGACTTTCACATGTCCATACGGTACTTTTGCTTTCCGAAGGATGTCTTTCGGATTATGCAACGCTCCAGCCACCTTTCAGAGATGCATGATGGCCATTTTTTCGGACATGGTGGAGCAGAATGTGGAGGTATTCATGGACGACTTCTCGGTGTTTGGGGATTCATTTGATTTATCCCTTGAGAATTTGGTAATGGTGTTGAGAAGATGTGTCGAAACTAATTTAGTACTAAACTGGGAAAAGTGCCATTTTATGGTACAAGAAGGTATTATTTTGGGACACAAAGTTTCAAAGAAGGGACTTGAGGTGGATAGGGCTAAGCTGGAGACTATCGAGAGCTTGCCACCACCTACTTCAGTAAAGGGTGTTCGTAGTTTTCTTGGACATGCAGGCTTCTACCGTAGATTCATAAAGGACTTCTCCAAGATAACTAAACCACTATGCAGTTTATTGGAGAAGGATACCCAGTTTAATTTTGATAAGGCTTGCATGTCGGCTTTTGAGCATTTGAAGGAACGGTTAACTTCAGCACCAATTATTACTGCACCGGTTTGGGATTTGCCATTTGAGATAATGTGCGACGCCAGTGATTATGCTGTGGGGGCTGTTCTGGGACAACGAAAGGAGAAGGTTTTTCATGTGATTTACTATGCCAGCAAAACCCTTACAGATGCGCAAGTAAACTACACCACCACGGAGAAAGAGTTATTGGCAGTGGTGTATGCCTTTGACAAATTTCGATCATATCTGATTGGTACAAAGGTGATAGTTTACACGGATCATGCGGCAATTCGACACTTAGTGGCAAAGAAGGATGCCAAACCGCAGTTGATCAGATGGATCTTACTATTGCAGGAGTTTGATTTGGAGATCAAGGACAGAAAGGGCACGGAAAACCAAGTAGCAGACCACTTATCTCGACTAGAGCAGCCGGAAAGGGAGATCGAAGACAAAGTTAAAATCAATGAATCTTTTCCGGATGAGCAGTTGTTTGTGGTGCAAGGGGAAGTGCCATGGTTTGCGGATTACGCAAATTATTTGGTGAGTAAGATGTTACCTTATGACTTGGTGGGGCACCAAAAGAAAAAGTTCTTGCACGATGTTAAATGGTATATATGGGATGAGCCGTATTTGTTTAAACAATGTGCGGATCAAATGATAAGAAGGTGTATTCCATATAGTGAGACTGAAGGGATTTTACATGATTGTCATTCTTCTGTGTATGGAGGACATTATGGCGGAGAGAGAACATCGGCTAGAGTACTTCAAGCAGGATTCTACTGGCCGACAATCTTTAAAGATGCATACAGTTTTGTTCAGCGGTGTGATAGATGTCAGAGAGTAGGTAATATTTCAAAGAGGAATGAAATGCCTTTGAATACAATCCTTGAAGTAGAAGTTTTCGACGTGTGGGGGATTGATTTCATGGGGCCTTTGTATCTTCGTGCGGTAATCTCTACATCCTATTAGCAGTCGACTATGTGTCTAAATGGGTAGAAGTGGCAGCACTTCCGACAAATGATGCCAAGGTAGTCCTAAAGTTTTTGCATCGCAGTATTTTCACGAGATTTGGGACTCCTAGGGCTATTATCAGTGATGAAGGTAGTCACTTCTGCAACAGGCAGATCACAGCGTTGCTGGCTAAGTATGGGGTAAATCATCGTATTGCTACAGCTTATCACCCCCAGACAAATGGCCAAGCGGAAGTATCCAATCGAGAGGTAAAAAGAATCCTCGAAAAAATTGTGAATCCGACGAGGAAGGATTGGTCCTTAAAGCTAGATGACGGTGTGTGGGGCATATAGGACTGCGTACAAAACTCCGTTGGGTATGTCACCGTTTCAGCTGGTATATGGAAAAGCTTGTCATCTTCCGATGGAGCTAGAACACAAAGCATATTGGGCAATTCGGAAGTTGAACTTTGATTCGACAGCTGCAGGGGAGAAGCGTTTACTCCAAATCAATGAGTTGGACGAATTTCGACTACGGGCTTATGAAAACTCGAAGTTGTATAAGGAGAAGGTGAAGAAATGGCATGATCGTAAGATCATTGAGAGAACATTTGAACCGGGACAAAGGGTTTTACTTTTCAATTCCAGACTTAAACTTTTTCCCGGGAAGCTGAAATCGAGATGGTCGGGACCATTCACAGTGAAGACGGTTTTTCCACATGGCGCGATTGAAGTATACGACAAATTTCCGGATCAATCATTCAAGGTGAACGGACAGAGGCTGAAGCATTACTTTGGGGATGAGGTGGATAGACAGAAATTCACCGTAATCCTTTCTGCGACATGAGAATCAAAGACAGTCAAGCTAATTGACTATAACTTAGCGCTATCTGGGAGGCAACCCAGTACTTGAATCTTTTATTCATCTTTTGTTTTGTAATTTATTTTATATATAAAAAAAAAGGGTTTCTGTAACTAATTTTGGACTTGGGTTGATGTGTGTGCAGGTGGAAACTTGAAATTTGGCTAAAATTTGACTAAGGGTGCCTAACAGCGCTGGCAGCGCCCTACCAAGCGCTTAAAGCGCTACATCATGCGGCATTCACTGCCATTCAGCGCTAATAGCGCCCAACTCCCTTCACACTTAGCGCCTGCAGCGCTTCAGTCAACATACACAATCTGCATATTAGCGCTAACAGCGCTCAACCTAGCGCCAGCAGCGCTAGGCTCAACTCAAGCAAACTGCATCACAGCGCCTACGGCGCTCGGGTCATAGTGTCAACAGCGCCAGCAGCGCTTGAACCCAAGCCATGGCTTCTGCATATAGGCGCTGCTAGCGCTCGGCCCCTCATCACTCACAGCGCCTACAGCGCTCGGCAGGTAAAAAAAAAAAAAAAAAAGGGTAAACCCTAAATAGGGCTAAAGGAGGCTTCACCCACAAAAATAAAAATTCAATTGTCTAGTTCTTCCTTCTTCTAGCCGACTGTGTTCCCCTTTTCCTTTTTCTATTATGATTCAACCAACCCATCTTTCCTATTCAATCTCACCACAAGCCGCTTGAACACATATCCCCCAAAAATCATCTTTCGGTCCATATTCAACTAAATAGCGAAATTTCATCACTCCATTTGGGTTGCACTAGAATGAAGCCTTCTTTCCACTTGGGGATGAATGTTTGATACAAGCTATCTCTATCAGTAAGTTTAATTGTGTGCAATTGATTTGGAAGGTATTTCCTTTGCATTGAACTGAGTATATTAAATGGAATTTTTTGGTTTTGATTGTGCACCCAATTGAGTTTGTGTTGGCTCAATTGGGATTGGGTTTAAACTTCAATTGTCAATATTTATGCTTGTAAGTTGTGGGGGATTTTATTGTGCTAAATTGGGTTAGTCATAAGTTTGGGGGAAACATTGTCCAAGGGTTTTTCAAGTGTGCACGCCAAGTGTTTGACATATTGCCCCAACGAAATTTTGAGTTCTTTTGGGTCTTGATTTGTGTTTAATTGGTTATTAATGGCTCCCAAAAGATATAGAGGGGAAAGTTCAGGTTCTTCAGCTGTGGTAAAGTATGATAAGAAGAAGTTTATTAGCCCTGCAGCAAGTGATAGGTTTAAAAATTGGTCTTCCGGGAAATCTCTAATTCCTGAGCGTGGCTTGTTACCTATTGATCGAATAGATGGAGAGCTAGCTCAAATGATACGCAGCCGCAATTGGATGGTATTTACTGCACAACCCGAACCAGCTGCCGTGAATATTGTGAAGGAGTTTTATGCTAATGCTAAAGAAGCTAATGGGAATCTGATTATGGTTCGGGGTTAGGAAATAAATGTGGGCCGTAAGAATATTAATGCGTATTATGGGTTGCAGAAAATTCATAGGGATGGTTATACGAAATACTTGGAAGAGGATTTGGATTATTCTGAGATTATAGAAGCCCTCTGTGAACCAGGGACTGAATGGAAGCTGTCTGACCAACAAGAAGCTGTACACTTTCCCTCCGCCAAATTGAGTAGATATGGGAAAGCATGGCATGCTTTTATCTGTGCTAAGTTGATGTCGTGCCTCCATATGAACGATGTCATTAATTTGCGGGCGGCGTTATTGTTCTGCATTGCTAAAGGGAAGACAGTGGATATAGGGGAGATAATTCATGAATCTATCATTCACACGCTTGAGGGTAGTACCACAGGTGGACTGCCTCACCCTTCATTGATCACTGATTTGTGTCGTCGAGCGGGAGTCCAATGGGATAAAGATGAAGTTATGCAGGTCCCATTGCCTCCCATTGATCATGCTGCAATGGGACGGTATAGAGTCTGGGGAGGAGGTGAGTCGCACCCACGGGGTTTAGGTTTCATTCTACCACAGCAGCAGCCACAGGAGCAGGCACAGGAACAGCCACCACCTGTTGAGGATCCGGTTCCAGCCCCTAGTTTAGTTGAGACTATCCGACAGGATCTTCGGCATCATACTCGTCGGATAGATTTAGTGGCAGGATCGATTCAGAGGGGTTTTGATCGGATGACTCGACAGCAGAGTCGACTTGCTCAGCGCCAGGCGGAGATATATGCGTATAATGTTAATTGTTCGACAGCCTTGGCAGATATGTTTGGTCAGATGAATCCTTTGGCAGGACCATTCCAGTTTCCACCAGCTCCTCCTCTTTCTATTTACCCACCACCTGACTCGCCTTCTGATGCGGATGATGACGATGATGAGGACGCTGCCGATGGCAGTGATGATGAGTAGTGTTCTTCATCAGGGGAGTCCTCTGTTCTTAATCTCTTTTTATTTTTCAATGAGGGCATTGACTTGTTCAGTTTGGGGGGTAGTTTTGTTGTTTTCATGCATTTAGGTTGTTATGTTTCATTGTGTTTAGACTTGTTGCATGGTAGTTGCATGTTAATTATTTAGGTTGTGTTAAGTATTTGATGCATTTAGATTAATGAATTAAGCATAAATTGATATAGTATCTAATGTGGCCAATGATAAGACTGGTTTCATGGTTTTAACTTGAGAAAAATTGAAAACTAGTGCTTAGTGATGACTTTGATTAAGAAGTGAAGTTTAACCTGTCTGAAACTTTTGTTAACAATGAAAGCACAGAATTAATTGTTTTGATCAATTTAATTCAAATTGTTGCATAATTTTCTTCTGGTGGAAGATTTGGGTTAAAACTTGATAATATCGGTGAAACGTCCATTAAATGAAAAACAGGCAAGAATCTAAGTTTGGGGGAATCTTGGGGTGTGAAAAGAAAAAAAAAGGAATTTGAAAATTTTGAACCTTTCCCAATTAAAGAATGGATCATATGGTGGGTTGAGATGGAGCGTAAAACGCACTCACTCATAAACACATGGAACGAGATGGAGCGTAAAACGTACTCGTTCAAAAGAAAGTGAGATGGAGCATAAAATGCACTCACTAAAAAAAAATTTGTTTTAAATTCCTGGGGAAAGGTTTAAAAAGGATTTAAATGTGTTAAAATAACCTTAGTGATGCCCTTATGCTTAGTGATTGCTTGAATCAGTTGAATTGGTTGTGTTCATGGGTTGAATTGAGTTGCAATTGAAAGTTTTCCTCTAAGAAGTCAATTATGTGATGGATTTGAATTGGAATTGATTGGAATGATTGATTTACACACACGCACAACATGGGTGATGACAGGTGTAACTTGATTAATTGGTTAAAGTTAGAAACTTTGCATTGGTTAGAGATTCTACTTTAGTATTTATGATATCTTTGAGGCCTGTTGTTGGATACTGTGTTGGTTAATTATTTGATTCGTAGGCATGATAGTTAGTTTGCATTTGCATCATTGCATTGCTTGGGGACAAGCAATTGGTTAAGTTTTGGGGTATTTGATGAGTGGGTTTCATACCTACGAATCAGGTATTGTTAGACTTAATTATTGTGGTCTTTAAGTGTTTTTAGTATTATTTTACTTGTTTTTGTGTTTATTTGTTGTAGGTTGGAGCTGGAGGGGCAAAAGGGTAAATTTAGAGCTCAAAATAGACCTAGTGGCATTTTTGTAAATTTCTGGGCCAGGCATAGCGCCAGCAGCGCTAGGGCTAGCGCTAGCAGCGCTAGGTCACGTTTTTGCATCATTTGTCCAGCTGAAGGAGGAAAAAGAAGTCAATTCTGAAGAGGATTCTAGTCCATATTGATCCGATAGCGGGAAGGAAACCCTAAGAATAAAAACTTGGAGACTTTTAGTAATATGGGGATGTGTATTCTATTTTTCTAGAGATAGTTTTAGAGAGATATTGTGTGGGTGGATTACTTTTGTTCAGCATTGGATTTTGATGTGGGTTTAAGTTTTACTTTGGATGTTATTCTTCAATTGGGTTTGATCAATCTAATTCTTCTTACTTCAATTGATTGTTTATTTTTCCATGTTTAGTTTTGATCCCATAATGGCTTTTGGTTCAGACATGAACTAATTTCCATTATGGGATTCTAACGGATTTTAATATGTAGTTTAATTATAAGCTTGATTGTTAGATTGTTTTGCATATCATAAGGAACTTCTTTCATGATTGTTTTGCACGTATGAATGCTTGATCACCATTCAATTCCAGTACTTGTATGGAATTGAAAAATAACATATAAGTATGGATTGTAATCATGATAGCTTGCGAATATGAGGCTTAATTGGATAGCTTAATATTTTGTGAATCAGATAGAAATATACTGTTTCACCGTAAGAGTCAAAATAAGGACTTGTGCTTAAAATCAATATAATTGCAATTTCACATAGAAATATAGTGATTTTGGTTATAATGGTGATTACATGGTGTCTATTGAGTATGGATATTATGTAAGTAGGTCATAATGCATTGACAAATGGTTATGTCTATCTTAGTGTCCTTGGCTACTTTTCTATTATATGTGAACCTTCTAGCTTGATAGTGGTAATTAGATGAACTATTAAATGAAGTTAGGATCCCATTAATTTCAGGCTTGATATATTTCGTTAGTATTTGCATATTTAGTTATTAATTGATATAGAAATAATTTTGTCACCAAAAGTAAGTCAATAGTTTAAGCATATAAGTATAGTGATAGAACTGATGCATAGTGATTTAATTTAATCCTGTCTCTGTGGGACGATACTCTACTTCCTCTGTATTACTTGTTGACCGTGTATACTTGCACGAGTTAGAGCTCTTTTATTTAAGACTTAAAAAGAGGCAACACAAAGTCCATCAAGTGATCTTCCAGTTTCAAACAAAACATCATTATAAATAGAACAACAATTGTTCTTAAATATAATACCAGAATCTTCCTTGTCCAACAATGAAAATTCTAATGTTTCTAATGAGAACTGGAACATAATAACTACTTATTAACTTAATAGACTTACCCGTAGGCAATGCTAAACTATAAGTTCCTATGATTAATGTAGCAACCTTTGCTGCATTCCCACACATAAGATTACTTACTCTTTGTTTAGCTTTCTACTTCTGCTTAGTCTCTGCATTGGATTGCATACGTGAGAACTACAGCCGGTATCCAATACCCAAGTAGAACCTTGACTTATAGAAAAATTTATTTCAATCATGAACAAACCCATATTTGTAATCGAAGCTTCACTAAGCTTCTTCTGGTTAGCCTCTGTAAGATACTCCTTACAGTTTCCTTTCCAGTGTCCAGGCTTATTGCATTGGAAGCAAACTCCTTTGCTATTTGCATCAGTTTTGTTCTTATTGTCCTTAGTTATTGCCTTTCCATATACCTTCTTTGAATTGTTCTTCTTTTCAGAAGATCCTTTGGCCCTCTTCCGCTACCTGGAAGAATCATCTACCAGTAAGACTTGGTCTTTCTTGGTTGGAAAGTGACTCTTTACTGTTTCAACATGTTTAAGTAACTCAGACAGGTTGACATATAGCTTGTTCATGTGAAATTCACAACAATTTGTGAGAAAGAGTCCGTAAGTGATTGCAAGATCAAATCTTGGATCAACTCTCCATCCATTAAAACCTAGTTGTCCCAATTGTTCAATCATATTGATCATTTTAGGACATTTGTCTATACTGTAGTGCCATCGGTCATTCTAGATCGGAAGAGCTCCTTAGATATCTGATATCTAACAGTCCTACTTTCCTCACCCTTCAACTCCTTGAAGGTGCAGGAGTATAGTAGGAGCATCCATAGTTTCATGCTGACGCTGAAGCTCGTTACTCATGGATGCGAGCATGATGCATTTGAGCCAACTGTGCATCATCTTACTACTTTTCAAAAGTAGCAATCTCTTCCTCTAAGGCATTGTCTGCAACCATTGCATGGATAGGCATATTAAGGACATAAGATAACTTTTCAGCCTTGAGAACTATTCTCAAATTCATTAACTAGTCCGTGTAATTCGGTCAGGTTAATTAGCATCTAATATGCTACGCAGTAATAGTAAATTAGACATTGTAAAATTCTGTAAATGAATTTATAATTTAACAACATTTTAGCATACATTCATTTCTTAATTAATTACCAAAATAAATTAGGTCTTTATTTTAAATTGGTATCTCCCACTATTTTCATCAAACTATATTACCCTCATTATATAGTTCGACAATTCTAATTAAAGATTTGCTAGTGAGACTAAGGATCCCATTTCAAATGTATATAGCCTTGTGGCGACACAACAAACGATATATAAATAAATAGGTAGACAACTATTGTCAATTATATCTCTATGTAACTCCTTGTATTTTGCCTCTTAGATTATTTTGATCAAGTGGTGACACATCCGAATCAAAATTATCCAAGTTAAGTCCATCCTAGCACTTCCATATATTCGAAACAAAAATACTGTCCTTATGGTGACACAACAAAACAGCATCGTTCAGTCTATGTATAAGCATCAAATGTGATAATGCAACATCTTAAATATTTAATACTTGCCTTATGGTGACTCAACAAACTCATATTAAATATTTAATACTTTATTGCTTTACCATGCTAGAAGGCGACGTTCGATATTCCAAATATCTTTGAACGCTTAGGACTTAATATAATTTCTTTGAGGGGTTTGTTATTATTTGTCTCATCTTGTTTAGCGCGCATGCACATATATATATAAAATACGCGTCATATTATTTAACATGCGAAGCATGTTGTATAATATATAATATATATATACATAGTAAGCATGCACATATAGAATACTATATTCTACCCGGATTGATTATGGACTTTTATTCTAGTATGGTTCACTAGAGCCACCAAGTGAACCAAAAGGTCAAACCTAGGGTGCAAGAACAAAATTTAAATATAACTATTACATTTAAACCCGGGCTCCATTACAAACGGGTCTTCAAACGCTCCTTGCTCCTTTGTCTCCAATTCTTCAAGTAATTCTAACTAAACCTATTACATAAACTATTTACAATAAATAGAAACCTTGATCAGCAGTCAAGGGGAGGTACATAGGAGGAAGATAGAATTTACATCAAGAAAAACTAGAGAAGACGAGGTACGTAGACCCCATTTAAAAAAACCCATTCATTCAAGCATCCACTAAAATAAATCCAATCACACATTGGTCAGTAGTCCATAATCAATCCCTATTTATTATCATACATATCTCCATATGTATCAATAAATAACATTCATCTCATGAATAATAAAACCATTCTATATATGCATTGATATCATTTAATGGGCAATTAAAAGTTTACTAGAAATCTAATTTTGAAACAAAAATAAACTCCTTTATTTTAATCAAAATTTAAATCATAATAAACTTATTTATTTTATTTTATCCAATTTTGAATAAAAATAAACTCCTTTATTTTTAATCAAATTCCAAATCAAAATAAACTCCTTTATTTTAATTAACATGGAAACCAATTTTAAGTTCAAAATAAACTCCTTTATTTTAACTTAAAATTGCTTGGAAAAATAAAATATGTTATATCCTATTCTTTGTCAAAATAAACATCTTTATTTTTAAGGAAACATGGAATCCTATTCCATATGTGAATAAACTCCTTTATTCTAGGAAATATGGAATCCTATTCCATATATGAATAAACTCCTTTATTCTAGTTAACGTAGAATCTCATTCCAAGTTAAAATAAAACTTTTAATTTTAATTATATTTTAATTCAAAATAAACCTTTTATCTTAATTGAAAATAAATAAAATCAAAATAAAAAATTTTCAAATCCTGCAGACCGGCGCGGCCGCGCTCCAAAATGAACTAGGAGCGGCGCGGCCGTGTTGTACCCCTAGAAACGTTTTCTGGGTTCGGGCGCGGCCGCGCTTTAGAATGAACTGGAAGCGGCGCGGCCGCGCCGCATAGCAGAGTTCAAAATTTTTATCTTTTGCCCAGAAAATCGATCCAATCGCATACCCATACATACATGGAATCATCATAATCGATAATTAGCACAAGGTTAGGCTCTGATACCACTGTTAGGTTTGTACATAACGCGAACATGCAATCAAATTACATAAATAGTGCGGAAGCGCGATAAAACGGATTTTAAAATTTTTCATACAAACCATCACCATGATCATCCATGTGCTCAATTATCAATTAAACGAAAGAGATAAAGTATGAGAATCATACCCTTGTAGAACCATGCTTCCACAGGTACGAGTTCACCTCCAAATCCTTCGCGTTCTCCTTGAATTCCACCGATTAATTCCTTCCTTTGATCAACGTTAGCCACCCAAGTGTTTGGCCTCTAGAGGTGATCCACCAAGGAATAATAGTTGTTCAAGAAGATGGGTGTTGGCAAAACCCTAGTTTCTATCTCTATAGAAATTGCAAGTACTATCTCTCTCCAATTCATATGGAAGAGTGTGTAACTGTCTAACCCCAAATCATGATAAGACTCCTCTTATTTATAGATATAGGGAACCCTCCTAAACTATTTAGGATTAGGGTTTTTATTTTAATTAAACTCCTTTAATTAGTTGAACTCCTAATCTAATTAGGAATTCATGAGAGAGTACTTCTATTAATTAATTCCCAATCCCTATTAGGAATTAAATAATAATAATTGTAATAATAATAATAAGACTCTTCTTATTAATTTATATTTAATATTTCTAAAATATTAAATAATAAATATTAAGTTATTTAATTTATTCTATCTCCATAGATTAAATTAAATACACTTAACTTATTATCACAATTATGCCATTTACTTCTTAAATAAATATTTTCCTTTTGCGGTGTGACCCTTTAGGTTCTCCATATTAAACCGGTTGTGAATAAATCAATTAGAACAATTCTAATCTTATTTAAATAAATTAAACTATTTAATTCATTTAAATAAATAATATATATTCTACAATAAGGGTAAGCCCCCTTAGCGATCAACAACTTTCCAGATAATATAGATTTCAACATTAATCACAAAAGAACCTTTCAGTGAATAGTTACCGTACAATTCAATCCTTCTACCATACAATGTCCCAATTAAATATAAGACATAGAATTACTGTCAAGTCTTATTTTATTTAATTATATGTATTTCGATTCTCAAATGCACAACTCTGATAATGTAAATTAGAAACTCCTTTCTAATTTCATTCTGCTTTGGCCAAAGACTTCTGAGTCGTCATTTATCGAATCACATAGGACATTCTCTCCTTTTACTAGAAGTGGTAGATTCTTTGTTGATCATTCACCTATCTCCATGTATAACTTATTATGCCCAATCATACCCTTTGATATACCATAAGGGTCTTAAGGGACATGTCAAAGTATAACTTATCATACACAAGATACTATGATGATCTCAAGTCCAAGGATCACTTGTACTACTATCACTAGAGGAATTCCTATTGACAGGCGAGTAAAACTCCATTAGGTATTCCTTAGCGAGCCACGTTCAGTGAACTTATTCTCTAATAAGCACCTACATACTTGCTTTAGTGTCTCCACACAAATAATTATGAGATCAATCATCCTCTTCATATGAGCAAGCAACGTATGTACTAATCTATCCGGATTCACTAATCCCCCTTTTAGTAATCCATCGATTAGGAACGATTTTAGTTTGTGAGCTATCTAGAATTTAGATCTCATTAGCATGATCACCATCATGATTCTAAAAGCATTGCTCAAAACTATGGGTTTATCACATTTAATATAACAACACCATGTAGATAATGTAAAATGCCTTTATTAACCGAATAAGATTACAAAGTATATGCTACATCATATTAAATATGATTGGCTTGTGTGCATACTACTTTCATAACAATCCAACGTAATTGCCATAACTTAACAGGAAGTGCATTAATTCAAGTGAAATATTAAGGAAAATTATAATCTTAAGTCTCTATTATCTGATTCAAAGTTGCGGTAACTAGTTGTAGCTTAATTAATTATTTTATTTTCAAAAATTCATAATTTTAACCAATTGTTTAATAAAATCGATTTAATACAAAGTTGGTAGTTGTTAGTATAAAGTGCAATTTCTCCGTTAGAACAATACTTTGCTTACTCTATAGTGCATATTTGGTCGTGTATACTTGCGTGTTGTGTTAGTATAAAAATTAGGCAAACATTTATATTTATCTTCCGAATCCTTTCGATCCTTCCGCCTTATCTGAAAATTTAATAAAATATAAGAGTGAGCAACAAATTTGCTCAGTAAGTTTAAGAAAAGTTTAGAATCATAAGCACGAGTATGAATCTCAATTACTAAATTAACATTACAGAGAAGAATCTTAGAATTTATGAAATACTTAGCGTCAATATATAACGTAACATCACAAAATGTCCATCTTTGGAATTCAATGTCTATGAAATTTCATTACATCCTTACTCACAAGAATCTCAATATTTTTAGAGAGATAACTGAGTGGTCGTAAGGACCAAGAACTGATTATAATGTTCATCAGTCAAAGCCTGAGAACTCTCCAATATGTTCGACAATCACAAAGACTGTGAACTCTACATAGGGTATTATTAGGTGATTAGGCTAATTGAAAGTAGTATGCCTTCAAGTCAATCGCATAGGATGTGATAAGCATTTACTTTGTAATCTTGTTTCATTTATTAATAAAAAAATTCATTTAATTAAAAGGCATACTTTATCCATGATTAATTGGTTGAATTAATTAAATGTGATAAACCCATAGTTTTGAGCAATGCTTTTAGAATCATGATGATGATCATGCTAATGAGATCTAAATTCAAGATAGCTCAAAACTAAAATGTTTCCTATCGTTGAATCACTAATGTAAGGTTACCTATTCAGGATAGATTGGTACATACTATGTTTGCTCTGTTAAAAATAATGATTGATCTCATAATCATTTGTGTGGAGATACTAAAGCAAGTATGTAGGTGCTTATTAGAGAATAAGTTCACTGAATGTGACTCGATTAAAGGAACACCTAATGGAGTTTTAATTGCTTGACAATAGGAGTTTCTATAGTGATAGTAATACAAGTGATCCTTGGACTTAAGATCATCATAGTACCTTGTGTATTCTGAGTTATACTTTGTCATATTCCTTAATACTCTCATCGAGTATAATAGGGTATGTTCGTGTATAATAAAGTGTATGTGGAGATAGGTGAATGATCAACAAATGATTTACCACTTCTAGTAAAGGAAGAGAATGTCCTATGCGATTCGATAAATTAAAACTCAAAAATTCTTGGCCAAGATGAATGAAAATTAGAAAGGAGTTTTTAATTTACATTAATCAGAGTTGTGCATTTTAGAATTGAAATGCATATGATTAAATAAATAAGACTTGTCAGTAATTCCATGTCTTATGTTTAATGAGGACATTGTATGGTAGAAGGATTGAATTGTATGGTAACTAACTACTGAATAGGTTCTATGTGATTAAACGTTAATTTCATATTATACGGATAATCATGATATACTGATGTAAGGTATCCTTGATGATGTAGAATAAATATTATTTATTTATATATGAATTAAAGGAGTTTAATTCATTATAAATAATATTAGAATGGTTCTAATTTATTTATTCTATTACCGGCATAATATTGAACTTAAAGGGTCTCACCGCAAAAGAGAAATATTATTTTAGAAGTAATTGGCTTAATAATAATAAGTTAAATGTATTTAATTTATTAGTGGATTAAATTAAATAGCTTAATATTTATAATTAAGTATTTGGAGAAATACTAAATTATAAATTAATAAGAGGAGTCTTATTATTATTATTATTATTATTATTATTATTATTATTATTATTGTTGTTGTTGTTGTTGTTGTTATTATAAATAATTGGCTTAGTAATAATAATTTAGTATTTGGAGAAATACTAAATTATAAATTAATAAGAAATTTTCTTCTTCTGATTATTATTATAAATTATTTAATTCCTAAAAAGTTTGGGAATTAAATTAAAACCCTAAATCCTAAATGGTTTAGGATAGAAGGTTAGTTTATAAATAAGAGGGGTCTTATTGTGGAAAGGACTAATGCAACTCTTGTAAGTATTCTCAAAAACCTAAAAGTATTAGGAGAGAGAGAATTAAGGCTAGCCACCCACGGTTTATAAAACCTACATTGACTAGCTTGCGTTTGGTCCGTGGATTTGGAGAACCGTGAAGTAACAAAGGTTTGGAGCTTGAAGATCTCATCAAAGGGTTGATCATCTTCATAAGGTAGATCTTTTGTGACGCCCCCAAATTTAGGTACCTTTAAACCCCGACTATGGTGCATCACGGTACTATTCCATGGACATAATCTTAAAGACATAAATATAATAACTACACTATTACAAAATGTCTTACTTAACCTCTCAGGTTCTTAGACCTTACATACTTGAAACATTCTTAATAAAATAATTATTACATCATTCTACTTAATAAATCATATGTAGCATAAACTTATTACACGCAGTCTGCTATTGGGTAAGTTTGTCTTTCCCTTATCCTTCTTTCCTAAACTCTCGGCCCGCTCGAGCTTAGCTGAAAACACATATCATAAAGCAAGAATGAGCTGGGAAGCTCAGCAAATATAACCGTTGTGATAACAACAAAATCAAGAATCATGTTTTCATTTCAACAACTGAGCAATAGTTGCGAAAGACATTCGAATAAACATGAATAATAATAATAAATTCCTTTTATTTAACAATTTTCTTTCAAACAATATACTAAGTGGTCATACGACCTTGAAATTTTCTTTTCATAAAAGGTTAAAAAGATATAAGACTGTAAACCAACAATTTTCCAAGTACGTTAGGGGATCAGCCTATTGTACTCATGTTGTGCACAACCTATTTCTTTTAAACGACTATATGCGTTTGTTTTACACCACGAGGGCCAATCGGAAATCCGATCAAAAATACCCCTAATAATAGGTTTGTTCATCTCAGACTTAGGTCAAAGTCCGCACCAATTTAATTGGTTTGGAAATATTTAAGAATTTAACAAATTCAAATTATATCTTAATATGTGTCAAGCCGAAACAAAGAGCATTGACATATTTTAAATAGTTCAGGAAATATAAATCTTTAATTCTTTAATAATATGCGAGAGCATAGCTGAAGAACTTAAACAATTATCAAATCAATTGCATAAGTTTTAAAGTTCATATAATAAATAAATATTACAAGAATTATGAATTTAATATCATTATCGATATAAAACTGAAAACTGGCACAATAAAATTATTTGTTACAGTTAAACAGGTATGAAAAGTTTAAGAATACTTGTCTGTTGCGTTCTTTAAATAATACCTTCAAATATCCTACACATTTCATTTAATAATAATACACCAATTAGTCACAAAAAGGACTTTAAATATTGGTTTTATTAAATTATTATCTATTTCATATTGTTCGCATATTTATATTTTAATTCGTGCGACAAAATGTTTTTAGGGCATCGCGGCGTTTGAGAAAGCCATGGCCCACTTAACGTCTAGTTTTAAGGTTTATATTAATTATTAATCATTTTTATAATATTTACTATTTATTAAAAAAATGATTATTATCATTATTAATATTATTTATTTATTTATTTACAAAAAAAAAATTTGGAACATTTTTGGAACTATGTCAAAAATATTGCACGGCGTCGCGAAACGCCCGTGGCACGCCCTGCCAGCCAACCAGGCCACCAACAGCAGTGCCCAGCCATGCGCCCAACGCCCGCGCGCCCAGCACCCGCGCCCAGCGCCTATGCCCAGTGCACAACGCCTGCCTAGTCAGGCTGCCTGCTTAGCAATTTTGACTCCAATTTTTACGAAAGTCATAACTCCCTCATCCGATATCGGAATTTGGTCGTTCTTACGTTTACGGCTTCGTTATTAAACGAACTATAAAACCCCCTTAAAAAATAATTTTCCAACAATTAATACAAAATAGATTTTGGCCAAAAAATAGGCAGAACTTAATTAGGGTTTTCTTTTCCTTTCTTACTAGTTTCAAAAAAAATGGCCATTCTTCGTTACACAAAATTTTTCTTCCGTTCCAATTGGATCTTGTTCATCACTCCTAAGAGTATACAACCACCCTTTAGAACTTCATTTTTACCCTATGATTACCACACAAAAAGGTCCTTAAAAAATGATTATTATTATTATTTATTTTTTTACAAAAAAATAATTTTTGAACATTTTTGGAACTATGTCAAAAATATTGCACGACGTCGCGAAACGACTCGGCGAAACGCCCGTGGCACGCCCTGTCAGCCAACTAGGCCACTAGCAGTAGTGCCCAGCCGCGCGCCTAGCCATGCTCCTAGCGCCCGCGCACCCAGCACCCATGCCCAGCGCAGTGCCTACCTAGTCAGGCTGCCTGCTTAGCAGTTTTGACTCCAATTTTAACCAAAGTCATAGCTCCCACATCCGATATCGGAATTTGGTTGTTCTTACGTCTACGGCTTCGTTATTAAAGGAACTATAAAACCCCCTTAAAAAATAAATTTTCAACAATTAATACAAAATAAATTTTGGCCAAAAATGGGCAAAACTTAATTAGGGTTTTTTTTCCTTTCTTACTAGCTTCAAAAAAATGGCCATGACTTCGTTACACAAAATTTTTCTTCCGTTCCAATTGAATGTTGTTCATCACTCCTAAGAGTATACAACCACCCTTTAGAACTTCATTTTTAGCCTATGATTACCACACAAAAAGGTCCTTACAAAAATGATTATTATTATTTATTTTACAAAAAAAGTAATTTAAGAACATTTTTGGAACTATGTCAAAAATATTGCACGGCGTCGCGAAACGACTCAGGGAAACGCTCGTGGCAGGCCCTGCCAGCCAACCAGGCTACCAGCAGCAGTGCCCAGCCACGCGCCCAGCCATGCGCCCAGCGCTCGCACGCCCAGCACCCACGCTTGTTCCCAGCGCGCAGCGCCTGCCTAGTCAGGCTGCCTGCTTAGCAGTTTTGACTCCAATTTTTACAAAAGCTATAACTCTCTCATCCGATATCGGAATTTGGTCATTCTTACGTCTACGGCTTCGTTATTAAACGAACTATAAAACCCCCTTAAAAAATAATTTTTCAACAATTCATACAAAACAGATTTTGGCCAAAAATAGGCAGCACTTAATTAGGGTTTTCTTTTCCTTTCTTACTAGTTTCAAAAAAAATGGCCATGACTTCGTTACACAAAATTTTTCTTTTATTCCAATTAGATGTTGTTCATCACTTCTAAGAGTATACAACCATCCTATAGAACTTTATTTTTATCCTATGATTACCACACAAAAGGTCCTTAAAACGGTCCATTAGTTCGTTTTCCGTCCATTATGCAACGGTTTTGTGATTTTTAGTGTGATTTCACTTCCATGGCATTTACCGGTAGATTTTTGAACAAAAATATATTATTCACCTTATAACTTCAAGATCATCATGATCTTCTAACAATTTAAAACAATAACCAACAAAGCAAGCTAAATATTAACTTAAAAGAATTAAAATGAATATTAGGTTATTGTTCTTATGTTGGTGATCTCTTCTTCTTCTTCTTACTAGCAACTCGAAGCCCTTCCTTGTTCCTTCTCCTTCTTAATACCTAAACCTCTCTCTTTCTTTTAAGCTCTCAACTTACTTTTTAAGCTCTCTTTTCTCTCTTTACTAAGGATACTTGCAATTTAATAAAGGAAACAAGTATTCTTGCTAGGAGGTATTTATAGAAAATTCAAGAGTGAGGGTAGCTTAGTCATTTAGGCCCTTAACTAGTCTTTGGTTAATTTAACTAACCCTAATTAATTTAACCAAAGCTAGACATAATAATTACTTAAGGTGTTGTTTGGCAAAAATTAAAGAGGTTGGAGGGAACAAAAATCTTTTACTGGATATACTTACTAAATAAAGCATGTGACTCACCTCCCTTGGTCCCCCTACTCCTTCACCCGCCCACTCTCTCCCTTATCTCTCTCATGACTCATCTTTTACTTGATAAATATCTCCAAGCTAGTTCACCATCAAGTGACACCTAGCCCTAGACCTTGCTTTGGCCCTAAGTATTAGGGTTCAATCCTAGGCTTAAGCCTTGGCTTAACCTTAAGCCAAGGCACTTTATATTCTAGCTCAACCCTACGCTTCAATCTTAGCCAACTAAAACCCTAGCCAAGCCAAAACCTAGGCTTCCATTTATCTTAGTTAAGCAAACTAGTTTAGTTTAGTGAATAGTGTTTTTACGCATTTTTTTGATAAAATATTTTTATTAAATATTTCATCTCCCATTATCAAATATTTAATATGACATCGCTCAAAAAATCAAAAAACAAATAACAAGTCCGTCACGCGATGAATAGTGTTTTGATGAATAGTGATTTAGCGGTTTCGCGAAAGTTTTTTATTTCATTTATGAATCCGTAACACATATTCACAATAAAATATCACACACATTAGGTCAAAATCGACCTTTAAACATAGAACACATGAGAATTTGTTTCCAAATATTCATCTTTATTTAATAAAATATGAAAATCATATTTACAAGGATAATCTAAATTTCTTGATAGTTACATTCTTCCCCCCTTATAAGGATTCTGTCCCCAGAATCACCATACAAGGTTATACAAAAAGGTGGGGATAATTCACCCTCAATTTGTCTTCGAGTTCCCACGTTTCCTCCTCGACATTGTGGTTCGTCCATAATACCTTGACAGATGATATCACCTTATTTCTTAAGACTTATTCTTTCCTATCAAGTATCTGTAAAGGAACTTCTTTATACGTTAAGTCTTTTTCAACCTGTATAGGTTCATATTCTATTACATGTTTATAGTCTAGCTTATACGGTCGCAATACCGATACGTAGAAGACATTATGTATATGCTCTAGTTCCGGAGGTAATGCTACTTCATAAGCCACCTCCCCAACCCTTCTTAAACTTCGAATGGTCCAATAAACCTTGGACTTAGCTTCCCTTTCTTCCTGAATCATATCTTCCCTTTCCAGGGAGATACCCTAAAAAATACATAACTGCCGACTTCAAAATCTCGCTCCTTGCGATGCTGATCTGCATACTTCTTCTGTCGATCTTGAGCTGCAACAAGCCTCGCTCTTATCACTTTCACAATCTCTGCCGTTTGCTGTACCATTTCTGGTCCCAATAGGCGACGTTCCCCCACCTCATCCCAATATAGCGGCGTTCAACATTTTCTTCCGTATAACGCTTCGTAAGGCGGCATGCCTATACTCGCGTGGTAGCTATTGTTATAAGCAAATTCTATTAGAGGTAGGTGGTCGTCCCAATTCCCTTTAAAGTCCATAACATAGGCCCTAAGCATGTCTTCCAAGGTCTGGATCGTTCTCTCACTTTGTCCATTTGTTTGAGGATGTAATGTCGTTCTCAACCTCAATTACATTCCCATTCGTTCTTGTAAACTTTTCCAGAAATTCGATGTGAACCGCGGATCCCTATCCGACACAATTGAAACTAGTACTCCATGTCTGGAATCTATTTCCTTGACATAAAGTTTAGCTAATTGATCTAGGTTAAACCTTATCTTAATTGGCAAGAAATGTGCCGACTTCGGGAGAGGGCGTCTGTCGTGAAGAAGAACTATGTCAAAGGCCAAAGACAAAGACGACGCCCTACCATCAGTAGCACAGGCAGCTCTGCTACCCAGTCGACACAGTCATCGGGTCATCCAACTATTCATACTCCCGCTGACTGTGTAAGAGCGATATGTCGAGATCGAGATCTTCTTCGCATACTGGGCGACCATCTATAGTCTTTGAATCCTGATGAGTTGGCTGAGGCAGTGGCGGCAGCAGCACAGCAGCAGCAGGATGGCGACGAGGTAATCTTAGTACTTATCACAATTAAATAAGTCACTAACTTAAATACATAAATATTGTAATAGCTATCAGTATCAACATATGTAACATGTTTTCTTCTTTTGTTTATAGGTTCATACTAATTTGGAAGATGATGCATGAAGACCTAGCTAGCTAGCTATACTTCAAATACCTAACCTGTGATTATGAATGTTTGGACATATGTATGTTAATTAAAGTTAAAGACTACATTTATATAAAGTTTTCAATTCCATTTGGTTTATGAATGTTTTTATAGTTTATATTGTGTTGGTTTATGTGTTTGCATATGGATGGATGTTAATATATACTATTGTGCATGTGTGGGGTATAAATATGTTAATATGGATGTTTATATAAACTGCTGTGTATTGGGAGCAGGTACAAAACAGGTTTTAGTTTTTAGGAAATCTGCAAAACTGGCCAATTTTTTTTAAACTAGGAATCAGCGACCGCATGCAATCGCTAATACCAATTCTCGGTCGCTGATGGCTCAACTCAGCACTGCCACGCATTCCTCCCATTTAGACAAATTAGCGATCGAAATCGGTCACTTATTTCGATCGCTAATACTCTGACACCAAATTGCCACTGTTCCACGTCACTAATGTTGGTCGCTAATGTTGGTCGCTATTATCCTCCTAGCGACCAAATTATATGCGACCATTATCAGCGACCATATTCGGTCGCTGACCGTATTCGGTCGCTGATACCCATCTGCGACCATATACGGTCACTGATATGCGGTCGCTGATAGCCCCTTTTGTTGTAGTGAGGGCAATAAAGACTCAAGTTTTTAGACTAACCAAGATGACAACAAATCCATTTCGGGGTATGTGCCTACCATGAACGGTGGTGCAGTGAGTTGGAAAGGTTTCAAGCAGTAAAGAGTTACTGATTTAGTGACAAAGATAAAGTATATAGTTGTAAGTGAAGTTGCAAAGTTGACTGTTTGGATGAAAAGTTCATTACAGAACTTGGAATAGTTCCTAAGTTTCATCTGGGATCCAAATATGTGTTGCGACACTTTCATTTGATTGGAAAAATTATTTAAAGAGGAGAAATCACCTTAGAGAGAGAGTGGACTCTCAGAACAACATTGCAGATTCATTTACTAAAGCATTATCTAACAATAGGACGATCACACTTAGAGAAGATGGGTATGAGTTACCAGGGCGATTAGCTTGAGTGCAAGTGGGGGATTGAAAGTAGTATGTCCTCAAGCGAATCATATAGGATGTGATAAGCATTTACTTTATAATTTTGTTTCATTTATTAATAAAAGAATTCATTTAATTAAAAGGCATACTTTATCCATGATTAATTGGTTGATTTAATTAAATGTGATAAACCCATAATTTTGAGCAATGCTTTTAGAATCATGATGATGATCATATTAATGAGATCTAAATTCAAGATAGCTCAAAACTAAAATGTTCCCAATCGTTGGATCACTAAGAAGTTCTGAGTTATACTTTGTCATATTCCTTAATACTCTTATCGAGTATAATAGGGTATGTTCGGGTATAATAAAGTATACATGGAGATAGGTGAATGATCAACAAAAGATCTACCACTTTCAGTAAAGGGAGAGAATGTCATATGTGATTTGATAAATGAAAACTCAAAAATCCTTGGCCAAGGTGAATGAAAATTAGAAAGGAGTTTTTAATTTACATTAATCAGAGTTGTGCATTTTAGAATCGAAATGCATATGATTAAATAGATAAGACATGTCAGTAATTTCATGTCTTATGTTTAATCAGGACATTATATGGTAGAATGATCGAATTGTATGGTAACTAATTACTGAATAAGTTCTATGTGATTAAACGAACGTTGATTTCATATTATACGGGTAGTCATGATACACTGATGTAAGGTGTCCCTAATGATGTAGAATAAATATTATTTATTTATATATGAATTAAAAGGAGTTTAATTCATTATATAATAATATTAGAATGGTTCTAATTTATTTATTCTATTATCAGCATAATATTGAACCTAAATGATCACACCGCAAAAGAGAAATATTATTTTAGAAATAATTGGCTTAATAATAATGAATTTAAGTGTATTTAATTTATTAGTAGAATAAATTAAATAGCTTAATATTTATAATTAAGTATTTGGAGAAAAACTAATTATAAATTAATAAGAAGTATTCTTATTATTATTATTATTATTATTATTATTATTATTATTATTATTATTATTATTATTATAAATAATTGGCTTAGTAATAATAATTTAGTATTTGGAGAAATACTAATATTTATAATTATGTATTTGGAGAAATATTAAATTATAAATTAATAAGAAGTATTATTATTATTATTACTATTATTATTATTATTATTATTATAAATTATAAATTATTCAATTCCTAAAAAGTTTGGGAATTATAGACCACACCACCCACAAACCTAATATAATTGAAACCATCACCTAAAACTATAACTTGACTAACACTTATAAGCACTATCTATATCTACGTAGTTTAGCAGAGAACCGAAAAAACAGCACCGATCCACCAACCACACCATCTGGCAATATCTTCCCCAGCTTAAGCACGCTCACCACGGATCCTCCTAGCCAATTGGATGTCCTTGGGCATGATTACCACACGTTTAGCATGGATTGGGCACAGGTTGGTGTCTTCAAATAGACCCACAAGGTATGCCTCAGTAGCCTTTTGTAGAGCTAGAACAACATGGCTCTAGAAACACAAATCATTCTGCAACTAAAAAAAACCACAGCTTGTCATTCATTGCCCAAACAAATTCAATTCAAATAATACAATAATATACGAACAAGCCTCTGGAATGGCAGTTTCCTGATCAAAAGCTTAGTACTCTTCTCGTACTTGCGGATTTCACTACATAAACACAAACAGAGGTAAAAACTTGGATGCCAATAAAGTATTACTATGCCCGATAAAATATAAATGCAATTCAAGTTTTTACTAAAAATATAAATACATATGTACTTTAAGCATTACATATGTACATTAGAACATTACATGTCTCAGAAGCCGACCATTAAATAGACTTTATATAGCTGAATGTATAGATTAATTGATGTAGGACAAATGGCGTTAGAGTTTGAGGAAGAGTTGGATAGAAAGAAGGCTTCAAAGAAACGCGCGTAACCCTTCGGGTTCGGGCATGTTGTGGGTTCGAGATCGGATAAGTCTTCGGGAGATCGGGCCTCTTCGGATATGGCGTCATGGCTTCGGGAGATCGTCGGATTAGATTTGTTTTAATTATTATTAGAATTATTATTATTATTATTAGGAAATAAATCCATTTATGGTAATAGAGTTTAATTAGAAAGTAAATTCTTTTATGGTAGTAGAAGTTTAATAAAAAGTTAGATATTTTTCAGGATTTGATTTCCATAATTGTAGTAATTCTATTATAGATCGAAAAGGAAGTCTATTAGCTATAAAAACCCGGCTTGTGGGTTAAAATCATTAATTATTATTCATTTATTAATAAATTATAGTTATTTCTCTTATTTTCTCTAGTGGATTCCAGTTTATGTTTTCTTAGAATTTACGTTGGAAAATTCTTATACTTCCATTCTGCGTCAATTGGTATCAGAGCCAAGGACTTGCCTTGATTCGATGACCAACGACGAAGATGGAAGAGCTAACCTTGACGACGTTGGTTGTAGGGATGCAGAATTATAGGCAGCGATTGATGAGCAGCGACAGTCTATGGCGAGAGTAGAAACCTTATTGCAGCAACTGTTGGTGCAATAACCCAATCCTAACGGCCCTAGTCGTGGTAACAGAGATGGACTCGAGGATTTGCTCTTGGCCACCCTGGAGGATTACGTCAACCTAGAGCAACGAGACATGTTCAGTTCAACGGTTTGAGTGATGAAGACTCTGAGGAGGAAGTTGCAGGAAACCAAAGAAATCCTCAACAAAACCGAAACCAAAATCAACCTGATTATAGGATACGTGCAGACATACCCCTATTCCATGGAAAATTACAGATTAAAGAATTCTTGGATTGGATCTCAGAGGTGGAGAGGTTCTTCGAGCTAACCGAAGTCTCGATAGATCGACAAGTCAATTTGGTAGCATACAAGTTGAGAAGTGGGGCCGCTATTTGGTGGGAGAATAGTTGGATAGGAGACGACATGACAAGACACCTATACGATCTTGGAGGAGAATGAAATAACTAATGATGGGTAGATTCTTACCCCCTGATTATGAACAATTTATTTTTCGGAGTTATCAAAATTATGTGCATGGTAACAGGACTGTTACAGATTATACCGAGGAGTGGACTAGGTTGTCAGTTCGTAACAACCTAAATGAGACTGAAGGCCGACAAGTGTCCAGGTATTTGGAGGGATTGAAACCAAGCATTCGCGATAAAATTGGGTTACAAGTCGTTTGGACAATGGACAAGCGCATAACATAGCTTTAGAAGAATAATTGATGGAGAAAACATACAGTCGGGTGTCCTACTATAAGAAGGATGTTGCGGAGACATCCAATGCAGTTGCGAACAAAAACCAATTCTCACCAAATAACGTGAAGAATCAGTCCAAGACTAATGCAGATCAGGCCCAAAGAAGTTCGAGTCCTAGTAATAACCCTGTTGGAACATGAACAACAGGCGTAACACCGAACCCGTGCGCTAAATCAGGAGGTTTCAAGTGTTACAGATGTGGACAATCGGGTCATCGGTCGAATGAGTGCCCAACCAGGAAACCGGTAAATTTCATAGGTGTCGGAAAAGATGGTGAGGATGTTCAGTATGCTGAGGAAGGAACAGACATGGACGATGAAGTAGAAATAGCAAAGGAATATGGAGAACATGTAAACTGTGTGATTCAGCGAGTCATGTGTTCAACGAAACTGGAGGATTCATCGCAAAGAAACAACATCTTTAAAGTATACTACAGCTTTCGGGGAAAGGTTTGTGACGTAATTGTTGACAGTGGAAGTTGCGAGAATTTTGTGTCAAGAATATTGGTGGAACATTTAAAGCTGCAAGTAGAAAAACATCTGAAGCCTTATGCGATCGGATGGATCCAAAAAGGACCGAAGGTGAACGTGACTAAAATTTGTAGGGTGCCTATTTTAATTGGTCAGTACTACTAAGATGAGGTGATCTGTGATATAGTAGACATGGATGTAGCCACGTGTTATTGGGACGACCATGGCAGTTTGATGTGGATGTCACCTATAGGGGGTGCGACAACGTTTTCGTGTTTAGTTGGGATGGCAAGAAAATTGCAATGGTGTCGAAAAGAAATCCTGAAAGGGGCTTAACTCCTACCACGACCGAAGAACAACCTTTACTCTCTCTAATCACTTCAGCAACTGAGTTGGAGTCGGAGATCAAGGAAGCACAAGAGGTACATGTTGTGGTTATGCGGGCTTTAGTGGTAGAAGAAAGGAAGGAACCAAGCGTTGTGATACCCGAGGAGGTGCAATCTATTTTGACCGAATTCAGTGAACTGATATCGGATGATCTGCCGAGTGACTTTCCGCCACTAAGGGATATTCAACATCATATTGATTTAATTCCAGGAGCAAGTTTACCCAATTTGCCACACTATCAGATGAGTCCAAAGGAAAATCAGATTTTACAGGAAAAGGTGGAGGAATTACTGAAGAAGGGATTTATTCGAGAAAGCATGAGTCCATGTGCTATTCCAGCATTATTAGATGGCAGTTGGAGGATGTGCGTAGATAGTCGTGCAATTAACAAAATTACTATCAGATATAGCTTTTCGATCCCGAGGATGGATGATATGCTAGATATGTTGGAAGGGTCAAAGTTATTTTCAAAAATAGATTTGCGAAGTGGCTACCATCAGATTTGGGTTAAACCTGGTAATGAGTGGAAGACAGCTTTCAAGACAAATGATGGACTCAATAAGTGGATAGTTATGCCCTTCGGATTATCCAATGCTCCTATCACCTTTATGCGACTTATGAATCAGGTATTATGACCTTTCATTGGGAAATATGTTGTCATTTATTTTGATGACATACTAATTTACAGTCGAAGTAAGGAAGTCCATTTGGAGTATCTTCGGACTGTGCTCGAGGTGTTATCTGAAAATAAGCTATTTATTAATTTTAAGAAGTGTAACTGGCTGACGGAATGATTATTATTCCTTGGATTTGTGGTCAGTTCGGAGAGAATTTTGGTTGACGAAGAGAAAGTGAGAGTCATACGAGAATGGCCGACTCCTAAGACAGTAGGAGATGTAAGAAGCTTCCATGGGTTGGCGACGTTTTATCGTCGATTTATTAAAGATTTCAGTAGCATTGTGGCACCCATTACAGAATGTTTAAAGAAGGGTAAATTTTAATGGGGGGAAACAACTGAAATACTTTTGCAGCCATCAAAAAAAAATTGTGCACTACTCTTGTTCTTGCTTTACCCAGTTTTGAGAAGTTATTCGAAGTGGAGTGTGATGCTAGTGGGATCGGAATTGGAGTAGTTCTATCTCAAGAGAAATGATCGATAGCATTCTTCAGCGAAAAGCTTAGTGATGCACGACGAAAATGGAGTACCTATGATCAAGAATTTTATGCGATTGTTCGTGCTATGAAGCATTGGGAGCATTATTTGATTTAGCGAGAATTTATTCTGTACACCGATCATCAAGCTTTGAAGTACCTGAATAGCCAGAGAAGCTTAAGTAATATGCATGCTCGGTGGGCAACTTATTTACAGAAATTTCCTTTTGTTTTGAAACACAAATTTGGGGCTCTAAATAAGGTGGCAGATGTATTGAGTTGACGAGCTAGTTTGTTAGTCACTATGCGTCAAGAAATTATTAGGTTTGAGTTTCTGAAAGAGTTATATTCGGATGATAAGGATTTTGCCGAAGTCTAGGAAAGTTATGAGCGTAAGCAAACAGAGGAAGAGTTTCATGTGGCCGATGGCTATCTGTTATGTGGGAATCAGTTATGTGTTCCTCGAGGTTCTTTGAGAGAGAAACTGATTCGGGAGATATATGGAGGAAGTTTGAGTGGTCACCTAGGGCATGATAAGACCATCAGTGGAGTAGCCAAACGATATTATTGGCCTCAGCTGAAACATGATGTGGGTAATCTTGTTAGGAAATGTTATGTGTGTCAAACCGCTAAGGGCCAAGCTCAGAATACAGGTCTCTACATGCCCATACCTGTACCGAATGCTATATGGGAAAATTTAGCGATGGATTTTATCTTGGGTCTTCCTCGGACTCAGCGAGGAGTGGATTCAGACTTTGTGTTGGTCGATAGATTTTTTAAAACGGGTCATTTAATTCCTTGTCAAAAAACGTCGGATGCATCTCATGTTGCTCAGTTATTTTTTCGATAAGTAGTTCGTTTACATGGGGTTCCTCAAACCATCACTTCGAATCGAGATTCAAAGTTTCTTAGCCATTTTTGGATCACATTATGGTGGCGAATGGATACTACTCTCAAGTTTAAAAGCACTGCGCATCCACGGACTGATGGTCAGACCGAAAATCTGAACTGAACGCTAGAAAATTTGATTCAGAGTATTTGTGGTGATAAGCCGAAGCAGTGGGATGTGGCGCTGGCACAAGATGAGTTTGCATATAATAATGCGCTTCATTCCGCTACTGGACAATCTCCGTTTGCCTTGGTGTATCGACAGGTTCCTAAGCATGCATTGGATTTGGTCCGTCTACCGAAGGTTGCTAAAACAAGTGTTGCTGCCGAACATATGGCTGAGCAGGTTCAGGATGTTCAGGCGGAGGTAAAAACTCGATTGGAGGAGAAGAATGCGAACAATAAAGCCGCAGCCGATGCCAAGAGGCGTCAAAAATTGTTTACCGAGGGTGATTGGGTTATGGTGTTTTTGCGAAAGAAGAGGTTCCCGATCGGTTCTTATAACAAGCTGAAGCCTAGAAAATACGGTCTGTATAAGGTAATCAAGAAGATAAATGATAATGCCTACGTGAACGACTTGCCGAAGGATATGGCTATCTCTCGTACTTTCAATGTTGCTAATCTTTATGTGTTTTGTGATGATGTTCCGCTTTATCCAGAACATAATTCGGGGTCGAGTTCTTCGCAGGTGGGAAGGACTGATGTAGGACAAATGGCGTTAGAGTTTGAGGAAGAGCTGGATAGAAAGAAGGCTTCAAAGAAATACGCGTAACCCTTTGGGTTCGGGCGCATTGTGGGTTCGGGGTCGAATAAGTCTTCGGGAGATCAGGCCTCTTCGGATATGGTGTCATGACTTCGGGAGATCATCGGATTAGATTTGTTTTAATTGTTATTAGAATTATTATTATTCTTAGGAAGTAAATCCATTTATGGTAGTAGAGTTTAATTAGGAAGTGGATTCTTTTATGGTAGTAGAAGTTTAATAGAAAGTTAGATATTCTTTAGGATTTGGTTTCCATAATTGTAGGAATTATATTATAGATCGGAAAGGAAGTCTATTAGCTAGAAAAACCCGGCTTGTGGTTGAAATCATTAATTATTATTCATTGATTAATAAATTAGAGTTATTTCTCTTATTTTTCTCTAGTGGATTCCAGTTTATATGTTCCTAGAATTTACATTGGTAAATTCTTATACTTCCGTTCTGCGTCATTAATAATTTAGTTTGAAAGCATACCTATATACGTTAAGCATGTCCAAAAAGATCAGAGAAATTTGTGACAAGAAATATCTTCCAAGAGAAGCAGCAACACTTGTATTTTTTTGCAAAGCGGCAATGATACATATAAATAACATAAATGGCTAAACTCATACAAAGAAGGTTAACTGAGTGTCAAAGAAAACCCCTCACTCAGTAGCTGACAACAGAGGAAAAGAAAAATAAAAAACTTGTACAATATTACATAATTAAAATAACTCACATGCAATATATTAAGCACAACCCTGATCATAAATTGGTCCTTCAAGAAATCCA
The DNA here is from genome assembly GCA_034770075.1 of Aralia elata. Classification (NCBI taxonomy): domain Eukaryota; kingdom Viridiplantae; phylum Streptophyta; class Magnoliopsida; order Apiales; family Araliaceae; genus Aralia; species Aralia elata. The sequence continues at coordinate 19,184,767 of CM068386.1, read as the reverse complement.
CACTTTGACGTGTCTGACCTATAATTTCAGCCCATTTCTGCATAGCAAAACCTACCATAAGCCAGGGACTAAAGATACTAGGACGTCTTGTGCTTAAATGCTTGAGGGAGAGAGAGAGAGAGAGAGCAATGACGAGCTGTGAAAGAACAGAATCCCAAAACAAATTATCTACCATAAATACTTGCCTGATTTAGAAGCTCCATCAGTCTCTGCAGATATTCATCCCTCTTCTGCGGGTCAGATTCTGCTTGAATCATATTTCCAACCTAAAATAGAATATACATGAATTTTGAAATGCTCATAATAGAAGACATCTATTCATGACAACCATATTCGAGGAATGTCTAATTGTCTATTATGTTTATTATTAAAAATAATAAATAAATAAATGTATAGGCTTACAGATTCGTAAAATGTATGAATTTGATAAGGCTCGAGATCAGCAATGATAGTTGGAAGAGTAGTCAGAAGTTCAGACACAAAGGGTTCACTTTCTTCAACGTGAAAAGAGAACAACATTAGTTAATATGGATGAATATTATCGAGCAGAAGAAGTAAGCAACAATGATGCAAAAAAGGCTAAAGTAAATATTACCTGAAGAATAACAAATTTACATCTGCACTTCTGAACAATTTTCAAAAATGTATCACATGCCATATCCTACGAAAGATCAAATAAATATGTCAAAACAAGGTTGGGGATACAATTGTCTTCAAAAACTATATTAAGTTCTCACAATAGACAATAGTTAATCATGCATCATGAACAAGACTATAATTATAGTCCTTTATTAATATCAAGACACCATGAACTCAGTAAAATATAGTACGATAGCCTTCAAAATCATCGACTCCAAACAAAAACAATTACTTTTGAAGTCTAGGCCATCACACCAAATTGGAGAATGATTTCCTCCTCTTAAATTATGAATAAAAAATAAATAACAATGAGTATGAATAATCCATGTTTCATGGTAATTCAAAGCCCACATTAAATTTTAAGACCAAAAAAGTAGGATTGCACCCCGAAATATACACCATTTTACCATTTGTCCCCGATGTTGAAACGCTCCCATCCCGCTACTCAACGTACCATTAAGTAAGCACGATGGACCCTATTCAGATTTTCGGTCAATTGTTTTGCCAAAAAATGGCCACATGTCATAATTTAATATTTAAATATTGTTGACCATATAAATACCGTAGTTGACTTAATTAATTTGTAGAAATACATGTGAAATACTAGATTAACAAAATAAAGGGTAAAAAATTCAAACAATTTGGGGATTTCATCAATCTAATTCCATCTCATTTAACAAACCAAAACAAACAACAAATTAGAGCAACAAACCAAAAGGTCCTCTAATTCCATCTCATTTCGTTCATCAAACTAAAACAGAGTGAAAATCTCTATCTTCATCTCTTTCATTTTCATTTGATCTTCATCTTCATTATCAACCCAAGGGTCCTCGAATTATGGCGAATTTTTGTGAAAGATCTGGAAGGTTCAAACCCAGATCTACGATCACTACACCAAAAAGGGCATCTAGTGACGGACAAATCCTTCACAAGACATAATATATCACTCACAAGAGATTTATTGCGAAGAAATATTTCCTTCACAGGATTGCTCCCATACGACCTCGTCGCAATTGGGTATCATTCGCTAAGTAGTAACTAAATATTATTTGTGAAGGATATATTGTGAATAACTTTTTATTCACAAATTATATTTGGTAATGGAATATTGTTATATAGTGAAAATGTGGTTTCCTTCACAAATAATATTTTAAGAAGGACTATTTGAAATTAACGAATAACTTTATTCCCTCACAAATCATATATTGTGAAGAACAAATTTATTTAACAAGAGAAAATTTTCCTTCACTAATTATAAATTGAGAATCTTTCTTCACATTAGTGAGAGAAAAATTCCTTCACAAATTATAAATTTGTAAATAAAAAATTAATTGCTAAATAATCAAAATTCATTGGAAATTATAATTGATTTTCAAATCAGCGATTTCATATTTATTATTATTATTATTATTATTATTATTAATCTCTATAAGAAATATTAAATTTAGTATTTCAAGTAAATATAAATATTGTCATACTTGTTTCAAACTAATTGATAAACTAATGCATAAAGAGCTAATAAAACCAATACTCCACAAATAAATAGATAATGCTCGAGTCACAATAAATACAGAATTTGTTATTGTATCTTGGTCTTTCAAGGACCATAGTATCTACAATATTTATTAACTAACATAAGAAAACTGAAAGAATAACAACGAACTAGAAGGAGTAAAGTGTGTCATGTCACTTCATCATCATTTTCTTCAAAGAAATCAAGGTTGGGCCTATAAACTTCATACTGCAATAGAAACACCAAAATTTAATTTCAATGAAATGAAGAATAAGAAAAGATGAAACTGATGAACTTAAATTAAGAGAGAGAGATTAATGAAGGATAAAGACAAAAATATAACTATCAGTAAATACCTCAATTAATTCATAGTTGGTAAATGTTCGAAGGAAGTTAAACTTCGTCTCTACCATTTTAGTTATACGTTCATTATAATTGTAAGACAATAGTATGTAACTCAGTTTTGACTTGTGAGAACAGAAGAAGATTATAAGCATGCGCATGAATTGAAGGGAAGTCGAGGTGAGAAAGAATGTATATGGTTTCAAAAGTGGAGGCATATCTGCAAAATGGGCAAGTATCCAATATATGAGGTACAAAAGTGGCACCAGAACACCAATATAAATACAAAGCAATACTATATCATATGAAAATTTAATTGATGCATGGTATATCACTCAACCCATATACAAATATTATTAAGTCCAACCTTGTAAATTATAGGGTTGTGATCTTGTGGACCTTGTGGTACAATGGGTTTTTTGTTCCTATGAGATGTGCGCTTAATTTCAATACCCAGAATCATGTTCTAGTTGTGGTGTCAATAAATGGTGGAGAAAATGAACTACCTGAAATATTATGGAGGAACTAAGTATGCAATAAACTCTTCCTTATAGTGATTTCCATGGTTGCTCTTAACTTAAGGTTCTGCACACTCTACAAAGATATTTCTTCATGTTCAGATTCAACATTTGAAATGTACAAGTGATATTCCATCAATATAGTGCCCACTTTGCTACTCCCACCTCAGTTGATTAAATTAAAAATAACATTTGGTTTCTATATGCAAAAAGGTTGTGAATGTGAGATATAGACCTTCAATGTGGAAACTTTAAATTGTCACTAAAGATTTTATGAATCTATTGAGCTCATGAGAAAGAAATCATTTTCTGATAATCAAATCTAGAACACTATTTAAACTTCTGAATACCGAGACCAGAAATAAAAGCAAGGAAGTGAAAAAGCTCTACAAACTAAAGATTTAAACCAAAAAAGTCATGAATACTGTTTAGCAATAACAAGAGAAACCAATACCTTATTATCTTCGTTGCAAAGGCATTGCAAGCATTGCTGAACAACATGATTACCATTCAGGTCCTTGATCAGTGCAAGAAATCCTGGTTCATAACTGGAACAACTAGCGAAATTTGCTGCCTTGATTTGAGTGCTGATACAATGACAACTAAGTTAGAATAACATGAACAGAATAACAATGTCGGTAACAAAAGGTTATGATTAAAAAGCAAGATAACTTACTTTGCTATAGATCCATATTGAAAGAAGAGCAAATAGTTAAAGATTGCTTTCAGTCATAGGTTACAAAAGCCAATTTCGAGGGTCTTTGCCCTCGCTGAAACTTTTTGAGTATAATGAAGTTGTTATAGAACTTAATCTCATATGAAGTTTCTTCCATTTCATAATGGCAAAGAAGAAAGTTGTCCATAAAACTAAATAAATTATTCCAGTGACTTAACTTAGCTATATTCAAATCTTAAGTTCTGCATTACTATCTGGATCATTTGGATACCATATTATCCGACAAACTTGAAATGATGCAATAATTAATTGTAGTATTACCAGCTTATCTTTTGACATCAAAGCCCTCTGGTCTGTATTACTGTGTAAAATTTTTACATATTAACCAAGCATTAAGGCACTACAACTCCATTAAATAAAATGTTTGTACTTATTTCCTTTTTTCTAAATATTTGTACATGTGCGTGTGTATGTATAATGATGTTCCAATTGATATGGCAATTTGAAACTAATCCTTGATATGAAAGTTGAAACACTAATTATTCAATTACTCTGATCTTCTATATTACAGAACTTGGCCCATTACATCCATAAGGACCATGACAAAATCACTTCAGTGAAAATATCCATGTCCTATTCTCTCAATATATTAAAAAATTATATCGACAATACTTTACTAATTTGAAAAAAAAAGATTATTACAGAGCATTTGATAATTTTCAAGCCATCTCAAAATTATTGTAGAATCAATATAAGAGCAATTCATATAAATAGCAAATAAACTGGTAAATGCACCACATAATAAAAAATTGATACCTAGAGATAGATCTGTAAAGAAAGAGAGAGAACCATTCAACAATTTGCTCGCTTTCTTTTTTCTGAAACATAAGTCAATAAGTAAATTAAATCAAGACTAAACATAATAGCAGTATGAATTAAATAAAAAGATGGAAAAAGAAAAAATCTTGGACATACCTCAACTTGGCTGAGGACAGGGAAAGTTTTAATGTTCTTGTAGTAATCAACAATAAAGTCTACCATCTTGTGAGCATTCTCTCTCAATTGTTCAGCATCCATTGGTTTCAACCCACCCTCCCTGCAATTTCAAAAATCCCAATAATCCATCATCAAAACAAGTGGGACAAATTATCAAACACCTCAGTTACATGAATTAAACACCAAGAAAATAGTCAAACTGCCACCATCAGTACAACAGTCGTGCAACCCAGAATAATAAAAGCCAAAAAAATCCAATCCCAGTACCCCCGTCCCTCTCTATCTCCTTTTGAACCCACAAATTTTAACAACAAAATATGTAATTACAAAGAACTAATATTTCAATAAATGCATCCTAGTTCAATAGTAAATAATTGAACATGAATTCCATGAATTGATCATGTGCAATAAAATTCCATGAAACTTTGTCATGTGCAATAAAATTCCATGAAACTTTGTCATGTGCAATAAAATTCCATGAATTGATCATGTTCTGACAAGTAAATAATTGAACTCTAACAGTAACTAGTTTGGAATTTTCATGTTCTCAGTCTACTTTTTAACACATTTCATTAGACGTTAGTCTGTGAATCATTAGATAAAAAATCCTTAGGAGCACAGATACTCCATAGAATATAATCTGATGTGTGGTACCCGTATCGACCTAAAGCTTCTCCCGATGAACAATCAATAGTACATTCCCAAGTACTAAATCAACAAACTAATCCTAAAAGAAGTTCAAGCATAATTAAAAAAATTAAGATTCCTTCCCTTCTCATCAATTTTATTGACAATCAAACTAGTTATCATATGTAAAACACACAAAAAATAAAAAATTAGTTACGAAATTACAGCTTCATAAGTGATTCAATCAAACTAGTTATCATATGTGTGTATTTGTTTATGTAAGAGGGAGATTATGCTATTCTTATACTTTTTGAATCACTTACAAAATTACAGCTTCATAAGTGATTTAAAAAGTATAAGAATAGCGTAATCTCCCGCTTACATAAACAAATACACACATACATAAACAAATACATACATGTGTCTATATATATAAATCATTTCAGCAAGTAATGGAAATACTTGTAACTGGTGTTTGAGCTATATGATTATGGAGGAACAAAGTTGTTGGAAAAAAATACCTTTGAACAAATTGACGAGTCTTTGGGTCTTGGCAGTTAGGGCATCTGCAATTAGGATAGAAAGAACAGATTTTTTGATGCGGAGATAAAGTTGGAGAGGGGGAAATTTTGGGATTAATGATAATCCTTTTAGCCGTAGGAAACATTCTTCACACGATCAATTATCGATCTCGCCGCTAATTGCAGCAAAATATGGCGCTACATTTTTCATTCATCCCACGTAGATTATGGCAAAGGAAGAGAGGAGAAACCAAATTGGTAGAGAAGAAACCTAGCTAGCCCATCTCTCTAATTGAAACATCAAATTTTGGCTAAAGAACAGAGGTGAAACCCAATTGATCTCTACTTCCTGCTTTCCAGACCACGCACGCACACAACTGATGAGGGAGTACTCTATTCCAAAATAAGAGTTTGACAACATTTAAAAAAAATAACTCTTTTAGAAGTAATATTATATGTAAAATTATTATTTCAAAAACTTAAAATCTAAATTTAGATTTTAAGATATCATAAATTAATTATAACAAACTGAAATATAACTCTTTTGTAGAATAAAAAAATAATATTTTAACATTTGTAATCTGTTCCACAAAAAGAGTCATAATTATTATAATTTTATTTATTGTCAATTTATAATATTTTAAAATTTAAATTATTAAAACTTAATATTTTAATTAATACAATTAATATTTTAAATTACTTAAAAATTATTATTAAGAATAAATTTTTATTAAAATATTAATTACATTATAATTTGAATTGTAGTATATTATAAATTAAAGAACAAACTCAAATTTAACTCTTTCTGTAGAATATATGAATATTTTTTTTGGCATTTGTGCTCTATTCCACAAAAGAGCGCCACTATCTTCTTCTTTTTTTCTCTTTTTTTGTCATGATCAATGTATGGAATTTTAAAGTTTTAATTTAACGTAGTGTAAAGCTATTTACTTTATAGTTTATTAAAAGAAATAGTCGATATTGTAAGTTACTTAAAAAGTATTATTAAAAGTAAATTTACTATTGCAAAAAAATTTAATGTATTTATATTACAATTTATATTCACGACAATTAATTCTAAAAAATTTATTTAGAACAAAATAGTGACCACTTTTATCTCTTGCAAAAAAACTCTGAACAATAATATATAGTGAGTAATAATTCCTTCATTAATAGTTTTTTTCTTCGCAAATTTGCATCATAAATTGGCTCCAAATATCCTTCTACCACCTCAATTTTGTGAAAGAAAAAATTTAAATTGTGAAGAATGTTTCTTTTGCTAATAACTATATTGTCACTACATTTTTTTCCTTCACAGTTCCTTCGCTAGAAAATTCCTCATGTGAAGGAATGAATTCCTTCACAAAATTTCCTTCACTACATCCATAATTTCTTGTAGTGGATTGATGCGACTGGTTTTGGTCCTGATCACCATGGATGCTTAAATCAAGGGTTCGATTTGGGTTTGATCTTACGTTTAGTGCTAGATCTGTTATGGATTTGTTTCTTTGATTTTTCTGGGTTTGGTGTATGAGATAATAGATGGGTTTGATCTTACGCTTGGTTTCTTTGATTGTGGTTTGGAATTTATGGGTGTTGAGATTTCTAAAATTATGGGTTTGGGTTTTTGGTTCTTCCTCTGCTCATGAGATTTCTAAAAATTCTGGGTTTGGGTTTAGGTTTTTGGTTCTTCCTCTTAGAGAGAGAAAATAAAAGTGGGTTTGAGATTGGGCAAAATTTTGAAGATGTTAAACGAATTGGGGATTTTAGTTTGAGATTTTCGAGCTTCGTGAATGGTTACAAGGGAAGAGGATGAATGATTTGGATATTTTGGATTTTGAAATTTTTGGTGAGTTCCATGGTAATGGAAGATGATGAAGTTGGGGAAGAACAAGAAAAAGAAAACAAAATTAGGTTTGTAAATTTGTAATTTATTGTATTATTAAGTATAAATGTATTACTTAATCTAATTAATCAGGTTTTCAAAGGTTTTATACGGTTAAGTGTATAAACATCCGGTCAAATTGTACTTATACATACACCACCGGAACACGTGGCAGTTCTGACCACTTTTTTGGCTGGAAATTACAAAAGGGTCAGTTATGGTAACTAAACGGTACTTTAGGTAACGGTATGGGAGCGTTTAAACATCGGGATATGAATGGTAAAAGGGTGTATACTTCGAGGTATAATTTGCAATTAACCTAAAAAAGTATGAACAAATGATTCAAAATTCATACCCTTCTGAACAAGGCATGAAAATATGGTACACTTCAAAAATCCCAGCCTTAATTTTTGATATGAACACAAGCAAAACAACAAACATGTAGCGTGCAATAGGTAGTATATATATCTATAATATATCTTAATCTCTATATCTTAATAAAGATATAGAGATTAAGATATAATATACAGTCATCAACCGCATACTATCAACATACTTGAGTTCAAGTTTCAAAACCAAATAATCTAAACTCACAACAAGTCATGAACCACATACTACCAACATACTTGAGTTCAAGTTTCAAAAGAAAATAATTTTAATAACACATATGTTATGGCAAGAATATAGTCCAGTACTGAAATTTGACAAAAAGATTGATTTAATGGAAGGAATGATAAATAACATTGAATTGAAGGAATACAAAACAACAATGAAAGGAGGAAACCCTTGACAAGTACATGTGGTACACAAAGGGGTTTTCTTCTATGAAAGTAGCAGTTAGTTTATTTGAGGCAGATGGGTGAAATCCAGCCACCATTGAAGGAGAAGAAGAACAAAGCAAAGTGAAAGTTCATATGTGTTCAATCTCGGAAAACATAATCAGAGAATTGAGTAAAAAAATGTGCAATAATCCAAATTGAGTAGTATTTCAACCAAAATCGTCCACATATCAGTACCTTTATCCAAGAAATTGTCTTTGAGCTGGGATTTAGGTTTGCAATGAAGGAAATTAGCAGTGATTAGGTATGAGAGATTTAGGCTCTGGTATGAGAGATTAGGGCTGTATATGAGAGATTTAGGCCTGGGTATGAGAGATTAGGGCTTGAATTGCAACGATGAAGGGCTGGAATTTTAGTCGTGAGGGGCTGGAGAGTTGACAGATTTTAGGGAGTTAGATATAGCTGGGTATGAGCTTTAGGGAGTTACATATGTCTGGGTTTCAGATTTAGGTGAGTAGCCTAAGAGAGAGTTTTGGAGCGTGAAAACTGGATTTGGATGTGGAGTTAGGGTTTGAGGACTTCAAAAAGGGGAAGGGAATAAAGGAATGGCACATACCTCCGTGTTTTTTTTTCTTACCCAACTCCCAAGCTTCCCTCCGTGTTTCTTACATACATAACGTTTTTTTAATTTTAAAACCAAAAATTGCCCCTTATAAATCCACAACGTTTTTGCATATCTAACTATAATATTTTGTCAAAAAACGTCCGCTTAAAAATATCACAACGTTTTTTATAAAAACGTTGTTGGTTAAGTGTCATCTTTTTACTATTTTGTAGTAGTGTCAATTGAAAATTGAATTTGTTTTTTTTTTTGGGGGGGGGGGGAGGGGGGAGGGGGGACATAGTGTGAAATTAAGTAATTAATATAACGGGTGTGTAAGTCCATTTAATTTAGGGGTCGAATTGTAAGGATGGTGAAACTTAATATAACAAAAATATAGTTTACCCTTATTTATATGTATTAGTCTATATTTGTTACACATGCACAAAAACGTAAGTATATATTTGTATTACAACATATGATTGTTTTTATGATGACAAAGTATATATTTCTATTACACCTCACCCATCCCTTGCCCCTATAATGGACCCCAATTGCTAAAATCTTCAAGTTGTTTTCTTGGTTGAGGGACCAAATGAACACAGACCACAATTGTGAAACTTGTACATTAATGTAAATCCCTATAATTTATTCTTCAAGAGGCAATCCAAAAAATTAAACTATAATTAATTAAGAACAGCCCTAATGTTGATTTGCAATATGTCTATGTTATGATGGACCACAAAAACACTGCAACACTTTCTTGGTTACCTTATAATCATATAACAATCTAAACTAAAGCTAGCTCTTTACCAAGAAAGCTTAAAGATGAAGTCTTGTTTTTACCACAAAAGCCAAGACATATATAGCTTCTCTATAAATTAAAGTTTATATATGAATTAGGTAAGTAATAGGCCAAAAAACGGAAGGGATATATATATTGCAAAATCTGATGATCAGAATTTAAAAAGAATAACATCCTCCGCAGTACAGTGTTACAGAATAATTTAACTACAATAATACTGTGTTACTAAAGAGAAGCTGTTTTACTGTTAATTCACCGCGCGTCGAGATGTATGGTACAAGCGTAGGGGTTGCGTGGTAAAAACGTAGGGTCTTGCAGTGTGACCCATTTCTTCATTAGCTTCGTCTCTCTCTCCTCTATTTCTCTTTCTATCTTGGCCCTTATAAGTGTGATATAAATCATTTGGAGCTGAATGAGGAAAGTTCACTTGTTCATCAAACTAGTAGTTCAAAATAAGCTGCATTCCATGTATATACATATTCCTTCCTTTTCCTTTCCATTTCTCTTTCTAAATTTCTCTCTCTAAATCCAGCTTCATAATAACTTCTATTCTTCATTTACACACTTCCAAACAGTCCCTAATTCCTCTTGTTCATTAGTACTACTTTATGCAGTTAAATGATGACACATAACTCGGATAACTCGGAATTCGAGAGTACCTCCAACTCGTTCTCCCCCTCACCATCATCACCCGCCTCTACCGAGTCAACTCAGCCAAACCAGAAAGAACCCGAACCCAACAAAAAGCCGAAAAGAATCCGAGACAGTAACAAACACCCGGTGTACCGGGGCGTCAGGATGCGGAGCTGGGGCAAATGGGTGTCCGAAATTCGCGAGCCCCGAAAAAAGTCCCGCATATGGCTCGGAACTTTCACCACACCCGAAATGGCGGCTCGGGCCCACGACGTGGCGGCGTTGAGCATCAAGGGTAACTCGGCGATTCTTAATTTCCCCGAACTGGCTTGTTCGTTTCCTCGTCCAGTTTCTCTCTCTCCTCGAGACGTCCAGGCGGCAGCCGCAAAAGCCGCCGCAATGGACAAGTTTGACAAGCCGACGACGACTTTGTCGTCTTCATCTTCATTATCGTCACTGGTTTCGGCTATAGAATTGTCAAATTCGGATGAATTGAGCGAAATCGTTGAGTTACCGAGTCTGGGAACGGGTTTTGACTCGGTCGAGTTGAAGAACGATTTTGTGCTTATTGACTCGGTTGATGGGTGGTTTTATCCTCCGCCGTGGTCCATTAATGACGATGGTGGGTATTCTTCCGATCAGTTTTCGGGGCAGGAGAGTTTAGTTTCCGGTTGTTTTGAATCCTTTTTATGGAATTTTAAGGGCTGTAATTAATTAATTAATGCTGGGACCTTTGTAAGTTCTTTTTTTTGACTAAATCACAAATTGAACCCTACTGTTTATACTTTCACACCTTTTTTCTTTTTCTTGTGTGTAAAAAAAATAAAATAAAAGCCACCTAAACTTTGACTATTAAAAAATTTATACCCTCCACACTGAAGCGTAAATTATTTTGATGAGAAGGGTGTAAATTATTTAAACACTCAAAGTTTAGGATACTTTTAATTAAAAATAAAAGCTTGGATAGAAATCAAATCTAGCCGCCCAAGCTATGGAGCCCAATTTGTGATTTAGTCTCTTTTTTTTCCATTTTTTTTAATCTTATTTTTAGCCCTTTTCCTTTTTGTTTAGAAGGGCTAAAAAAATCTTTTACTTCCTCCTCCCCTTTTCCCTCCGAGTGTGAGTGTGGTTTCAGACTGTATAAACCTCTTCAAGGAATATATTAACTATATATACAGCATTGTTAGTATGGATTGAGGAAATTATGTCATAAATTCCCTTGAATATGGTAGGTGTACATACTCCACCATTTCTTCGTCTTTCTTTTTTGTCATTTTAGGGAGTAAAATTTGTTTATTTTTATTTGTTTGTCGTTTGATTTGTGTGTCGTTTGTTGATTTTAACTTAGCATTAGTGATTTAGTTTTTTATGCTATCACTATATTAAATATTTATTTATCTCTCTTTTATCTTTTTCAAATGAAAAGGTAATATTAAAATTTTATATTTAATTTAATTGAAATATTAATTAAAGTTCTTAATTTTATGTTTTCTCATAAAACGGAATGGACTCAGTACATTGGAAGTGTTTGTGTTTGTGTTTGAGCTAGTCTATGAGAGTATGGACACGCTAATACCATGTTTGTGAGTTTTTTAAGTCAAAAAAATAAGAAAAATTAAGGAAATTGGGCTCAATTTTTATCAGATATATTTTTGACCAAAATAGTAGGAAAACTATGGAAAAGAAAATGAATTTAGTAAAATTTATTTTTATTTCCTAACTACCTTTACTTGTAAGGCATAAAATAAATTTTAGACATTTATGTCTTGCTTTACTTACTAAACTCACAAACATAACTAAGGAAAGTCAATTTTTTATCATTTCTTAAGTTAAAAATCCTTAAGAATTCTATGCAGAAAAACTCAAACAAAATGTAAATAATTTAAGTTTGTAGCATTTCATGCATTTTGTTGTAAAAGTGAAGGGTTTTCAATCTCAACCATATATGGGTATATTCGTTCATTGTCACTTGATATTGGTGTATGACATAAGGATATATTCGTTTAACAACTTTCACTTGATAATGGTGTATGATAGTACAATTATGTGCAAATTTAAAGTTTAGCTGACCTATGTTTGTCTCCTTTTCTCTTTATAGAGCTCCGCGTTTAGGACATGAAGTTGTCTCGCAATTCTGCCTCGTAAATAAGAATAAGTTGCATTTATATAATAAGAGACTTGCATTCTGTAACCTTTTCAATTATCTTTGTTCATTCACTTGCAATTCTATTACAGAAAGTGCAACTCCTTCCTTAATTTAGGCTTGGCTAAATTACAAAAGTATCCCTTCAAGTTTACCATCTAATTTTAATTTGATCCTTTAAATGGCAAAAAATTTAATTTAGTCTTTCAAGTGGCCAATATGATTCAAATGAGTCCTTCATTAAAAAAATTTCAATCGAGTTCAAGTCAACATTAGGAATCAATTGAATCAAATTGAACACTTGAAATACTCAATTAAGATATTTGCCGGTACTTACAAGGCCACATTAAAATTTAGGTGTCACCTTGCAGGGACACTTTTTATAATTAGGCCTTTAGGCTTTGCATGAGATATTGAGTTGTAAACAATTTTATGGAATTCAAATCTCAAAGTTTATATATGTGTTGTTCAAAATATGAATTGTTCAAAGTATAAAGTTGAACAAATTAAGTTTATATTCCTAAATATAAACCCTATTGGCTACTTTGTAGTTATCAATTAATTTTAAGTTGAATTATCGAGGACCAATGAAAGAGCTTGGTGTTCAATTATATGGTGAAAAAGCTAATTCACAATATTAATGCATGCCCTTTTGACCATGTTGAAAATAGAACATCTTTTTATGGAAAAATATAGTTATAAAGTTTATGCTCAAATCATCAACTTAGAACATAGAATGTTCAACTGCTAGCACTCTCTTGTGTTAACTCTCATGTTACGTTTGGATTGAAAAAATAAAATTGATAAAAAAATAAAATAAAGAAGGGAATGGAATGGAAAGTAGAATTATTCATTCCATTCTAATTGGAATGAGTCATTCCATACCTTCCTCCAAAGAATAAAATTCACAAATTTGGTATAAATAAGAGTGGTTCATTAATTCCATTTCAATGGAACAACTAAGCACAATTTTTTTTATTCTATAAGAATGAATCATTTTATTCTCACTTTCATTCTTGCAATTCAGATGTAGCATTAAAGTTTAGTGTACGTTGGCAAATGGCTGATGTTTGAAGGAGGAGAGAAGGAGAGCTCATAAGTGTGATTATGATAATTTTTTCAAAAGTATTTGTTAGGAAAGATAAGTTTCTCCTTTAGGATAAATAAAATGCTTCTATTCCCCTTACATTTACATTTGTGTGTAAATAATGTTGTCATAGATGAACAATACTAACTTAGTTATTGTGAGCCCAAGTATAAATTAGGGTGCACGTGAGACCTAAAGAATTGAATGAAAACAAAAAAATCGAAATAAATGAACAAGACGGGAATTAATGAACAAAAAAAATAATAAATGAACATAAGGCGGGAACCCCTAAGGTTCGGCCACCCTAGAGTTCAGTCATCCCTAGGTGGTCCTACCTTGAGACGAAATTTAATAATATCTTCCCCGGTTGAACTTAATTTGAATTATCAGAAAGAAACACGGACAAAACAAGAAAAACGAACAAAGAAGGAACAAAAACCTAAGGTGTCCCCCTAGACATCCTAGGGTTCAGCCACCCTAGGGTTCGACCACCCTAGGGGTTGGCCTCCTAGGGGGCGCACTATTTCATGTTCTCGAGAATCGTGCTGAACAAGTTTTAAGTGGTGCAATGACAGAGTAGTGAGCCTGAACCACAGAAACAGGCAAGAAGGCTAGGAATGGTTTCCCTCGAATCTCCCATGACAAGATAAGCTTCTCATGAGGCCAAGAATCAGGAGAAAAAGGATGAAAAATGATCAAGAAAAGCCAAGTCGAACAAAGAGGACCAAAGGAGGCACGAACCTAGGGTTCGGTCACCCTAGGGTTTGACCTCCTAGGGCATGGCCTCCCCAGTTCTGTGTCGAGCTCTTCCGAGATTTTCGATGGCGGGATTGAATGACATGAAGTTCAGATAAAGAGAGAAGAGCAGAAGGGCATGAATTGAGCAATACGAGCCTTGTAATACGAGACCTGAGAGAGGCCTCCATGAGTCCCGTGACAAAAAGCTTATGAAGGCAACTCATTTTGAGAATTAGTTGAGGGATTGGATTTGCGGGTAGAAGGACAGGACGATTTGGGCATTACTCGAATAACTAAGGGTATTTCTAAAATTTCCCCTGAGGTCACATGCTAAGCACATAACCCATACATGTGTCAGGCACATGACTACTTTCTAGGAAGCTCTATAAATACCTCATCCATTCCAGAAGAAGGGACCTTTTGGATTCTCTCTAAACCCTAAATACTCGAGAAGACTCTTGGATTCAAAGAGTTATGCCACGTGTTACTAGAGTATTTGTCTATCTATTCTTCTCTCATCTTCAACTCATCAATTAATTTTGTACTCTTCGTGGATTTCTCTCCTCCTCAGTCATCACGAAACCTTAACCCTAACAAGGTACGTGTTAACGCCAAGATTTCGCTGCGCGCCCAATCACCAAATACACGCTAAATCCTGCACAGAAACAAACCATACTCAGAGAGCTGACGGCTTTCGCCTTCAGGGGATAGCTCCGGTGTGAGAATAAGTACAGGCCGTTCAAGGTGTAAACAATGGAGGTTTAGCACTTTAGTGAGCAAAAAGTCATTACCTTTAAATTTAGGGTTTAGCCTTGTATTTATAGATGATCACACTGCCTTTAACACCCTGCTTCTCCGCTGCAATTGGACTCCTAATCATAGTAAGTACCTATGATTGGATAGAACACAATCTCTTCAAAGAAAGAAAGTCGGATAAATCCTGACTCTTTCCTTGGGAACTGGAATTTAAATATAATTAGGAATCTTAGATTCCTTAAAGTCCTCATACTACTCAAAATAAATCCCCACAAGTGAAAACTCCTCCACGTGGACTATGGCCCACCCCATCCATTGGGCCCAAGTGAACACATCCCAACATTGCCCCCCAGTCTTACATTACAATGGAACATTAAATAGAAGAATCAAAAGGCCCAATAACTATCATCAGAAAGCCCAAAGCCCACCACTTCGGCAAACTAACCAACCCATACCACTGGGTCCCACCATTACTACACGCCCTAGCTAACACGCCGCTTTTGGGAAAACGCGTGGAACCCAAAAAGCCAATTAACTCCAAAAAAAACCCCATTCCCCCAAAACCAACCGCCATAACCCCAAGCCACATTTCAAACTGTGTAACTCTCCTCTTTGTCTCCCACATCACCGCGACTGCTACTCCCTCAGGCGAAAACTCTTACCGATCAACAATAGCAAACGCCCCCATCCCCGTCAACAACTCCACCTCCTCCTCCGCAGTAAACCCTAACCTTTCCTCTGCTCAAGCACCCTCTCCACCTCTCCTGCAATTACCCCAAATCCCCATAAACACCGACCCTTCAATTCTTCCCACCTCCGTCAATAACTCCCCCTCTTCTCCCGCAGTAAACCCTAACATTACCTCTACTCAAGCACCCATCTTCATTCCTACCACCATCACCCCCAACCCCATAAACACCGACCCTTCACTTCCATTCGCCACCGACAACACTCCTCCCAGCCCTTCCTCATCGGCCACCCCATCACCCATCAGAACCGAGGCTAAAAAGAATACATTAAAAATGCTAGATGAATATTCATCTGAAAAGGCTTATATTCACATCAATACCAGATCCTCCATCTCCAAACAAAATCGTACTTAAATCCGCAAACAATACCTCATTCTCCTTACTCACGACCTCCGTTCCCCCAACCTAGATGAGAGAATGTATCAATGACCCAACGGCTGGACCGCTGTTTTATTGTACGCTCTTAAGTACGGGGTTCGATTTCCTCTTCACCCCTTTATCCTCAAATTCCTTAGCTTTGTCGGGTTCGGACTCGCCCAATTGGTCCCGAATTCCTTCATTCACCTGATATGCTTCATCGCCTTCTGCCAAGAATGCGACGTGGACCCCTCCATGACTTCTTTTTCACCTTGTTCACCTTAGGCCGATCCAGGGAAGTGGGGTTTCGTCAAATCAACAAACAACCGAATAAAGCTGCCCAAAAACGCTCCTTGATGAAAACCCCTACCAGCAACAAAGGTTGGCATTCTCACTGGATCTACGTCAAAGGTCCTGAAATCTCCAAAATCCCCGCCTCCCGACCCAATGTCGTTCTGGACAAATTTCCCCGAAGCCGAGTCGAAGAGTTAATAGAACTTGTAGCCAAAATGCCCGAAGAAGAATGGAGCATGGATCTCCTGAGCAACCAAGCATGGCTATTCAATCACAAACGTAAGCTAAATCTAATTTACTAACTTATTATACCAAACTGTCATAGTTCCTGCATAATCCTCCTCCATTTGCAGTTTCTCTTATCAAGCCGAAGACCTCTGAAGATACTGACCAAACATCTTCACCGACGAAACAGCCCAAAAACATCCCTGAATCGACCGAAGAAGTTAACCCTCACTCCACCCAGCCATTGAAAGAACCCATCCTAGTAGAGCCGATTATTACCATTCCGCCACCTCTGTCTTCGATACCCCGATGCCGACCCTTCTACCATCATCCTTGCACCTAGCTTCACCGAAAAATGTCCACTCGAAATGACGCCGGCCGAAAAAGACGCCCTATTCAAAAAGAAACGAAGGCTAGTCAAAGCACACACCAAAAAACCACCCCAACATCTGATCTCCAAACCTACCCAATCTTCCGAATTGAACATCATCCAAACCGACATGACCAAACCTTCAGATCCTATCTACCCGAAGCCATCTTACAAAAACGCAAAGAGCGGGTCGAATCCTCTTCCGCCCCTCCCACAAAGAAACCTCATACCGAAGCATTACCTGATCCCCAAACACAACAACAATCAACCAATATCCCCTTAACCGAATCGCCCTCTTTAACCGACGAAGTCCGAGAAATTCGAGAGACTCGATCTACATTGTCACTATGGCCCGAAGACCCCAAAGACTACCCCCTGAAACTCTTTCAATATTTTAACCTTCCCAAAGATGATGGCAGATTCAAGGATATCACAACTAAAGAAATGATCTATGCACATAGGTCGAGTAAGTAAAACTGCCACCCAGACCTTTTCTATTTTGCACATATCGTACACCAAATTAACCAATCTTAAATTACAGTCGAACACTGTCCTCACCCGAACCCATCGCCATCTGGAAAAAATGAAGAACAAAGAAGAAAAGTTGAGGGCAGAAATTACCGATCTCCAACAACGGATGGACGCCATAAAATCAGGCTTCGAGAAGGAACAAAGCCTCCATGCCAACACCACCTACCGCTGTAGAGAACTAGAGCAAGAACTGAAGAAAATAAAGTGGCAACTATCCGAAATAGCCGAAAAAAGAGAACAACTCTTGGCAGAACGAACCGAAGATAAAAGCAAAATAGGTGTGATGGAGAAATCAATTACAAGCCTGCAGAATTGGCTAAAGGCAGTTCACTTCCAACTAGCTGAGCTTCTAAAGGAACACAATGATCTAAAGGCTCAAGGTCCGCCATTAACCGAGGAGACCAAACTGAAGCTGATCCCCGAATATCGTCGATCTCCCGAATTGACCGAAGAAGTCTTAAAACAGTACGGTGACGGGTACACAAATGCCCGACGAAAAGATAAAGCCAAGATGCTCGCCGTCGGACTAGACCCTTCTATCTTAGACTCTTCGGACGATGAACCCGACACTGAAGACATCCCTCCCTCACAACAACAAATATTGTAATTTTCACCTATATTTATGTAACAACGGTCCCCATGTACAAATTCAAAATACAATGAAAATTTCTTTTTGCCAGATAAAACCAACTTTACTTTATTAATGAATAATTGAAATTACATAAGAACAAACTGAAAACCTACATATTTTATTCGTAATAACGCCTGAGTCTCCCAGCATGCCAAGTATTCTTTATTACTGTTCCATCCATCATCCGAAGCCGGTAAGTCCCTGGCTTCGATACTCTAATAACTTCATAAGGACCCTCCCAGTTCGGTATAAGCTTTCCCGAACCCTGGGGGTGGACGCCTCAGCCTCCCGCAGCACAAGATCTCCAATCTCGAACCTCCGCACCTTCACCCTTTTATTGTAATGTCGAGTCGTTTTCCGCTGGTAGACTGTTAACCTTATCAAAGCTGACTCCTGAACCTCATCTAACAAATCAAGATTAATTTGAAGGCCTTCATCATTGTAAATCTCTTTATATTAACTAACCTTACGCGAAGGAGACCCGATCTCGACTGGAACAAGAGCATCAATACCATAAGTCAGTCTGAACGGCGAATCACCCGTTGTGGTTCTAGGAGTAGTCTGATATGCCCACAAAACACTAAGCAACTCTTCAGGCCAACTTCCCTTGGCTTCGTCTAACATTCTTTTAATACCAATATTGAGCAATGTACGATTAGTGATCTCAACCTGTCCGTTAGATTACGGATGAGCAACCGAAGTCTTTCTATGCTGAATCTCCAAATCTTTAAGGAACTCCTCAAACTTTGAACCCACGAACTGTCGCCCGTTATCCGACACCACAACCATAGGAATTTCGAAGCGAAACAGCACAAACTCTTTAAGAAATTTGAGGCACTCTTGCTCCGTGATCATCCGGAGGGGTTTAACTTTCACCTACTTATAACCACTATCACAAAACTGACTTGACCCTTTGCTTTCGGCAACGGACCTAAGATATCAACCCCCCAAACTGCAAACAGGATCGGGGACAAAATAGAGCAAAGTTCTTCGGGCGGCTGATGAGGCACCGAACTGTTTAACTAGCACTTAACACACTTCTGAACATATTCCTTGGCTTCTTTGAATATGGTAGGCCAATAATATCCCTGTCGAAGTACCTTATACGCCAGTGATTTGGCCCCCATATGATCGCCATAGATTCCTTCATGAACTTCCCGAAGTACATACTCCGCTTCAAATAGGACCAAACACTTCAGTAAGGGTGAAGAGCACGCACGCCTATATAAATCTCCATCGATCAACACAAAGTTATAACTCTTATACTTTATTTTCTTCGCCAACAAACGATCTGAAGGCAATACTCCATCAGCAAAATAACTTATATACGGGGTCAACCAACAGTCAGAGCACTCCACAACCAACACCTCCGATACTTGAATGCTCGGCGACTCCAAAATTTCTAAATAGACTGATCCACTAAAAGTACCCGTATCTGAAGCAGCTAGCTTGGACAATGCATCAATAATCGTATTACCGGATCGATCCACCCCTTGGAAAGCAAACGAACTGAAGTAATTCAATCGATCCTTAACCTCTGCTAGATACTTGGACATCCTTGTCCCCCGAGCTTCATATTCTCCCGATATTTTCTTGACCACCAGCTGAGAATCACTAAAAATAATCAGTCTCTGAACCTCCAAACTCCTCGCCAACCGAAGTCCTGCCAGAATCGCTTCATACTCAGCCTCGTTGTTGGTTACTTTGAACCCGAAGTGAATGGCCTGCTGAACTCTGAATCCTTCAGGACTTGTTACAATTACTCCTACACCGCTTGAATCCGAAGTCGAGGACCCATCTACATACAATGTCCAAGAAGTCAGGGTCGGTCGCATGTCATAAACGGAACCCACAACCTCTGGCTGAACAGCCGAATCATCCTCAGAAAATGAACATTCCACCACAAAGTCGGCTAAAGCCTGACCTTTTATCGCCGTACGAGGATGATACTCCAAATGAAACTAGGTTAACTCCATAGCCCATGCAGCCAACCGCCCTGAGACATCGGGTTTGTGCAACACCTTTTTTAGAGGCTAGTCTGTATACACCACCAACAGCTGACCCTAAAAATAATGTTGAAGCTTCCTACTGGCAATGATCAACGAATAGGCGAATTTCTCCAGGTTCGAGTACCTCGTCTCAGCATCTCGAAGGGCATGACTAACATAATAAACGGGGAACTGTTTTCCCCCAAATTCTCGAACTAAAACCGCCCCTACCGCTAACGAGCTGGCAGCCAAGTACAGATACAACAGTTCTAAAGGGATCGGCTTCATTAACAACGGTGCAGAGGACAAGTACTTTTTGATCCCTTGGAATGCATCTTCACATTCGGAATTCCACTAAAAAGTCTTCTCATTTTTGGACCCTTCAGAGTATCGAAGAAGGGGAGGCATCTCTCCATAGATTTTGACATGAACCTCCGAAGTGTCGAGATCCGACCAGTTAGCCTCTGTACATCTTTAAATGACTTGGGCGACTTCATATCCATAACAACCTTGATCTTCTCAGGATTCTCTTCAATACCCCTCTTGTTTACCATATAATTGAGAAACTTTCCTGAGCTAAGGCTGAAGGTACATTTGGTAGGGTTCAGCCGGATATTATGCTCCTTGATAGTCTAAAAGCAATCCTCCAAATCATCCAAGTGGCCTCGCACAGAAGAGCTTTTGATGATCATGTCATCCATGTAAACCTCCATGTTCCTCCCCAATTGCCTCCTGAAGACGTAATTCATCATCCGCTAGTACGTCGCACCGACGTTGAAGAGACCAAATGTCATTTTCTTGAGCATAAATTGTCCGATGGGTGATGAAACCTGTCTTCGAAATATCCTTTTTGTACATTAAAATCTGATGGTATCCCGAAAAAGCATCCATAAAACTCAACATTGCGAAACCCGAAGTTGCATCTATCAATTGATTAATATGCGGCAAGGGGTAAAAGTCCTTCGGGCACGCCTTGCTCAAATTAGTGTAGTCAATACATACCCTCCACTTGCCATTTTGCTTTTGGATAAGGACCACGTTCGCGAGCCACTCTGGGTAATCAATCTCGAAGATAAAATCCGCTTCCAGTAGTTTCACTATTTCTTCATCAATAATTTTCTGCCGCTCTGGGTGAAAATCTTTCTTTTTTGACGAACAGGCTTCTTAGTCGGATCTACGCACAACTTATGAACAGTGACCGATTCGTCAATCCCTGGCATATCATTGGGTTCCCAAGAAAAAATATCGGCATAGACCCGAAATAAGTTGATCATCCCTGTTCTGAAGGGTTCTTGCATGCTCGAACTGATTTTTATTGTTTTCTCCCTTTTCCCCGGAACCAGCTCAACATCTTCGATTTCCTCGACTGGCAGGGCGAGTGGTTCCCTATTTCCTTCGGTGAAGGGTTCAACCTCAATTGTCATGGTCTATTTCTGTTTACATCTACCCACTGCTGAGGAAATCAATGAGGTCCTATAACACCTTTCGGCTAAATCCAAATCACCCTTTATCTCGCCGACCCCGTTCGCCGTGGAAAACTTTATCTTGAAGTGAGGGATGGAGGTTACTGCCTGCAACGCCATTAATTTTGGCCTTCCCAAAATAACATTATAAGCCAAATCCATATGCACCACAAAGAATCGGACGTTGACCTTGACCTATCGAGGAGCCATCCCGAAGATGACTAGCGATTCGATAGTTCCTGCTACCCGAACTGGATCATTAGCAAACCCATACAGCGGTGACTCGTGCCCGACTTTCATCTTTCTTGCTCCCAAGTCTAACCTTTGATAGGCGTGTGCATAGAGTATATCAACCGAAGAACCATTATCGATCATGATACGCCTCATATCAATGGTCCCAACTTGGGCAGTAATGGCCAGATCTCCTTCATGCGGCTCGATCGGTTCTGACGGATAATCCTCATCGATAAATGAAATAATAGTGCCCTGATATGGGCGATCCCTCCCAACAAGTTGTTCAGATACTGACATGATCGAATCTAACATACCCCGCCTCTTCTTCCGGAGCACCTTCCCGGACGATCCGCCCATTATCACGTCCACAACTCCTTGAACCACCAGAGCAGGATCAGTTTGGGGTGTCGGGTTCTGCTAAGTATTGTCAATAATGGTTGCCTTTTCTGAAGCCCCACATCCTGCGACATACTGAACTAACTCACCAGACTGCACCTTCTTCTCAATCCGGTCTTTCAAATTATAACATTGTTCCGTAAAATGCCCCGAAGTCTGGTGATAATCACAGTATCAGTTGTGATTTCCCCTGTAAGATTTCGTACTTATCTGGCATGGTTCAAAACCAGGCTTATTTTGGATTTCTTCTAATATCTTAGCCCGATCCGTGTTTAGGGGGTATAGACTTTATTAACATTTTTGTTTGGAAAGGGGGGTCTACCTCCTCCCAAACCTCCTCTATTGAAACCTCGTTTCGGCTGATTATCCAGCCTAGGAGTGTTATTTCGATCTTGATCCCTTGGCCTATCTTCCGAACGTGCCTGCGGCTTCAGACTTCCAATAGCCTCTTCGAGAGTAATAAATCCATCAGCCCTACTGTAAGCCTCTAACAAGTCTCCAGGGAGGTTAAGGATAAGATCTTTGACCAACTTCTTAGACTTAACTATGTCTAATCTAGTGGTGAAAAACCCCACAACCTGCTGCACATTCAGGTCGGTCACCGTACCAACTGCCTCCTTAAACCTTTTTACATATTGGTCGAGGCTTTCTTCGGAGCGTTGTTTGACTTGCATTAATGATGTTGTCAGCCTTCCCCTTCGCTTGTTGCTGTCGAACTGTGCATGGAACTTATCACACTACTGTTCCCATGAGCCGATCGAGTTCGGACTGAGAGACGACATCCATTCCCGAGCCCCATGTTTCAGTGTAGTGACGAACATGTGACACTTTGCGGCATCGGGATGGTCGTATTAATCCATGATTTGATTGTATGCATATGTGTGATCATATGGATCCCCAGTGTCGTCGTACGTCTCCAACGACGGCATCTTTTTAGACTTATCAGCCTTCACTCGCTTGATCTTTGGGGTAAAAGGTGACCTGGCATTGTTCGGCAATTCTGCTGATTGATCGGCCGCCGCCAACCTCTGCTCCACTTCTTTCAGCCTTTTTACAAGGGCATCGGTCTCATTCTCTCGAAGAGTCGGCTCGGGCCTGTCTCTTGAATTATCTCTGGGGTGACTCTGACGCCTACCCCGGTCAGGTGTGCGGCTCATTTGCCTGCGATGGTCCTACGAGTGACTATTATGCCTCCTGCAGATCGGGGAGCGGCTTCATGGCCTGCTCATGTCCTGCAAGGGGCTTTGGTGCCTGTTGCAGATCGGGGAGCGGCTCTTCAGCCTGCTTCGGTCCTGCGAACGGCTTCGGTGCCTGCTGCGGACTGGGGTGCGGCTCATCGGCCTGCTGCCGTCCTGCGAGCGGCTTCAGTACCTGTCGCGGACTGGGGTGCGGCTCTGCGGCCTGCTCCTTTCCCGTCGAGAACCGCCCGGACGGTGTGTCCTGGATCAGTCTTCTGAGGGGTCTCCCTGACTCCGTTGAATACTGGAGGAAACTTCTTCGCCATGTAACAACGAAGCCAACTGCTTATCCAGCTTCACTTGCTGAAGGCGTAGGGCCTCCATAGCATCCTTGTTCTGCTACATATTCTTAGCCAAGATCAATTCCCTCTTATCTCGTCTTTAATTCGGTCTAGAATTTTGGTCATCGGCATCATCATCATGTCCGCCCATCCTCCGAGTTATCGAGAAGAGTTTCCTTTTGACAATTACCGCCCGAGGGTCAGGTTGACCCACCGAGCGACTTTGGGGACCCAGCCTGTCCGAAATACTTTTTGATGGCCCCAATATATCTTTCGCCGAACCTCTGGGCTGAGATCGGTTAGCAGTAAATTCACCGTATGCCGATACTGTTTTCCCCTTATTCGACACAATAATTTTCGATTAAGTAGAAGTGAGTGATTGTATATTATGTAGCACTTAGGCTTTCCTTCTAGCGCCAATGTTAACGCCAAGATTTCGCTGCGCGCCCAATCACCAAATACGCGCTAAATCCTGCACAGAAACAAACCACACTCAGAGAGCTGACGGCTTTCGCCGCCGGGGGATAGCTCCAGTGTGAGAATAAGTACAGACCGTTCAAGATGTAAACAATAGAGGTTTAGCACTTTAGTGAGTAAAAAATTATTACCTTTAAAGTTAGGGTTTAGCCTTGTATTTATAGATGATCACACCGCCTTTAACACCTTGCTTCCCCGTTGCAATTGGACTCTTAATCATGGTAAGTACCTATGATTGGATAGAACACAAACTCCTCAAAGAAAGGAAGTCGGATAAATCCTGACTCTTTTATTGGAAACTAGAATTTAAATATAATTAGGAATCTTAGATTCCTTAAAGTCCCCATACTACTCAAAATAAATCCCCACAAGTGAAAACTCCTCCACGTGGACTATGGCCCTCCTCATCTATTGGCCCCAAGTGAACACATCTCAGCAGTACGATTTTCTTACCCACAATTATCTTTGGATTCTTCCTTCTCTTAGAGGTATTATATATAGAGAGAGAAGAGAGTGAGATTTGTTGGCATTAGAATTGAAGAGATGAACCCAGAAAGATCTAGTATACACCAGCTAAGAAGGCACCTAGTGGACGCAGTAACAAATTCTGAATTTCCAAAACTTATAATATATATGGGGAGTGTTTGATAGCTAACATTCACCTTATCTAATTTTCGAGAATCTAACCTCCGGAAATTTGCTCTATACTTTCGAGAGTTGAAATGCCGGAAGTAAAATGCAAATATTTTTTTGAGATCTCTTATCTCAGAAGTTAAATAACATTTAACAGTTGTTATATATTTATATATACATATACACACATGTAACAAAATTATTGTTATTAAAGTGACTGAGGGATATTTGTTGGCTCAACCGTTTTTATTTAATTTTTAAAATTTTTTGTTATTAAAGTGACTAAGGGAGACATAAAACTTGACATCAACTCTACAAGTAGTAGGACACATAAGCTATTGGAGATATCTTCAACAATATAATATGTTCTCTATTGAGTCCCTAATGGTAGAGTATTTGCGATGGAGCTAATATTTTCAATTTTTTAATTACACATAAATAAAATTGAAAAATACATAGAATAGTTGAAACTACGAAGCAACACCAGTTGACCAAGATACAATGTACCCTTCTCATTCCATACTATTCCTTACTAACACTCATTTTGTTTTTAATATTTGGTTTGGTACTTTTAACACAAGTATATATATAGTACATTCCAAATTTTATGTGAATATGTGTTTAGGTTATAGGTGGTTCCATCAGAATTCCAATGGGGTGATCATCTGGCAACTACAAACTCCCCACTCACCCACCCAAAAGAGAAAATTGTGTTGGTGAGACGAAACTAATAATTGAGACTAACTATATATTGAATTATGTGGAAAAGGAACTCATCATGTCCCTCACTAAAAAGAAACTTTAAGCTACACGGGAATATTTCTACTGGTTAAACTTTAAGAATTGACGGCGAGAATTGCCTGTAACAACACTATATTGCTGTAAGGAGTAGTTTTTCTCAAATCGCGATATATATATATATATATATATATATATATATATATATATAATGTGTGTGTGTGTTTTTATTTTAATTGCCAAAAGCAAAGTCATTTGAAACCAAAAAATACATATGTGACCATCTATGGTGTGGATAAGGCCTTCGACCACATAAATAAAAAAAATAAAAAAATAAAATGAAGACGCCGAAAAGTAAATTTGTAAATAGACCAGAGATGAATTTAAAATTGAGATATAGGAGGAAAATGTGTGATGACTATAGGTAAAATTGTCAATATGAATCTCATATATAAGAAGTTTTTATTTAAAAGTGGTCAGCTGTTTTTTTATTATTATTTTTTATTTCTAACAAATCATACCCGTATACTAACAAAATATTTTTTAAGAAATATTTTAACAAAATTGAGAGTGGTCATTTGACCTCTCTCAATTGCCCCAATTTGCATCCACCTATTTTCCCTTTATTCGAGCATTTCTAAAAATTCAACTCTAACGACTCAATTGCATCCGAACTTTCTTCTATTGTTGAGAAAGCCTAATGTGCCCATAAGTACAAATCTGATCTGTGTAACTAAATGTCAGAAGTCAAACAAAAGGTGAGTGTGTAATGGAAATGTGGAATTATATCGATAATTTTGACTGAAAACTAATTGTATGCACCGGATAAAGTGGCTTTTAAGCTGTACTCTCATAAATGCGAATAAATACATGTATATTGATCAGATCTGGTGATCAATAGTGACTCAAAACATCCAACTCGATTTGTGAATGCGTGGGTCAATATGTCTATTGTTTTAGAAATAGAATAACACCACTACTATTGAGTATATCCCTCTTCTGTTTTCTTTTTTCTTTTTTTTCCTCTTTTTTTTTTTGGAACTTTTTCCCAAGAACACCCATGCATCAAGTATTTACATACGATTGTACGAACCTATGTTAGTTGGAATAAAACTATACCAGAAGGCTATGTTTGGTTATAAGAATTATAATCTCGGGACTATATTCACATATATAGTTTCGGGATTATAATCACATGAATTATAATCTCATAACTATTAATCATAAGATTAAATAATGTTAGTCACATATTTGTTTAAAATGAGATTGGTCGTAGGATAACTTAAAATAATTCTTTATTATGTTTGTTTTGTCAAGAATTACTTAAAGAATTGGATAAAAAAATTTCACTTGGACTATTATACCCTTACTAGTAATAATAAAGAGATCGTATTTTCCGTAGCGTGTACGCGCGCGCATATATATAGTAGGATATACTGGTGATCATTTTAAGAAAAGATAAAGATTAATTTTGTCTATAAATTTTTAATCCTAAATAATAGTGCATGATTATAATACCTAATTGGATATAGTATTAAATGCATCCTCATTCTAATTCATTTTATTATTCTTAAACTAATGATAAAGTTCAAATTTTAAAACAAACAAAGAACTTAAAATTAATAGTTCAATCCTAAATATTATTCTTATAAATAAATATGGCCTAATTCAGTGAGTTAAAACGTGGTATTTGAAAAGATTTTATATAAATGGTTATAGCTAGATTGTAATTTCGATTCTTTGTTATTAGAGGTTATTTATGTTTTTCATTGTAACTTTTCCTTCACCTTTATTGTAGTTACCGATATTGTCTGAATAAAGTTGATACAGTCAAAGAGATTAGATTCTTTTACATTACACCCTTCATCAAAATAATTTATCATAATATACATTTAACGAAGATATCGATATCATAATTTGTGATTAATTTTATGTTGTGTTGTTAAATACAATATTTGTTAAGTTAAAAATGTATTCGGAGAAATTGAATAAAAAGTATAATGGAAAATATTTTAATTTCGAACAAATATACATTTAACGATATATTTATAATTATTTTAATGACAGTTAACACTTTAAGCGATATTGCTTTGACAACGTCATTTTTGTTTTAACAATATCAATCACTTTAGTACTTTTTATATATTGTGAGACTTGTACTCTCAATTGTATAGAGTGTGATATTAATTACTTAGTGTTGTAATTGAAAATTTGTTGAGATTGATTATGCTATTCATTGTAAGTGTACAAATATTCCTCCAAAATGCATTAAGAAAAAAGCAATTCTTTAAATCTAACGCAATGAAACTAAATTTCATATATAAAGAATTTTTAGTTGCATCAAAAAAAGTTGATTATTCTATTTAATGTTGAACATACAATACTAAGTTAGAATACGTATATTTGTGCAATTAGATATAGAAAACAAGAAATATTTGAATAATGTTGAAATTAAACATTCATAAAAATATCATATTTAAAAATACAAGTAATATTACGCAATTTATTAGGTTAATAAAAGTATTCGACCGAAACTTTTTTTTTTGTACATATATATATATATATATATATATATATATATATATAAAGCACGCGCGCGTGTTTGTGTCTAAATATCTATATATCCATCTTTTATGATTATTTTTATCAGAGGGTTTCGTGAAAGAGCGGAAAGCACCAGCTAAGGTTTATTTTAATTCAATGGGCATCCAAAAAAAATCAATGTGGGTGAATAATTGAGAGGTAAGCCAGGGAAAAAGCAGGTGGTGGACGGCTTTTAAGGGACAAACGACGAAAGTATAATTCACTGTTAAGCCAAGTGGGAGTTGCCAGAGAAAACTTGTTTCAAACACATGAAATCAATTTTGTAGAATCCAAAAGTAATTGATCAAAGCTAAAGAGTAACTTTCCGGTGAATCTTCTTAAATTTTGAAAATACTCAACAAAAATCGAGTTCAATTTTACTGGCACACTATTTATATTGTTTGTTGTCCCATTTTTGTGAATTGGGATCCTCCGTTACATTTATTTTCTAATTTTTCTTAATAGAAATTTAGTGACATAAATACTTTATTTATTTTAAATTATTTGATCATTATTGACTTTTGAAAGTCAATTTGAGACATTTTCAATCTCAAAATTAATATGACTCATTAAAAATTATGAAACAATAAAACTTATAATGAGTAATAGTTTTTAGATAGTTTACAATATTCATTATTGTACTTATTAAAATTAAAAGAATTTATGTCAATTTTGATCAGTTAAAAAAACTCTTTAGTTGACTTTAAAAAGTCATCAATGATCAAATAATATGGAACAGATATAATATTATTTTTAGTTATAGTGCCAACGACATAACTATTTACGACGAATTTTATTGTGTCTCTAATTGTTTGCAACGAATTTTATTGTGTCGTTAAATATAATTTTTTTTGCCACTAAATGTGTATTAGGAGAAATTGGATTAAGATCTCCTCCATTACACCTATTCTTCAATTTTCTTTTATGCACATTTAACAATACAAATATTGTTTTAGCAACGTTTTCAAGACATAATTATTTATAACGAATTTTATTGTGCTTCTAATTGTTTATATCGAATTTTATTTTGTCGCTAAATGTAATAATTATGTCACTTAATGTGTATTAAAAAAATAAAGGATAGATATATATAACGGAGGAGATCATAATCCGAAAAAATTAAAAGATAGTTGTAACGGAAGATATTAGCATCTTTCTAACAACTTTCTAACAACTTAAATTTTTATATGAATTGATTATTTAACACAAGACATCTTAATCCCACATAAGTATTACTCTCATATAATTTTTATCTATTTATTTATAAATATTTTGTAACAAAATAAAAAATTAAGTGAAAAATAATATATGAGATGCTACCGAAAATAGGACAACAAATCTGGATTCACAAAAATCAGACACCAAAATCTTTAATCGAAGCCCATAACTCATCTATTTTCCTTTTCTTGAACACGATTTCTTGACCTATATATAGAATTAGGGATGACAATTTGTCCCGTTCTCACGGTGATCCTCACATTCGTTCTAAATGGGGGGCGGTGATTTTAATTCTGATCGAGGATGGAGCCAGAGATGAAAAATCACCGAATATTATTTTGGGATGGGGAGGAGATGATATTTGCTTCTCTTGTCCCATATCCACTCTCGAATTGTTATATATTAATTAAATTAATATTTATACAAAAATTAAAATTAAAATTTTTATTTAAAAAATTTATAAAATATTAATTTTCACGATAATATAAATTTTTCGTGGGGTTTAAATTCCCATGATGATAAGAATCGTTATCAAGTTTTAACCCCCTTAAAAATAGAACAGGTATGAAATTTTGTTTCGTGGAGTTTAAATTCCCATTATGATAAGAATCGTTATCAAGTTTTAACCCCCTTAAAAAATAGAACGGGTATAAAAAAATTTTTTATAAGATTGGAAATAGGGTGGGATGTATATATAATCCCCACCCCTCCTCTGCCTCCATTGCCATTCCTATATAGAACCATCGATGATAAATTTGTACGAGAAATCAAATCAATAGGACCACATTACCTAACTGTGAACCTCTTCAATGTGCTAGGAAAAACATGAAAGGGACCCATCTCTCTCTTCTCTTAATTGATTTGCAAATCTTTTTCTTACTTTTCTCCACTTTTTCTTCCACTAGATTGATAATTGATGATTTCTTTTCACTTTTGTTGTGTTTTTACTTTATTTTTTGTACATAAGCCAAATAACCTATTTTCTACATCATCATTGCACGAAAATTTGACAATGGGGCCGTAGCATGTATGTGAATTTAATTGAAAATTTGGAATAATTTATGCATTCATGCATTTCATTTAATTATGGAGGAAACCCCTCTATTTTTTTAATCTTTGAAATATATATAAAAAATAAAATTGTTTAAAGAAAATGCAATAAACAAAAAAAAATGATTAAAGGTAGTTAAAAATGAATTCCATAACTTGAAGTACTTCTTCTAATAATTGGTTAGTTACTTGTAATAATGTAAAGATAATCACTAAACCCTATAACTATCAATAACCAAAATATTAGCTTGAATTATACATCTGTCTATTCAAGTTGTCAGTTATTTAAACTAGTCTCTCAATTGACAAAGTAAATACTTTTATCCACATAGTTGACACTTATACTTAATTCTATTTCTTGGCCTGATTTTTTCTAATTTCATGTGTTAATTAGTTACCTATATTTTAATAAAAATATAATTATCTTTTGATTATATAAAATTGAAGTTTTGTTACACTTGAAGTCTCTCTTGTATGTACAACCCTATGGGGGTATTGTATAAGGAATTGAAATTTACACACAAAAAAATAAATTAATATTTTCACAAGTTCTTAATCATAAAAATTACTATTTATGTGAAGAAAATTGTACGAAATTAACAAATTTTCTTATGAAAATATAAATACCTGTATTATAGTAACTTATAGAGTTTACTAGATTGATAACAATTTTGTTGTATTACTTGAACAAGGTTGGACAAAAAAAAATTATATTCATATGTAAATTAAAAAATTTATTATTATGTCTACACGACATTTATTCTATAAACTTGAGAACAATTGATGTTGAGTACTCTAATGGTGGATTACACAGCGAACACCAAGTCAATATGTTCTTTTATTTCAAGCCAATTTAATCTAATACACATCTGACAAGAGACTCTGATTAAGAACTAAAGTGACACTAATCATGTATTGTACATAATAAGTTTCCTAAAGTGGAAACTAGCTAGCTTAATTAACTAATCATGGTGGATATATAGTTTATATATATAGTACAAGATTCTTGGTAGCTTCCTTGTTGTTTTCATAGACTTTATTTTATGTCAAATCAATGAACTAATCATTCTCCAAGACAATTATTTTAGGAAAGTGATTATATAATGAGTCCTTCTACGACGATGACCAGCAGGTGCCGATCGTTCTAGCGACCGGTTTAAATTTTTTTTTGTTTTATTCCCAAATAATTTATAAAATTTATTAGTAATTTTTTTTTTATGAATTCAATGATTTAGGTGTAATTTGGATACATATCATACACAAGTTTGTACAGTCTATACAAATCTGTGTTTGATATGTATTCAAATTACACATAAATCACTAGATTTTGTAAAAAAAATTGTTCTAATAAATCTTATAAATTATTTGAGATTCAACAAAATAAAAAAACAAAAACGAAATTTTTTTTGGATCGGTCGCTAGATCAGTCGCCACCTGCCGGTCCCCGTAGACTTATTGTTATATAACAGTCTGTTTATGACCTAATGGCCGGGCCTTTGTTATCTTCTTTCTCTCAATATTTTATATATATATATATTGTGTGTGTGTGAGAGAGAGAGAGAGAGTGTGTGTTTCACTATGGGACGCAGGCAAGCTTTCTCACAAGCATACATATGTATATGCACCATGCCATGGTTTCACTGCATAGAGTAATAAGTATTTAGATCACTGTTAAAGTTAATAAAGTAATTTTACATGATGAATTAGCAAATGCACTCCGGATTTCAACTCATTTACCTAGGAGACAGCAAAAAATTACATTCGGATATGCATATATAAAAAATTATTTTATTTAGATAGAAATGTAAATGTGAATGTAGATGTAGATATAGATACAGTTGCAATTTCGACTGTAAATAATATTTATAAGATCTCGACACCAATTCACTCTGAATTTCAACACATTTACCTAAAAGAGAACAAGAAATTACATTCGGATATGCATCTATAAAAATCGTATTATTTTAAATATATACGGATGTGGATGTGAATGTAAATGTGAATGTGGATGGATTCAATTGTAGATATTACTTTTAAGAACCCGATCGCATCTTGCGGTAATGCGGATTTTACATTAAAATTGCACCACATAAACCGTACCTATATATAGTTAGTGTGGATATATATGCATACATTATACATATGTTATTATGAATTTATTATTAATTTATGACAAATAAGTAATAATAAATAGTAATTTTTTTGGAACATAATATTAACTAGTTATACTACTAAATACTAGTTATTAAGTAAATCAACTACAAAAACTTAATAAGTAAATATAATTTTAAAAAATGAGCATACCTTGAAATATTCTTAATGTTCTATGAATCTATCTATATTGCTAGAATTCTTTAACCCTGTACTTATTTATAAAATTTGTAACAAATGATGGGTTGTCTTCTATTTCTGCTTTTTCTTACTTATAATGATTGGTTGTTGTTTTGTTGAACATTAAACTTTTATATTGATTATATGTTACTATATTTACTCATTAGAGTAGTACTTTTTTTTTCTTTATTCTTTTTTCTATATTTTATCCACATGGAATTACATCCTCATCATATTATACGTACGGTTTGTGGATGTGGTTTTTAATTTAGAAAATCTCATAAGGCGCAGGCGGATACGGATAGTGCCTATATTCGCACCACTTTGTACCCTGCTCTCACCTACATTCATTGTACTCTAACAAATTATGCTTTATTCTAACTTTGTATTAGAGCGTAAATTGTGAAATTTGGAACTCATTTATCATCTCTCTTTACTTTTTATCTTATTAATATATAGATTAAGGGATATAAGCTGGAAAAAGGACATTGTCTTTCTTTTATCAGTCCATATAATGTGAAAAGGATAAGATAGCAAAGATTATTAAATTAGGCTGATGCAAAAGCCTAATTTCTCTGGGTGCACGACAAGATTTGCCCGGGGGGGGGGGGGGGGGTTGGTGAGGAGGGGGAAAAATAGAGATAAAGTTGACAGAATGTCTAATAATTTATAGTAATTGAAATAAATCTTTTGTTACATTTTTTTTGACTGATGAAATCTTTTGTTACATAATGATAAAAGATTTGATTCCTAACCGCTACAGCCGCTATATAAACAGGAAAAGAATATTTCTCGATAACCCGCATTGACTAATTGATATTCTAACTAATGTATGATATACCCAATTAATTAATTGAAGTGCTTTTTTATTGTTTTAAAGCATAGTTGTGTGCTTATTTTCATTTTTTTGGTATGAAAATGAAAAAGCTTGGTTTTAATTGAAAATGTTAAAATATAATGCAATACCATTCCTCAACTACAAAATATTGGGAGGTCGGCAGCTAAAGTTGTTGAATTATTAATATTACATCATAGGATAATAGTCACTAAAATAAGAATAGGATTGTCAATCAGAAAATGTGTAGGCCATAATATATACACATATACATAAGCGCACAAACACTCTCACACACACACACACATAGTGGCGGACCCAGGGATTTAATGTAATGGGGTGAATTTCTTTTTGAATAGGGCATATTTTGAACAAAAAGGAAAAAAATAATTATCTTTATATAGAGAGATTCTAAATAAATAATATTTTTAATGCATAAAGTGTTGATTTTTAATGTTTTAATTTTCTTTTAGAAAGAAAAAAATATATATACAACGAAGTATTAATGTCTAATAAATTTATTTGAGGCATATCATAAA
This sequence comes from Aralia elata, assembly GCA_034770075.1. Taxonomy (NCBI): domain Eukaryota; kingdom Viridiplantae; phylum Streptophyta; class Magnoliopsida; order Apiales; family Araliaceae; genus Aralia; species Aralia elata. Next base: position 19,150,347 of record CM068386.1, on the reverse strand, counting down.
TAAAATATAGAGGCATTATTAATTTGGTAAAAAGAACTGTATATTCTTATTGGCAATATAAAATGATATTATATTTTTAAATTCATCGTAACATCAATAGAAAATTAAACACTCAATGATTTATGAGTAAATATGAAACACACAAGAATTTAAAGTTCATACAATTTTCAAAAAAGATTCTTTTTGTGGAATAGAGATAACAATTTATATTATTGCATGTCTAAATTAAATTAAGTCTCATAATTTTTAAAATTTAAAAAAGTTAACTCATTTGTGAGATGAATAAAATACTAATTATTATGAATGTATATTAACTAAATATGCAAATAGATACCCAATACATATATACAAAAATTTTGAAAAACCATGGAGGTGCAGACTCCACTGTCCCAGGTGTAAGTCTGCCTCCCATATATATATACCCTCAGCAGAAGTCAAAAAATTTCAAAATCAATATAATGTCATAGGTGTGTCTATTCCTCAGTAAAAGTCAAAAAAATTTAGAATTAACCAAAGTCAAAAAAATTTAAAATCAAGGTCACATGTATCATGTATGAATCTATCCCTCAACAAAAGTCAAAAGATTTCATAATTAACCAGACGCTATATGAAGAATGTAAGTTTTTCTTAAGTTCTCCTCTTACTCCTTTCTGGGGCCTAGGCGCTCATAATTAACCAGACGTTATATCAAGACGACCGTAAGTTTTTCTGAAGTTCCCCCTCACTCCTTTCTCAGGCCTAGAGACGCTAAGAAGAAATAAATCGATATCACTGGAATCGGATTGTAATAGAATTGGTATTCAAAGAATTAAGATTATATATATATATATATATATATATATATATATATATATATTATATATATATATAGGGAGAGAGAGAGAGATAATATGATTATTATGTTATGCAAGCATGTCCAATAAATTCCCTTCATTTTACAATAATATTCGTTAAAATTGTACATTTTCTTCGCATTACTATTACGAAGTTAATGCAATCGATTGCAAGAGGGAATGAAATATACTTCCTCCGTTTCAAATTATAAAATTGCTATTAATATTTTAAAAGTTAATTTATGATATTTTTAAATTTAAAATTAACATGATTCATTTAAATTTTTAAAATAATTAATCTTATAACTAGTAGTACTTTAGGTAATTTATATTATTTATAATTGTATGGATATAAATTAAATAAATTCATGTTAATTTTGAATTTAAAAATATTTAAAATTAATTTTTTAAAAGTCAATATTAATCTTATAATTTAGAACGAAGGAAGTAATTCACAAAAAGAAAAATATGATTACTAAAAGCTGAAAAGCTATTGCCAATGCTCAGTCGATCGAAAAAGGATTTGCAAGAAGATGGATATTTTGTTGCTAAATCATCATAATTTATAAATTTATAGATGTGGAGATATGCCAAGGGTTGGTGGTTGGTTGATTTGATGGTGCATGAGCAAACCCTAATGAGATGTGCACCATGGATGTATGAGGACATTATTTACGTGTATATTACGATATATACAAGTTGTATATCAGTATATGTATATCTAGCTCCAAATAAGTATGTGTATTTAATTTATATATTTATTTATTAAAAAAATATGTAGTTACCGTTGATTTTAGCGAATAGTGCAACAAATAATTTAAATGAATAATGTTTATAACAATTATTTGTCAAAATATTTGACATTTTTGACGAACAGTTGAATGGACGCTAATGTCTTGAAAATAAATATTTCGTCGCTAAATCATCATAATTTATAAATTTATAGATGTAGAGATATGCCAAGGGTAGGTGGTTGGTTGATTTGATGGTGCATGAGCAAACCCTAATGAGATGTGCACGATGGATGCCTGAGGACATTATTTACGTGTATATTACGATATATACAAGTCGTATATGTATATCTAGCTCTAAACAAGTATTTGTATTTATATATTTATTTATTAACAAAATATGTAGTTAATGTTGATTGCAGTAAACAGTGCAATAAATAATTTCAATGAACCAAATAATTTGAATGAGCGATGTTCACAACAATTGTTTGTCAAAATATTTATCATCTCTGACGAACAGTTGGACGGTTGCTAATGTAAAAATGTGTCCACGTAATTAGGAATCATACCCATAATATATATATATATATATATATATATATATATATTGTGTGTGTGTGTGTGTGTTTAAATGCAAGTAACATGCATGGCTGTATGTTTATGGTCTCTGTATGACCTTACATGGACCTTATTGCATGTGACGCAAAAGACAGACAAGGTGATATTGATGGATCGCAGTTTTGAGTATTATTGCTTGTTGTGGGATAATGGCAGGTTTGACATATCAAACACACCTAGCCACAATTTTCGTTCCCTTCTATAACTTCCCAAACAGTCCCTCAGCCATAGTTTTCATTCCATCTCTGTCGCTCGAATACCCAAAAAAAAAAAGGCTAAAGCAAACAAAAAATATAATTCAAAAAGCAAAATTGTTTTTTAAAACAAAAACTAAACAAACAAACAAAAAAAAGAGAAATTGGGCAATGAGAGGAGTGGGGCCGGGCCGGGCGGAAGCCTATCTATCTAACTACATGAACATGCACACGTTAGGAATCCAAGTCTTTATGGCCTGGTTGTGAGTTTTAATTTGAAGGTAAGAGAAGGAAAAATTCTTCTTTATAATTTTTTTGGGAAACAAATTTTTTCCTTCTGATTCCATCCCTTCCCTTCACTTGTTAGGATACTTTTCAAATTATATTTAAAGATGAAATTGAAGTATTTAGGAATTCAAGTCCAAAGACGAATCGTTGGAATACTCTTCAAATCCTATTTAGAAAAAAATATTACTATGAAAAGGAAGAATTCTATTTTTAATGGAAGTATTATTTTTAAAAAAAGGAATCTATTTAATTCGTAGTAGAAGTTTTATTTTGGAAATATCCTACTTTAAATAGGAAGAGAAAAGTTGCGGGTTTTCTATAAATAGTCTTATGTTTAGTTGTTAAAGAGTAGCACAACCAAACATCATGTAGCATTCTTAGAGTTGAGAGGGTGTGAATGGGTTTTTGGTTCTTGTGAGGGAAAGGATTTTTATAGCTTTTATATTTCATACAAAAAAATAGTATCGTGGGATGGAGGATTTTTGTAGCTTTTATATTCCTTGTAAAAAAGTTGTAGCATAGGAGGGAGGATATTTGTAGTTTTTATATTCTATACAAAAAAGTTGTATCGTAGGAGATGAGAGTTTTACAACTTTTATTACATGTAAAAAGTTGTGTCGTAGAGATCATAATATTGTGTAATCTCAAGTTTTAGAGCGTAAAACTTGAAAGGAGTACTATAAGCCCATTATTATTAATATAGTAGAGATTTGGAGTTTGGTTTGTGGTTTTCCCTTTAAGAGTTTTCCATGTTGAATTCTTATGTTGGTGTATCTCTTTATTTTATGGTTTGGTTTGGGTTGACTTAATTCCTAATAAGTGGTATCAAGAGTTAGGTTGATTAGATCTGAAGTAGAGAGAATTAATTGACACATATGTGTGATGAAGAGAGTGTGAGAAATAAAGAGAGTACAAATTGAAGGAGTTGAATTTAGGTTTCATCATGATGTTGATGAATAAGTGATTTGTCGTTTATGGAGGATTACCGTTGCAGTCGCTAAATGACGAAGATGAAGAAGAAGATGATGATGACGACGATGATGATGATGATGATGATGATGATGATGATGATGATGATGCAAAAGAATGACACAAATAGTGTGGATACATGTTGCGGATGATGCAAATGATGCAGATTATACAGATAATACAAGTGATGCAAATGTTGTATATAATGGTGGCGACTATGACAACGATGAGAATGACAATGATGAGGTTGAACTATATGGGGATTCAAGTTGAGAGAAATTATTGTGATACTTCTCGAATCCTATTTAGAGATAAAGTTGAAATATTTGGGGATTCGAGTCGAAGGAGAAATCGTTGGGATACTCCTCGAATCCTATTCAGAAAAGAATTGTTACTATGGAGAGGAAAAATCATATTCTTAATAGGAGTATTATTTTAGAAAAGAATTCTATTTGTAGTAGGAGTTTTATTTTAAAAATATCCTATTTTCAATAGGAAGAGGAAAGTTATGGATACTTTATAAATAAAGTCTTGTGCTTAGTTGTTAAAAGTAGCACAACCAAACATCATGTAGCATCCTGAGACTTGAGTGCACATGGGTTTTTGTGAGGGATAAGATTTTTTCACCTTTTAAATTCCATACAAAAAGTTGTGCCCTAGCGATCATAATATTGTGTAATCTTAATTTTTAGGACGTAAAACTTGAGATAAATATTGTATGCCCATTATTGTTGATATAGTGAAAATTTGGAGTTTATCCCGCGATTTTTCCCTTTTAAGAATTTTTCACGTTACATCTCGTGTTGGTGTATTTTTTTTTAATTTTATTATTTAATTTGCGTTGACTTTATTCCCAACATCCCTTCCCCCAAATACAAACTTACAAATAGACCATTAATGTATGTAGATGTGTAGGCAAAACGTTTTCGAAAATGATAACACAATTTGACACAGGCTTTAGAGAATTTAAAACAACGATTTTTAAGAAAATTTTAAAAAGCTAGCATATATATTTATATATATATAATTTTTGTTTGAAAATTAAAGATTTATAAAATTAAATAATCACTTTGAAAAAAAATTATATTTTCAAATGCACTCTTTATATTAAATAAGAATTACACTTTGTCTATATCACTATATATGTTTGCGAGTTTTAAAATTTACAAAAAATAAAAAGAAATAGATGAAAACTTAAATTTTTTGTCCCTTTATTTTATTTAAAGTGAGTTTTTCAAGGGATGAGAAATGGACATAAAATGTTGTCACTTTTGTTGACAAAATAATCATCCAAAAAGAGGCAAATTTGGTCGAGGAAAAAAAAAGCTTTAGCAAATCTTTTTTAATTCCTATATTACACTTTATATATACAAGCACAAGAAAGTTTTTTTTCCCCATAAACTCACAAGTAGCACAAAAAAATATTTATAAGTTTTCTATTCGTGTTTTTTGTTCATCTTAATTTAACTTTTATATATGTGTATATCACTACAATAAAAATCAGCTAATTCCGATGGAATTAATTCCGACGAAATATATTTAATCAGAAATATATTTATTTCGACGGAATATGACGTCGGAATTCATTCCCTCGAAAATACACATAAGTCCGACAGAAATTCTGTCGAAAATGTAAGTAGTCTTTTGGCGCCAATGCTCCTCCTGTTAGCGCCAATCGTATTTTCGATGGAATGAGGCTTATCTTCGACGGAATACCCGTCGAGAATAACATAATTTCGAGGGATGTAATTTCGACGGAAATTCCGTCAGAAATAGCCTTTAAAACTTAAAAATATATCAGTTCCCCCAGTCGCCGCTTCTATTTTCTCTCAACTCTCTTTCATCTCTCAACTCTCATCTCTCATTTGTCATCTCTCTCAGTCCATTGCCTCACTCCACCACCGTCTCGCCTCCCCATCTTCGACGCCTTAACACTTTCGGTGCCTCCCCACCTCCAGCGCCTAGCTCCCTACATCTGTTATCATCTCTCAATCCATTGGCTTTTTTTTTTCAGCGGCGTCTCCTCCTTCTCCTCCTTTAGGTACTTTTGTTACCTATAATTGAAGGTTAATGCTTAATTAATTTCAATCCATATGGTTAATTTCCCCCCTTAAAATTCTATTTAATTTAAATATGGGATTACTTTGTGAATATATTGTTGCTGAAATTGGGAAAATTTAATATTTACTTCTTGTTATTGCTGCTGAAATTGACATTAAGTTTTGAGTTGTTGTTGTTGGTAAAATATTTGGAAGCATTACATACAATTCTGCCTTGAGTTAAGTTGGAATGCACATTTTATTTTGTTGTTGGGATTAATATTTGTGTATTGGCACTTCACATCATTTAATTTGGGACTTCATATTATTTGAAACTTTGAAACTTTCTGTCAGTGTACATCGAATCAAATAATTGCTTCAATTGTTGTTCCTTTTTGCGTATTGTATAAATTTATAGATTAATTTGTATGTTATTAATAGTGATTAGATTCGGATAAAAATATGGTATATGCTATTTTTGACAGAATTGCCGATGAAATTTCTATCAGAATTCTTCAATTGCAATATTTGTGGATCCTGCTTTATTTTATTTATGTATTTTACTTAATTTCCTAATATTAAAATAAACTAAGTAGCATTTACTTAGCTTCTTACTAATAAAATAAAAAGAAATAAATTAAGCAGCATTTACTTAGTTTTTTACTACTAAATAAAATAAAATAATCTAATGACATAAACTAAATATAATTATTTTAATATAGGTTAAAATAATATAAAATAACGTCAATCAAATAACATAATTAAGATAAGATAAAATAAAAGTACATAAAATAAAATAAATTTAATTTAAGTAAATTAAATTAAATTAAGTAATATAATATAATACAAAATAAATTAAATTAAAATAAAATAAAATAAATAAAATTGAATTAAATAGTATAATATAATAACATATAAACAATAGTTCTCATAAACAATAATATAATAGCATATATTTACTTAGTTTCATTGTTACATAAAATAAAGTAAAAATACTATAATATAGTCAAATAATAGTTCTCATAAACTTAGTTCAAGTGCTACATAAAATAAAGTCCAAATATTATAATATATTCAAATAATAGTTCTCATAAACTACGTACGTAGCATTTACTTAGTTTCTCATTAGTAAAATAAACTAAGTAGCATTTGTTTATTTTTTCACAATTAAAATAAACTGAATATATATCTGTTCATGTAGTATACTTTGGAATTTAGAAACCCGTTTGACATTCACTCATTAGGAGTGAATGTCGAATAGTCCCCAGTCTGGAACTGTTACTGAATGTTATGTCTCTCACTTAGGTCGGTGCCAATGACTTGAGTACGTTTTATTTTAGTTTTGAGCATTTTTACGTGTTATCTCTACATGTTCTTCGAGTGCATACTTAGATTAAGTTATTTTAATATATTTCGTGTACTTGGAGACCATGTGGAGGTGCTGCCAAAATTTTCTTGAAACAGAAAAAACGTGTTCAAGGTATTGGCACAAGTGAGAAGACGCATCCAAGAACGGGATAGAAGCTTAACCCCTGTAGAGTGGAGATACTGGTATATAGAATTCATGCATGGATCACATACATGAACATCCCTATTCTGATTGTGCCTTTTGTTCAATTAAAGATATTAGTCGACCGGAGTTGGATGTACCGTAGGATGCCGTTTGATGGGAGGGTATTAATTGATGCGTACCATGATGAGGTATGCAATTTTTTGAACATAGTTTTTGAACATAGCAATAGAACATGCTGATGATCCAAACGGAAAGATGAGATGCCTGTGTGTCAAGTGTAAAAATCTTATTTGGAAGAAAGTCGGCGACATTAAGTTTGACTTATTTTCACGTGGGTTTATGGATGGGTATTCTGTATGGATTCATCACGGGAACTCAGCTGAGTTCAGGGAAATTATCGACAGTGTAGACCAACCAATTCACAGGGATCCATACGATAATAACTATGATGTCATGGAGATGTTGGTTGGTGCTTATGGCCCTAACAATATTGATTGGGCTTTAAACGAGCATTCGTCAAGCAGTGCTCAACAAGAGCCAAATGACACAATAACTGCCTTTTACAAGATGTTATCTGAATTGGCGGTCCCATTGTACGATGGAAATGATAAGCACATCAGGCTATCTGTACTGATTAAGCTCTTACACTTCAAGAATGAGCATGATTACAGTGAGAGAGGTTTCAATGACTTGCTTGCTCTTATCAGTGAGTTCTTACCAAAGGATCATAGTCTGCCCTCGAATTACTATGAAATGAAGAAATGGTAAAGGGGTTGAATATGGGGTATGAGAAAATCGATACTTGTGAGAAGGATTGCATGTTATACTATGGGGAGAACATAGATAAAGTGCAGTGTGATATCTATAACTTACCTCAGTACAAGACGATAAATTGTGGGGAAGGGAGAAATATGTGCCTAAGAAGATCTTACGGTACTTTCCTCTTGTGTCGAGACTTCAACGACTATTCATATCGTCCCACACTGTTGAGCATATGAGTCAGCATAAAACAAGGGATGTCGTACCTGGTCAGCTGACTCACCTTGTAAATGGAGATGAATGGAAGAAATTTAATGAAAATTTTTCACTATTTGCTGAGGAAGTTAGGAATGTCAGGCTTAACATGGGTACGAATGACTTTTTCCTGTTTAATAATTTTAGCCAGCCTTATTTAGTTTTGTCAGTAATCATGGTAACTTATAATCTTCTATCGTCAATGTGTATGAGGGATCCATATTTGTTCTTATCGAGGGATAAGAGATAAACGTGGACCTCAGGCCGTTAGTTGATGAATTTAAGATGTTGTGGTTAAATGCAGCACAGTTGGAAGCATTCACTACTGCTAATTTTTAACGGTGGTTTAAGAGAAGGGTTGAAGAAGATAACACTTCTGAGCGTTTTAGAGATGTTACCCAAGGTCCTTACAAACTTATTAGTTCATTTCCCAGCAGCTTCGTGAATGGGTACAAATTTAAGGTGGATGAGTTGAATAAACTCACATCAGTCAATTCTAGCGTTGTCTTATTGGGAAGCTGTTACCAAGATTTCGAGTCCAATTACTACGGACGTTTAGAGGACGTGTTTATGCTCAATTATCGCTGGGGTAAAAAGGTAGTTACATTTAAGTGTCGCTGGTTTAATACTAAAGAGAATGTTAAAGTTGATCGTAATAAAATCATCACAGTGGATATAAGATTAAAGCTAAAGTCTGATGACATATTCGTGTTATCAAGTAAAGTGACTCAAGTGTACTACGTGCCTAATGTCATCAATTGTAGAAGCCCATGGTATACAGTTGTCACAATGAAAATTCGGGCATTTGATAGTGTTAATATGTTTGGGATGGATGACCCGTTGCAAGAAAATGTTAACAATCCCATCTAGGTAGTGCTAAATGATGAAAGCTAAAGTGGATATAAGATCAAAGCTAAAATCTGATGACGTATTCATGTTAGCAAGTAAAGCGACTCAAGTGTACTACGTGCCTAATGTCATCAATTGTAGAAGCCCATGGTATACAGTTGTCATAACGAAAATTCGGGCATTTGATATTGTTAATATGTTTGGGATGGATGACCCATTGCAAGAAAATGTTAGCAATCTCATCCATGTAGTGCTAAATGATGACGATGTGATGATAAATGATGTCATTGACGTACCAGATGATGAGGAAGTCGAGGAAGACGTGGTCGTGAATGAGTATGTTGTCGTTGAAGATGATAACGATTAAGAAAATAATAATGAAGAGGAAGAGATAGAATCCGAGGATGATAATGATGTTGATTCTGACGGGTTTGATGACGTAGTAAGTCAAAACTTATTTATGTTTTATAAATTATCAATTATTACTACCGCATATTTAATTAACTTAACTGCAAATTCATATACATTATTTTGGTTATTTTAGTTGTACATTTATGGCTAGACATAATGGTAGTCGCCGCGAAGGTGGCCGATTAGGATTAGTCGATGGTAGCTAGGGCAACTCGTCTTCAACAGCTAGTAAGTTGTCGTCGTCATGATTTCGATTTTTCTCAATTCATTTTTTTATATTTTCTGAAAATATTGTATTAACATAACTCAATTATACATATACTTGTCGTCGACGTCACCGAGGGACTAACCTCGGTATCTTTGACCACCACTGGAAGTTCCACTTATAGTCCGTGTGGATGTCGACTCTGCACAGTAAGTGTTAGAGAATAAGAAATAAATTAAATTAATATAATTTATTTGATGACACAATTAACATAACATAATATTATTTTATTTTTATTTTTAACATATATGCCATATGCTTGACACACCTCCCGACTAGCTGCATACGTTCCAGCCAATACGGACAGTATGATGCATCCTCTATGGAAACTGTGTTACGCGAGTTTTGCGTTAGTTAATTTACTTAAACTAATCAATTATACATACATAGTAGTTACACATTAATTAATTTTTTCTGATAAGTTATCATTTTTTATAGATTTATTTTAGATATAAGGAGGACATCTCTCAGCCAGTCGGTGATGCTGTTATCATAACACATATCGCTAAGAATTATGTCGGCTGGTTATACGAGATGCAACAGAGGGCCGCCTGGGATGTTGTAGACTAGCCCGGGACTACGATACAAGATCATCAACCCCATATTGTCTCAAATATAACATGGGAGGCCATGTGTATGTATTGGGATGCTGATGACTTTAAGAAAAAGTCCGAGCAGATGAAGAAGAATCGTGGCCAGTTCCGAGTAGTACACACTACTGGCTCACATTCATTTGAGGAGGTGAAGACGGTGTGTATATGTATTTAGTTGTTGAGTTACTCAATTGTCATCAACATACTTAATAAATATTATATGAATGTAGTTATTAGGCCATGCGGGCGAGCTTGAGCCGACCTCCCACCATGGTCAAGTTCTGGGATAAAACCCACACGCCAAAGGACTCTACGATGTCTCTCATATCATTAACTATACGAGTAAGACTAATCTCAATTTTTAATAATTATTAATATTATGCAGTTAATAAAATAATTTAATTAATTCACATATACAAAATAAATTACAAGACTGATTTATAAAGCTTCGGGACCAACGTGTAGCTGAGTTGTGGGATGTTAGAGGGCATTCTGAGCCGTTAGATTCCACCATCCCTTTGTCCAAGATTAACTTTTCTCAGGATGAGGAGCTGAGTTTATGGGTCGCGTCTCAGGATCTCCCTAGTAGCAATACCAACAAGTATCGAGTAATGGGCCTGCCGAGGGTACTGAGGTATATACTACCTCGAGGTATTTATAGCTAGTATGTTTCTCGTTATATCATATTTTATAAAATAATATAAATTATTATTAGTATTGTTATATTTATTTTCGCAGGCTCTAGCCAGTGCCAGCAGCCGAGAGCACCAGTTGAACTATCTCATATGGGCGTTGGCTTGGAAGACGAGCTGTTCCAGAGGGTTATAGCAGCGATGTCAGAGACGTTTGATACGGATCTGATATTCCATCATCAGGACCTGCCTAGCTGTGCTCGCCTTCATCAGCTTGGTCAGGATATCGTAGCAGGGGTCACCGTCCAGAGTACGGGTATCCCTCCGAAGCAATTCGCCGCGATACGCAACGAGGTGGTCCGAATGGTGGTTACCTTACTCTCGGAGGCTTTTGGGCTGATGCTAAGTCCTCGACTACTCAGGTATTCTATTAATTTTAAGTTGATTATGCTACATGTTATTTAATTTTTACTTAGCTATCTCTTTAATTCTCTTATACGGACTAATGAATTATATGTTTAAATGTATCAATAAGGTGGTGATGTCGAGTAGGATGGTGACACAGAGCAGGCTATCGATGCCGATTGCGAGTGAGGGGATGATGTCGATGATTTTTAGACACCAGAGCAACAACGTCAACCCCTGCCGATAATTCTCCTCACAATGGTGGCACTACTAGTTTAGGTTGATTTTTTTGTATAGCATTTACTTAAATATTTTGTAAAACATTGTATAGTTGTTTGTTTTATGTAAATCATTGTATTTTAGCTTGGTTCTTTGTAAATTAATGTATTTTACTCTAGCTTTGTAAATCATTGAAGTTACTTTGATTCTTTGTAGTTTATAACTTATCGTAAATTAGTTTATAAATGTTATTGTTGGGAATGATATATGTTGTTGGTATAGTAGTTATATATACACGTTAAAACATCTATATATGTTGTAATTTAAGTAGTTACATTGTATATACTATAATATATAGATTATTGTATGTGTTGTTAGGATAAAGCAGGTTACAGGTACAAAAATAGGGTTTAAAATCCTGGAAACTGCTAAAACAAAACATTTAAAAAGAACCATTATTTCTGACGAAAGAGTTTAAGCCCGATAGAACTTCCGTCAAAAATAAGGTATCTAATTATTATAAAAAATATTATTTCCGACGAAACATATTTTATTTATGATGGAAGTTCCATCGGAACTATGAATTTGCAAACGAGTGTTAGTTTGACACGTGCACACATGACATTTTTGACAGATTAAGTCCGTCGTAAATATTCCGTCAGAAATATCTTATTTTTGACGGCCATAATTTCGTCAACAATACTTATTTCTGACTGAATTTTCGACGAACTTATCATCGACCAGCTTTATTACGATTGAATTGTCGACAAAATTTTCTATCGGAGATAAAGCTTATTCCGACGGAATAAGCTTATTTTCGACAGAAGATTCCGTCAGAATTAAGGTTTTTCTTGTAATGTGTGTGTGTGTGTGTGTCTATATATATATGAGATCGATCCATAGCCAACATTATAAATTTAAGATTATACTTACAACAGATCGTGGTCGTCCATCCGCAGATCTAGCAGTGAAAATAATACTACATCCGCACTTTAATATAGGAGAGCCCGCAGAACTAAACTGCAGATTGCAAAAGTGACCAAAATGTCCTCAAGAAATCTAATAATATTTTCACAATATTCACCACCCGCACTTTAGTTGTGCGGATGGTAAATCTATTTAAAACAAAAATTCAGTAGAGAGAAACACAAACACCGCTTTGAACACTTCACTGAATCATCGGTGGCACACTAAAAGCTTTTACAAAGTGGGAGAGTTTAGATCTGGCAAAGAAAATTGAAGAATGAAAAGATTCAATAATGGAGGAGATTTATTGAAATCAAGGACATTTACAAAAATCTCAGCTTTTGTATTAATTTCAGTTGCTTTCTTTTAATTTGGGAAACATTGGTCCGATAATGGAAATTAACAGGTCGTTTTCTTCAATTCATGTCAATCTATTTTTACTTCAATCACTCTTTCTCCAAATGTCAACAAAATCTTCGATCTCTCCTCTCTCATCAATGACACCATCGACAAGTAATCAGTTTCCCCAGACCCAGATGCATAAACAGTTTTTTTGGCTTGAGAACGGTATAATGGCGGATGAATTTGAAGTGGGTGAATTGTTGGGAAAACTCCTTAAACTAGAACTGTCTTTTATAAATTAAATAATAACTCACGTCAAACAAGTAATGCAATTCCACCAAATAAATAACAACTGTAGAAAATAATAGTATGAAAAATAAACTAAATACAAAATACCAAATCTTACGTGGAAAACCCTTTAAAACTAAGACAAAAAAACTACGGGTCGAGTTCTGAATAATTCTACTATAATTAATAGTGAGTACAAATAGTCATTCCAAGTTTTATAACTAAAAACTTGAAACATCACCAAACTGACAGAATACAAGAATTCCTTAATTTAAGTGAAAACTCAAATTACCTCACCATCTGAAATCTTCTGAATTAATTAAAGTCTTCCAACAATTAATTGATCCGAATAGATGGCGAAAACCCGTGAATAAACCTTCACAAAAACTGTTCCATTCTATAATACCAACTTTGTGTGTTATTACTTCTGCCGAAACATACTTTCTCTCACTGACTATGTATATCACAATTGTTATATGCTATTTTATTAAGCCGTACCAAATCATATATATATATCCTAATATATTATTACCATTCCGTGTTGGCTTCAGAATTTATATCCCAAATCCTTTTCGTATTAGGCCACGCATACACACATCACATAACATGATTGCTGCCATGTTAAGTCTTAATTCCATATCCTGGTAGGATTTTACTCACGGTTAAAAAAACCGTGTACATCTTGGACTCCAATCAATTGGTTTTGATCTCATGTAGTGCTCACCATATAAGTCTTAGTGCACCACCAATTAATATTGGTATATATCATGGGTTTGGACCCCACAAACCCAACAATCTCCCCCTCCAAATCCATAAAAAAGGGCTTACACTGTTATCATGTCACTTGGAGTCCATCCCGACCAACTCCTTGTAAAACTCCAACTTATCGCGAGTCACAACTTTTGTCAACATGTCTGAGGGGTTCTCATCGATATGAACTTTCTTCACTTTCATTAATTCCTTTTCCATCACTTCTCCAAGCCAGTGATAAAGAACATTGATATACACATTAGTTATACATTTTAATAATCTCATTTTTATGAATTTATATGTTTATTTTATTTAACTAATACATTTTATTTTATTTTGTAGGATTTATCTTGTTTATCTTGGTGAATAAGTAAAAGATAATTGTTCCAGTTTTTAAAGATGAAAAATGCTCTTAATTGGAGGATTATCATGAAGAAGTTAAAGTCAAGTTAGAGATAAAGAAATAAAAGAAAAAAGGAAGACCAAGTTCAATGTACCTTAGATTATGTCACAATTTATTTTTCCCTTTAAATAGGTCTTTTATTTTAGGGAGAGGAAAAATTAGATATTAGGTATTTTTATGTATTAGTTTAGGTTAGGAGTAGGAGTAGAATAAAATATTTCTTCACTGTACGCTCGTTGGATGATCATTAATAAAAGGGAGTTTTCTTATTTTATTTTTAATCTTCTACTTCTTCTTTATCTTAGTTAATTTATTTATTTTTAATGTTGTAGGTAAGGAAAATACACCTTACTAGGGTTAGGGTTTCGTGTTGGCTGGAGAGGAAAGAAATCCACGAAGAGTACGGAACTGATTGATTGATTGAAGAGGGGAGAAGAACAGGTAGGCAATTACTCCAATGACACGTGGCAGAACTCTCAGAATCCGGAAACCGGGTTAGGGTAGCAGGGATTCCAAGAGCCTTCTTGAGTCTTCGAGTTGAGAGAGAGAGAGTTTCAAGTGTTTAGAGCTTCCAAGAGTCTAAATGTAATGTCTTGAGAGCGATCCCCTTTTCTTAGAATAGAGGGGCTATTTATAGAGTTTTCCTGGGAAAGAATCACATGCCAGGCACATGTTTTAAGGGAAATTTCCAAAATACCCTTTAATTATATTTTAAAGGAGAAATTCCAGAAATGCCCTTTAATCATCAAAGTAATGCCCAAATTGCCCTGTTCTTCTAGCCACCAATCCAATCCCTCAATCAATTCCCAAAATAGGTCGCATCCACGAGTCTTCTGCCTTGGAACACGTGGAGACTTCCCCGGGTCTAACGCATTTAATTAGGTTTTTGTAAACCCTAATTTGTACATTTAATTAGGTCACATGAACCCTAATTTGCACATGGGCCCACAAATGTCTAGCTAATTTCTTTAACCTAGGATGATGATGAAACTAGGTATTTCATAATAATATTTTCTTTCTGTTCTAATATTAATACCTAATTGTTTTCACCTTTATTTTTACCTTCGCACAAATTGCATATGATTCTTATATTGATTACGAGATTTTGATAAATTATAGTTAATCTATAAATTTTTCATAACTTATGCTTGCTCATATTAATTATATGAATCGTTATTTTTAAAGGAAGGGGAAAATAATTTGGGAATTAATTTGAAAAATAAGAAATTGTTTATTATGTTAATATTTAGTGAGTTCAGATTCCTAGGTAGTTTTCTCATTATTAGTTTTTATTATTAATTTTTATTTTTGCATAATTTAGTTGTTAATCATCTCTACTGTATTTATTTCTAATTTGTCTGAAATATTAATTAAGGATATATTAAAGAATTGATCTAATCTCTATGGGTTCGACCTGTACTTACCAGTTCTTCAATTTAACACTATGCACTTGCAGTTACTAATTTTTATCACATCAATGTGCTTGGTACGATTATGATAAATGGTGTTCTTGATCAAGTCAATTACATTTTAACTATCACAATAAATCACATACTTATAATGTGTCAAACCCAACTCTTGGAGAAACCATTTCAACCATAACATCTCATTGCCTGCTTCCATAGCGGCGATGTATTCCGACTCAGTTGTACACAAAGCAACACACTTCTACAACTTAGACTGCTATGATATAGCTCCCCCTGCAAAAGTAAACAAATACCCCGAAGTAGACTTTTTCTCTTTAGAACCTGACATGTCTGCATCTATACAATCCTCCAAGACTAGACTCGAATCACCCAAACTCAAACTAGAAGTAGCTTTCAAGTATTTGAGAATTCACTTAACTGTTTCCCAATGTTCTCTATCAGGATTTGACAAATACTTGCTAACAACGCCAAATACATGAGCAATATCTGGTCGTGTACAAACCATTGCATATATAAGACTCTCTATAGCAGAGAATAGGGAACTGCTGCCATATTATCTCTCCCTTCTTTAGTAGAAAGACACATGAGCTTCATCAACTTAATATGACTGGCTAGTGGTGTGCTAACTAGCTTAGCATCACACATGTTGAACCTTGCAAGCACCCATTCAACATACTTTCTCTTGTGACAATCACAACCTTTTGGCTTTCCTATCATAAACAATCTTCATGCCCAAAATCTACTAAGTCGGGCCTAAGTCCTTCATATCAAAGGACTTGAACAACTCACCATTAAGCCTGCAAATCATGTTAACATCTTACCCAACTATCAACATATCATCTACGTATAGCAACAAAATAATGAAGTACCATTTGGGAATTTTTTTAACATACACACAATGATCTGCAACTGTTTAACTGTAACATTGATCTATCATGAATGAATCAAATTTCATGTACCACTGCCTTGGGACTTGTTTTAGGCCGTACAAACTTTTCTTTGACATGCAAACCAAGTGCTTTTTCCTTTTATTTTCAAATCCTTCTAGCTGTTCCATGTAGATTTCCTCCTTCAAATCACCATGAAGGAATGCAGTTTTCACTTCTAGCTGCTCAAGCTCAAGATCCATACTAGTTACTAACCCTAACTACTCGAATAGAAGTCATCTTCACAACCGGAGAAAAAATCTTATCGAAGTCAATATCTTGCTTTTGAGCAAAACTCTTGACAACCAACCGAGCCTTATACTTCACTAGTTTTTCACCATCTTTTTTCAGCTTGAATACCTATTTATTCTTCAATGTTTTCCTGCCCTTCGGAAGTGTAATCAACTCATAAGTGTGATTTTTGTGCAAAGATTCCATCTCATCCCGCATTGCTTTTAGCCAATTGCTCTTTTCCTTTTGAGTCTTGACTTCTTGAAAATTCTCTGGCTCTTCCTCCTCAGCAACTAAAAGATATTCAGATGAAGGATACCTGACTGATGACATACGTTCTCTTATGGATCTTCTTAGCTGAAGTTCTTTAATATCAAGATCAGGGGGATGCTCCCCCAGCTCAACTCTCTCTTCATCTAACCTATCACCATCGTGTAAACCTGTATCAGTCACATCTTCATTCTGACCTCCTTCTTCAACTGTGGCATTCTATAACAGAGAAGGAACTCCACTAAGGTCTGGAATTCTATTATATCTGGGCTGTGTAACATTATCAAAATTCTCATAATTTTGGTGCTCATAAAATACCACATCTCTGTTTCTGAATAATTTTCTCTAAACTAAATCTCATAACCTGTACCCAAACTCTGTATCTCTATAGTAAACAAACACACATGTAGTAGATTTGTTATCAAACTTTGATGAGTGCTTAATATTCATACATTTTGATTCCTTTATGTTTAGTTTTCTTACATGTTTTATGTGTATATGATTAAGATGTTTATTGATTTTAGGAGGATTCAGGGCTAAAAGTGAAGAAAGATAGAAAATCGGAGCAAAAACGAGAAAAAAGATGAAATTTGGAAATCCAGGCAAATTCACCCCGACAAGCTCAAGTGAAGGGATGAATTCGCCCCGGCGAGCCCAGATGGCCAAAAGGACTTCGCCCCGGCGAAAAGCTCTTTGTCAAAGTTCGCCCCAGCGCCTTTTGAAACCGCCTCGACCCAGACCTCTCTGTAGTTTCTCGCCTTGGCGAGCTCAGCCAGTACAAACCAGTTTGCCCCGGCGAACTGGTCGGGAAAAGAAAAAAATAATTTTATTTTAGGCAGGATTTTTGAGGAGTTCTAATTGGTTCTGGATTGTTATTTCTTAGAGATTTAGGATATTATCTTAGAACTATAAATACATGTTAGTAGTTAGATTTTAGGCTATCTACATTAACATCTACATTGGAGTTCAAAACCTTAGTTTTGCAAGATTGAAGACATGTCGAGCTAAATTCTCTATTTCAGTTCTAAGAGATGTTGAACCTTCTTTATAATTAATGGTTTGATCAAGTTTGCTTTATTTATTCCTTCTTATATGAGATTCATTCTTGATAATCTGATTTAATTATTGAATGTTATTTGACTTAATTAATTTGATTCTGCAGAATTGAATTGGTTAGTTAATATCATATGCTAGATTAAGGAATAGTATTACGTGTCATTGATATTGTTCCTAATTACAAGTAGTAATTAGTAATACATGATTGTGGACAAGCTTTTGAGTATTACTAAGATTATCAGAAGACAGGTTAAATAATATGAGCTTGTGTGATTATTGCATGGAATAGTCTAATTTTCTAGTTCTTAATGTTGCTATTATATTAAATCTAAAGAGCTTATTTTAGGTTGTATGATAGCTAGAATCTTGTGAAGAGCTTGTTTCATTGAGTGATAATCTAAGGAAAGTTTCAGATAGCAGAGCTTATTGTTATCTAGGACTATTAGTTTCATTGAAGGATAAATAGTGTCATACTTGATTATTTCATTATTATAAAAAGGCGATACTGAACTGAAAACTGAAGTCTTTAATTCATTATTTATTCTTATTAATTATTATTTTTACCTTAGTTAGTTTAATTCAATTCAAAACTCCCCAATTTATATATTCAGTTGTGTTAGGAAACATTATGATAAATATAAAACAATTCACTCTCTGTGGGATCGACCCTTACTTATTGTTATACCAATTCTCGAGTTAGTAGCGTAGAAGTAGGGTATTAGTTTTAGAGTGTTAATAACAGCTCCTAAATTTTGGCGCCGTTGGCGGTGAGTGATTGATTGTTTTTATTTATTTTTTGTTTTCTTTTATTTTTATTTTTATTTTATTTTTTATTTTTAGTTTATTACTCGATCCTCTCACTTTATTGAATTGAAGTTTGAACCAGAGATAGAGAAAATTGCACATAGGTTAAGGAAAGAGAATCGTCAAGTCCGAAGCACCATTGTAGATTCAAACGAAGAAGAGATGGTTGCACCCAATAACAATAGGACTTTGAAAGAATTAGTTTCTCCTAATCTTAATCAATCATCATTGTGCATTGAACATCCTACTTTAGATGCTACTTTTGGATTGCAATCAGGATTAATACAACTTTTGCCTACTTTTCATGGTCTTGCAGGTGAAGATCCATACAAACATCTAAAGGAGTTTCATGTGGTGTGTTCCACCATGAAACCACAAGGAGTAATAGAGGAACAAATCAAACTTAGAGCTTTTCCATTCTTATTAGCGGATTTGGCTAAGGACTGGTTGTACTATCTTCTTTCAGGATCAATACAATCATGGATTGATATGCAAAAGTTGTTCTTGGAGAAGTGCATTCCTGCTTCAAGAGTTGTTAACATAAGGAAGGAGATATATGGAATCAGGCAGTGCAGTGGAGAAAATCTCTTTGAGTACTAGGAGAGATTTAAGAAATTGTGTTCCAACTGTCCACCTCATTAGATTAATGATCAACATTTGACTCAATACTTCTATGAGGGATTGTTGCCAATGGAAAGGAGCATGATTGATGCCGCTAGTGGAGGGGCATTAGTTGATAAAACTCCAGAGGCTGCAAAGAACTTAATTACAAATATGGCCGCAAACTCACAACAGCATGGAATAAGGAATGATTATACACCAAAAAGGATAAATGGGTTAAACACTAATATTGAGCAACAAATTTCTGATTTGACTGCTATGGTTCGACAAATGGTTACAGGGAACATGCAAGTAGCATAGGTGTGTGGAATTTATTCGACGTTAGGGCATACTACTGATGCTTGTCCAATATTATAAGAGGATGAAATTGTTCAACAAGTCAATGTTATGGGGACATTCTTAAGACAACATCAGCATCAATATGATCCTTATTCCGACACTTATGATCTAGGATGTGGAGATTAACCCAACTTGAGTTATGGTGATTTTCAGCCGGCTCAACAACAGTACCAACATGAACAAGCAGTTCCTTCCAGTTCTGGACCATCTCTTGAAGATATGTTTAAAGCCTTCATGACCTAAGCACAACAGTTCTAGCAAGAAACAAAGACTTCTATACAACAGTTGGAGACTCAAGTTAGTCAGCTTGCTACAACAGTTGGTAAACTGGATTCTCAAGGTTCAGGGAGGTTGCCCTCACAAATAGTTATCAACCCAAGGGAGAATATAAGTACAATTACCTTGAGAAGTGGTGAAGAGGTATGGCAGCAAGAAGAGTCAGTGTTATCAGTCCAAGGCAAGTCAGACAATGGTGAAATAGGCAGCAGTGCTGAATTTAAAGAGGAGAAAGCCAAGGAGGAGACATAACCATCCAATGTAATTATTATTTCTGTGATTCAGGTTAATACTAATCCATTACCTTGTCCATCCAGGTATCCAAAGTCTAAGAAGGAGGAGCATGAGGAAGATATACTGGAGCTAAAAATTCATGTGCATGTTCTTTTAGGGATGCTATTTTCGAAAACAGTTAAAAGGTTGATTGATGAACACAATGATATCTTGACCATTAAGTTTGATGATAAGGCCATAAGGTACTCTAGTAATATCAATTTTGTTTTTGCTATTGATGTTAATAACCCTATAGTGCAGGTACTACACTCTTTGCCAAAGACTGCAGCTGCTTTAGATCTGAGACCGTTACCAATTCACTTGAAGTATGAATATCCGATTACGTAGATTAAGAGGATTGGAGTCGAGTAAATGACGTTAAACAAATGCGCTGCTTGGGAGGCAACCCAAGATTCAGATTTATTTTTCTATCCTTTTTACTTTTTACATTTTAGTTGCATTTTAATTAGTTACTTCATCTTTACATGATTGTCTTACATTGGGAACAATGTAAGGTTTGAAGTGTATGAGAGGGGTTTAGGTTATATTTAGGTTCACTCTAGGAGATTATGACCCGATTGTGGGTATTTTTGTGAAAAATTTGAAAATTGAAATTTTTTGGCTCTAAAACTTTTTTTTTCTATGATTAAGTTTGTTTAAGTTTTGAAGGTTTTTGGCTTGGAATGAAAATTGATGCTAATTTGATAAAATTTGTTTGATGCGGAATTAGTTGATAAATGATGATAACTAAGTCATGATCCATAGTAACTGAATTAAATTGAATTTATATTGCATGAGTTCTAGAATATGAGGTATATGCTTATTTGGCTGAGTTATCTGCAGAGTTGTCTATGTGCACTGATTTCATGATATTAGAACTGTTTATCTGCTTATGCTGTTTGCAGGACCACATGGAAAAAAAGAATTTTTTTAAAAAAATTGAAGCAAATTGAAAAAAATGCAAAAGAGAAACATGTGGTTGGTTGAGATGGAGCATAAAATGCACTCACCCATAAACACATGCAACGAGAAGGAACATAAAATGCACTTGTTGGTGAGAAGATAAGTGAGATGGAGCATAAAATACACTCATTTAAGAGAGATTGAGAATGGTGAAACGGAGCATAAAATGCATTCACCTGAAACAAAAATGAATTTGATGGTTTTGGGGAAAAGGAAAAAAATAAATGGCAGAGGAAATATGTTTAGAATTATGAGTCAGTGTGCACGCTTGTTATTCCATGATAACTGAGTTGTGTATGTGTGTAGATCATAGGAAATATACTTATGTGGATATAGTTTGATTTAGAGATGTTTGGTGGGGAATGACAAGGTTATTATTGTTCATTGATTGGTGAAATGTTAACCAAATTTCTGTTGATTGGTACTGATATTCATGGTTGGTAATTGATTTAAAACCTTTGAGAGTTTGGTTAAGTAGAATTAATATGATTTCAATATATTTTTATTTTAGTTTACACGAGGATGTGTAAAGGCTAATGTAAGGGGAATTTGATGAGTGCTTAATATTCATACATTTTGATTCCTTTATGTTTAATTTTCTTACATGTTTTATATGTATATGCACTTATTAAGGTGTTTATTGATTTCAAGAGGATTTAGGGCTAAAAGTGGAGAAAGATGAAAAATCGGAGCAAAAACGAGGAAAAAGATGAAATTTGGAAATCCAGGAAAATTCGCCCCGGTGAGCTTAAGTGAAGGGATGAATTCGCCCCGACGAGCCCAGATGGCCTAAAGGACTTCAGCCTGGCGAGAAACACTCTGTCCAAGTTCGCCCCAACGCCTTCTGAAACCGCTCCGACCCAAAACTCTCTGTAGTTTCTCGCCTCGGTGAGCTTAGCTAGTGCAAACCAGTTCGCCCTGGCGAACTGGTCGGGAAAAGAAAAAAATAATTTTATTTTAGGCAGGATTTTTGAGGAATTATAATTGGTTCTGGATTGTTATTTCTTAGAGATTTAGGATATTATCTTAGGACTATAAATACATGTTAGTAGTTAGATTTTAGGCTATCTACATTAACATCTACATTGGAGTTCAAAACCTTAGTTTTGCAAGATTGAAGACATGTCGAGCTAAATTCTCTATTTCAGTTCTAAGAGATGTTGAACCTTCTTTATAATTAATGGTTTGATCAAGTTTGCTTTATTTATTCCTTCTTACATGAGATTCATTCTTGATAACCTGATTTAATTGTTGAATGTTATTTGGCTTAATTAATTTAATGTCTGCATAATTGAATTGGTTAACTAATATCATATGCTAGATTAAGGAATGGTATTACGTGTAATTGATATTGTTCCTACTTACAAGTAGCAATTAGTAATATATGATTGTGGACAAATTTTTGAGTATTGCTAAGATTATTAAAAGACATGTTAAATAATCCGAGCTTGTGTGATTATTGCTTGGAATAGTTTAATTTCCTAATTCTTAATGTTGTTATTATATTAAATCTAGAGAGCTTGTTCTAGGTTGTATGATGGTTAGAATATTGTGAAGAGCTTGTTTCATTGAGTAATAATCTAAGGAAAATTTCAGATAGCAGAGCTTATTGTTATCTAAGACTATTAGTTTTATTGAAGGATAAATAGTGTTATACTTGATTATTTCATTATTATAAAAAGGCGATACTGAACTAAAGTCTTTAAGTCATTGTTTATTCTTATTAATTATTTTTTGTTACCTTAGTTAGTTTAATTCAATTCAAAACTCCCCAATTTATATTCAGTTGTGTTAGGAAACATTAGGATAAATATAAAATAATTCACTCTCTGTGGGATCGACCATTGCTTATTGCTATACTAATTCTCGAGTTAGGAGCGTAGAAGTAGGGTATTAATTTTTGAGTGTTCACGACAGCTCCTAAGCTTCAGTATTTGTTCCTTGGGAATATGTACAAAATCCTTGCACCTAAATACCCTTAAGTAAGAATATGACACATCCTTACCACTCCAAATCTTCTAAAGAATCTGAAAAATCCAACTGTGCTGATGGAGATCTATTAATTAATCAGGTAACAAG
The DNA here is from genome assembly GCA_034770075.1 of Aralia elata. Taxonomy (NCBI): domain Eukaryota; kingdom Viridiplantae; phylum Streptophyta; class Magnoliopsida; order Apiales; family Araliaceae; genus Aralia; species Aralia elata. The sequence continues at coordinate 19,126,760 of CM068386.1, read as the reverse complement.
TGGTATAGACAACTTCACTCCAGAATGACTTAGGCAGCTTAGCCATCCTCAACAAGCATCAGACTCGCTCAATAATAGTATGGTTCATTCTCTCAGCCGCACCATTATGCTGTGGGGTGCTAGAAACTATCTGCTTATGTCGAATACCGTGTTTATCACAATATGCTGCAAACTCTTTTGATGTGTATTCCGCTCCGTTGTAGTTGCGAAGACACTTCAATAATTTTTCAGTCTCGCTTTCTACTATAGTATGGAAACTCTGAAAATGCTGGAATACCTGGTCTTTTGTTTTTAATAAAAACACCCACACCTTATGTGAAACATCATCAAGAAAACCAAAAAATATCTATTGCCACCCAAGGACTCAACCTCAATGGGACCACATACATCAGAATATACTCTCTCAAGTAACTTAGATTTTCTTTTAGAGGAGCTACTAAAAAAACTATATTATGCTTACCAAACAAACAATAATCATAATGGTTTAGTACAATACCTTTAGCAAAAAGAATGAAGGACCTCTTTGCTAACATCTGCAACCCTTTTCTCACTCATATGCCTAAACCTTTTAAGTCATAGATTCAGTGAAGATTCATCTTCAACTACATTCAATTCGCTAAAATACACCTTCACATGAGTTTTGTATAACGAGCAACAAGTAGTACTTCTAGCAACTACCATCAAACCATTGGTAAGATTCCACTTTCCATTATCGAAGAGATTCTCATAACCTTCCCTGTCCAAGTTCATACCAAAAATAAGTTGAGGAACAAATCTGCGACATGTCTAACATCCCTCAAAGTAATAGTGCAGCCTACATCTGCCTATATGCAAACATCACTAATTTTAACAATCTTGGACTGATCAGTGTTACCCATCCTCACAAATCTAAAGTCTTCAACTTTGTACGTTGTGAATTTTATTTTAGGGAGTAGCATGATATGAAGCACCTGTATCGATAACCCAATCAATTTTTTGATCAACAACATATAAACATTCTTCTTCCCCAAATGAAAAAAGCACAACATCCTCAGTAACTGTAGATGTAGTATCTGTAGTATTCTTTTCCTCAACCCTCCTTTACTCAGCAATTTTCTACTTGTCTAACTAAATCTTACAATTTCTTTTGAAGTGACCCTCCTTGTTACAATGGTAGCACATGTATGTAACGCCTTCTCTAGTCTTTGACTTGCTCCTATGGTTTCTGGAATTTTTACTTTTGCTGCAATTCATGTTTCCCTTGTGAGATCTCCTGAAATTACTTCTACTCTGTTCTCTGCCGCAAGTGTTTGTGTCCCAAAATTCAAACCCTACTCCTTTCGCCTTGTTTCCTCATTGAGTATGCTGCATTTGACTATCTATATGGTTATTTTTCCTTCCGAAACTGAATTGCTTAGTGACACAACCAAAGTTTTCCAACTGTTAAACAATGAATTGAGAAGCAATAATGCCTGAATCTCGTCCTCACGATTCAACTTCATGGTAGACAATTGGTTCACCAATCCTTAGAACTCACTCATATACTCGGATACACTGCTACCATCTTTGTACTTTTGGTTCATATTCTTCTGAATCACAAAGGTCTTACTCTGTGCATTCTTCTTCTCGTACATAGACTCTAATGTAGTCCAAATAGTATTGGCATCCGTTTCCTACGAAACATGGTGGAACACACTCTGATCGATCCACTGTCGGATGTGACCGATCGTCTATCTATTCATCTTTTTCTAATCTGCCTTAGTTTTATCCGCTGGTTTAACTCTCTTAAGCTCCAATAATTCATACAAATCCTTACAGTAAAGGATATCTTTCATTCTAGGCTTCTATATCAAAAAATTATATGAGGTCAATTTAATCACGGCGCCGCTTGATTCCTCCATTTAATTTATCAAAAAATAATTGCGCAAAGAACCTTGCTCTAATACCATTTTGGTGGAAAAACTCCTCCAACTAGAACTGGATTTTATAAATTAAATAACAACCGACGCCTGCAATTCCACCAAATAAATAAAAACTACATAAAATAATAGTACGAAAAATAAACCAAACACAAAACACCAAATCTTACGTGGAAAACCATCTAAAACTAAGAGGTAAAAATCACGGGTCGAGCTCTGAATAATTCTACTATAATCAATTGTGAGTGCAAATAGTCCTTCTAAGTTTTATAACTAAAAATTTGAAATATCACCTAATTGAGAGAATACAAAAATACCTTAATTTGAGTGAAAACTCAAATTACCTCACCACCTGAAGTCCTCCAAGTTAATTAAAATCTTTCAGCAATTAATTGATCCAAATAGATGACGAAAACTTGTGAATATACCTTCACAAAAACTATTTTGTTCTGCAATACTAACTTCGTGCGTTATTGCTCCTGCCAAAACACTCTTTCTCTCTCACTCACTATGTATATCATAATTGTTATATTCTATTTTATTAAGCCGTAGCAAGTCATATATATATATATATATATATATATATATATATATATATATATCCTAGGATTACCATTACCATTCCGTGTTGGCTTGGGAATTTAAATCCCAAATCCTTTTCTTATTGGGCCATGCATACACACATCACATAACAGGACTATTGTCATGAGTCTTTTACAATCCTCTAGCATTCGGCTAAAAATTTAGCTCTTCAGTCCTCATTAAGCACTTTATAGCCACAGCAAAATCAGATTGAACTTCTAGATTAAGGATTCTCATAACCCACGTAATCTACAATCCTTCTCTAATAGCCCATAATTTTGCAGTTATAATGCTAGACTATCCAATTTTTTCATAACAACCCTTCACCCACTTACTTGCATCATTTCGAATTAGGCTACCAATAGCACAAGAATTAGGAGCATGCTTCACACTAGCATCATAATTAAGCTTAAGCCATCCCAAAGGAGGGTAACTCTAACAAACATCCTGGACACATGTTGATATTAATTTGGGAGTTTAACTCCAAATATGACATAAAATAGCAAATTGATAAGTGGCTTTTATATCTATAAAATTGAGTACTTTTGACTTGATGATTTGTGAGTTTTCGAGTATTTTCTATTATTTTTTATGTTTTTGTGTAGGAAATAAAGTTCGAAGCCATTCGGTTATATTTTGGCTAAATTAGAGCTAGTCAAATTGGAGAAGCATTACAATTTTTAGCTTTTAGGAAGATGGACCTTCGGAGCTTCAATGGAAGATTGGATGGTATTAAAATTTCGGAGTGAGAAAATGGTCTTCATAAAGTTGTAGAGGACTTCTCAAGCTTTCCAGAAAGGTATGGTTTGCAAAAATCCAAGTGCATTTGTGTCTCCAAACAGTATGTTAAAGTAAAGCTAGTTGGAGTTGGATTCCTATTCGGACGTCGTTTGGTAAAATGGCCATAACTTTTTATTCGGAAGGAGTTACGGGACGAGCTACCTGTCAAAACGAAGCTAACAAAATTTTTATGCGAACAAAACTTATGGGCCACTGCGCTCAATAAGGCAAGCCACGACGCTGTGGGGAAAGCCGCAGAATTCATATCAAGGGTCGCGGCGCTTGGGCAGCTGATGCGAATTTTGACTATTCTGGCACGTTTTTGACTTGCGATTGGACTGGGATGCCTACTTTTGATAGGTTTTAACTTGAGATCTATAAATACCAATGAAGAGACATGATTTGGGGGGACTAACACCCTTGATCCTAACATCTAACTTTAGATCACCAAAACTAGGGTTTGTAATCAGATTTTCCAAAGGAGCGAGGAGGAAGCACACAAGGGATGTAAGACTTGAAGGCTGGGCTTGGAGATCAAGAATCTTGACAGATTTTATTCTCTAAACTCTTCTCTTTAATTCTTGTGTACCTTGAGGATGTTATTGATTATTTTTATGATGTTTCTTTACTACGCTATGGACTAAATTCTTAATGGAGATTACAATGGAACCCAATGTTTAGTTTAAATTAATTTGTTCTCTTATTGGTTGTTAGTGATTATATTTGAATTGTTTATCATGTTTTGTGCTTCATGAATGATTGTCTAGCTAGCAATTATTGTGATAACTTATTTAAAATTGGAAGATGGATTATAAGTTTAGATCTGAATATGATAACTTGTGATTAGTAATTCTTCTAAGGATTGAATACTAATTTGTAGTCGGGATAGGAATATACCCGAGTATCGCAAGCAATGTTTAGAAAATGAATCTTAATGAATTTATTATTATTATTTCTCATAGAAATATAGTGAAATTAATAATAATAGATATCTTATATAATTATTCGGAAGATGATTATACAAACTATTAGTGATTTTCTGTTGACAATTCTAAATAATCAATTTTAATGATATTTAGACCAGACATTGGGGGAAATTATAATCTTAACTGTTAAATATAATTTTTATCCTTGTTAGTAATTTAGTTTTAATTAGTTAATTTGAAACCCTATAATTCATTGATTTAAATAAAATTGAATTGATACAAAGTTAGTACTTGGATTAATATTATTAGCATATTCCTCGTGGGATCGACACTCTACCTACTCTTTATTACTTGTTGTCGACACCGGTTTCTCGCCTCTCCCGATTGTTTAGCCTTCTTTATTATATGATTTTGGGAAAAGATCGGCATTAATGTCGACGGGGTTTTGAAAGATCGTTTTTATGATGAGCCAATTAACCAGAGTCGCCAGTTGGTATGTTTGAAATGGATGTACCAACTCATCCGAGTTTTCGTTTTTTATAAATCACTGGCTCATATGTGACTCCGAATTAATTGGTCTGCGAATCGAGATTCATAGAGTTCGGGGGCTTACTTAAGCGAGGGGAAGGTGTTAGGCACCCCCCGACTTCCGTGAAACACGGTTACCGCAATCTTGATACTTTCCTATCCTTTGATTCATAAAATGTGTATACGTGCGTATGTGTGTGTGTGTGTGTGTGCTTATGTGAATGTTGTGGTGAGTTTTTTTTCATGAGAGATGAAATATTTGGCATTTTATTAAGAAATCGTGTTTTGTTTTGGGAATGTTTTAGAACGTCGTTTCCGTTAGTACGAGAGAGCTCCTTTATTCGTGCGAAAGGTTTGATTTTACTTGTCAAAAGCCATGAGATTTTTATTAGGCGTTGTTTTGGCAAAACGAGAATCTTTTAAACCTTTGTCAAAATAGGAATCGAAATCTATACGTTGCCTTCATAAAATGATGGGCAATCTCTAGGATATCTTTAACCCTATGCACAAAGGTCTAATAAAACATTTCGTTCATTCATAAAAGCCATTTTTTGGTGATGGTTGAAAATGATTTCCTTTGGCCTTCTCGTTTAATAGGAATCGACATTTATTAACAATTCCAATTTTTTAGCCTCGTGATTCTAGTAACCTAGCTTGTTTGATTTTAATAAAAAAAAACCTTCATCATTTAATCTTTGAAATCATTTGAGTGTCACGGAATCCAATCAAAGCATAAATACGCGTCGGGGCTATTCATGGGCATGTAAGCCATCAAAACATCCCCGAACGCCAACAATCACATGTTATATTACTACGGGGCCTTAAACCCGATTCTCGCCTTAGCGTCGTTTTAAGGCCCGACGATTACATATTTACAATCAAGGATAATCGATCCTACTACATATACCTAGATTGTCCATCATCGGACTTGGACCACGGGGTCGCGTTCCTAGGCTCACATCCACAATTTCTACACTCCCACAAAATGGATATTACAAAAATTACACAAGCAAAAAATTCACCAAATGGATATCATCGGGTCATTAGGAAGAAATTTGTTCCGCTGGAACCCTCACTAATAGTCCTTAATCCATGTATCCTCAATAATATAAAAGAAGAAATTGCATTTAATGTAACTCAAATGACCAAAAGCTTAACAAAATGATATATCAAAAATGCTATAAAAGAGGGCTTTTCACCTTGCAAATGTTACCACAATTCGTACAAACTCGTATATTGAATGAAGTAGAAAATATATATGCTACAATCTAATCAAAAGAGTATAATTTCTCTCTTTTTTCTCTCTTTTCTCTCCTTTCCCGAGCTATCTTTGTTGCTGTTTTTCTCTTCCTTTTCTTCCCAAAACTGCTGCTGTCCTCTCCCTGGATGAAATGAAGAAACTGAGCTGAAATAGGCTGGCCTAGGGCAGCCGCAGATTGATCTGCGGCTGGCTGGCCCACCAGCCACTCAGCCTGGTTTCGAGTTCCGTGTTTCGAGTTTCGTGTTTTCAAAAGGCGCACTCATTGGCCGCAGATCAATCCGCGGCTGGCTGGCTTGACTTTCTTGATTTTCATGTTACGCCTCAATTCTCGTGTCGTGACGTCGGTTTTTGCCGACATGTTCGTATTTTGCAGTCCGGGAATTACTAGGAGACGTGCCACATCATTCGGGAATGCTCAAATCGGACAGCCTTGTTGTCACGTCGGTTTCGGTTGTAAATCGTCGCGGTGGCGTCGAGTGTTCGTACTTGTCCATCTTTTGCTCTCGCAGGCCGGTTCATTTGATGGATTTGCCCTTCTGTCAGGGTTAGTATACGAAGTGCAAAATTTGGGTGTCTACAGCTGCCCCTCTTTATCATGTTTATGAAATGTTAAATGAAATGAACATGATAAAGAAATAGACATCCGACGCATGAATGATAGTTCACAAGAATGACAATACATACATGATGCAACACATGCAACTTATGATGCAACACAAGATGTAAGGCATGCAAAACATTCGTAAAGGTGTCAATGCATCCATCCCCGCCCGCCTTATTAGTTGACGGGTTTCGTCTTCCAATCGGTCGTCTCGTTTGCGCCGGGTCTCGTATCCGGTCGTCAGTCTCGTGATCACCGGGTCTCGTGTCTGGTTGATCGTCTTGTGAGTGCCGGGTGTCGTATCCGGTCGCTCGTCTCGTAATCGCCGGGTCTCGTCTCCGGTCGATTGTCCTGTGAGTGTCGGGTCTCGTATCCGGTCGCTCATCTCGTCGGGGCCGGGTCTTATATCCGGCCACCCATCTCGTAATCACCTTATTCCATCGCATTGTCATTTGAGGAAGTTATTCTCCTGACTAGCTTGAAAGGCATCCTTGGAATTCGTCCTCGTACATCGTTCTTGGCAGCCATCGCTTTTGACTCAGATAGGCTAGGACCTTGACACCTAACCTGCATGGATCACGTACAGAGTTATCATCTAATGCATGTGAAACAACATTTAAAATGCAAATTTGATGAAAAATGACCCCTGTACAGTCTCTTGATACTGTTCTACAGATGTCATCATTTGTCGGGGTTTGCTTGGATCTCAGCCCCTCCCCGGGATCGTTCACTTTTTGGATATTGGCCCTTCCCAGGGGTGGTTCACCACCTTGTTGGGGTTTGCTTGGATGCCTTCCCAGGTTCACTCACCACCTTGTTTGAATCTCAGCCCTTCCTAGGGGTCGTTGATTGTTTGGATCTCAGCCCTTCCCAGGGGTCGTTGATTGTTTGGATACCAGCCCTTCCCAGGGGTCGTTGATTTTTTTTTGGATACCAGCCCTTCCCAGGGATCGTTGATTTTTTGGATACCAACCCTTCCCAGGGGTCGTTGATTTTTTGGATACCAGCCCTTCCCAGGGATGTTAGTTGTTTGGATCTCAGCTCTTCCCAGGTATGTTAGTTATTTGGATCTCAGCCCTTCCCAAGGTGTTAGTTATTTGGATATCAGCCCTTCCAAGGGTGTTAGTTGATTGGTTGGATACCAGCCCTTCCCAGGGTGTTAGTTGTTTGGATCTCAGCCCTTCCCAAGGTGTTAGTTGTTTTCGGATCTCAGCCCTTCCCAGGGTGTTAGTTGATTGGTTGGATACCAGCCCTTCCCAGGGTGTTAGTTGTTTGGTTGGATACCAGCCCTTCCCAGGGTGTTAGTTGTTTGGATCTCAGCCCTTCCCAGGGTGTTAGTTGTTTTCGGATCTCAGCCCTTCCCAGGGTGTTAGTTGATTGGTTGGATACCAGCCCTTCCCAGGGTGTTAGTTGTTTGGTTGGATACCAGCCCTTCCCAGGGTGTTAGTTGTTTGGATCTCAGCCCTTCCCAGGGTGTTAGTTGTTTTCGGATCTCAGCCCTTCCTAGGGTGTTAGTTGATTGGTTGGATATCAGCCCTTCCCAGGGTGTTAGTTGTTTGGTTGGATACCAGCCCTTCCCAGGGTGTTAGTTGATTTTTTGGATACCAGCCCTTCCCAGGGGTCGTTGATTGTTTGGATACCAGCCCTTCCCAGGGGTCGTTGATTATTTGGATACCAGCCCTTCCCAGGGATCGTTGATTATTTGGATACTAGCCCTTCCCAGGGATCGTTGATTATTTGGATACCAGCCCTTCCAAGGGATCGTTGATTTTTGGATACCAGCCCTTCCCAGGGATCGTTGATTTTTGGATACCAGCCCTTCCCAGGGATCGTTGATTTTTGGATACCAGCCCTTCCCAGGGATAGTTGATTTGATTTAAGTGATTTCTTGAGGGGGATGTGTGATCGGCTTCTGTCCTGGATCTCCCACCAACATCGTCCACGTACCGTGCCGCAAAAGCCATCACTCTGATCATTTGTGAGGTTGAAAGCGACGTGCTTGTACTTTCCCCTGAAGATTTTCATTTTGATCGTACATGTATGCATGCAACGGATGTTTATGCATGATCTGGCAGATATGTTATGGACAGATGCATGTGCACACATATGTTTAGATAGAAATGACCCATGTTCAGTCAAATGATACGATTCGACCGTCGTCATTGTTTGCCAACATTTGATTGGATCCCGCCTCGTCGTGACGTGTAGCTTCTAGACTTCAACATTGGTTTGGTACTCTGCCTGTTCTTGGCCGTCTTCATTTCATCGAGTTGAGGCAGTCTGTTTCGCTCTCGGTAATGATCGACAGCTATGTTGGGCTCCTTAGCCTTTTGATCATTTCTGCTGGCTGATATGCTGTAGTCCCGCATTATATCATCCTTGTATATGCTCATGCACGTGGATAATGTGGATGTCGAGGCAGTGATAGTCAGGATTGGGGAGAAGCCCAATGAGAAGTTCTGTGCAGCCTCAACTTCCTTCCATTTCACGATTCTTAACTGCCCTAGCCTTGGCATGTGTTGTTACCAAGGATTTCTATCGGAAACTCGCGATGTTGACCGTGCTGCGTTATCCACAGCTCTGCAAAATCCTGCATATCAGATGACTAACAAATGCCAAAACTTGAAGGCTCGGGCCGTTAGTGTTAGTTCAACATAAAGATATTATAATCTCGACAAAAATGCAGTTAAAGCACATGAAATTGAATATCTATTGATCGCACAATCTAGCATGTTGTGAACCGTGAATGTACTAGATTGGAAGTTCTTTTTTTTTTTTTTTTTATTCAATCCCTCGTGAGTTGATGATTTTCTATTTGACGAGTTATGAAATCGTAAGAACACCTTCAAGCATTCATGGTCATTGTACGTGAGTGAGGTCGAATTCAAAAGAACTACCTTCCCTCGTCAAAGGCACTCTGTCTCCATTCTCGACAACGTCCTTAGCAGGATTGACGTCATATGACTAATGCACTGTGCGATGCAGCATTCAGTAGGGGCTTCTCTTTCCTGACTTTTTGTTTAAGGCCGAGAGTTTTTTTCGTATTATCCTTTCTTTTTATTAGCCCACTTCACTTGTCTCGTTTTCTTAGGCTACTCAAAGTTACCCATTTAACGAGTTTTAGACCAATGACTCCCGAACTAGACGGTTTTGGGGCATTAGGTGTGCAGACACCCCTTCGAGTTTATTTACTCGAGTAACAAAGGCCACGGTTCGAGACAAGCTGGTGGTTTGCACCATTCATTCTTTGCTTGACCTTGCACAAGATTCGTTTTCTTAGGCTTGAGTTACCCATGTAGCGAGTGTTAGGCCGGTGACTCCCAAACCAGACGGCTTTAGGGCACCAGATGCAGAGACACCCTTTAGGCTTAATTACTCGAGTAGCTCATGCCACGATTCGAATCTGCTCGGGCCTCCTCTACTGTAATGCTCGTTTTCTTAGGCTCTGAGTTACCCATGTAACGAGTGTTGGGCCAGCGACTCCCAAACCAGATGGCTTTAGGGCACCAGGTGTAGAGACACCCCTCGGGCTTAATTACTCGAATAACCCAGGCCACGATTCGAGACATTAGTTTGATAATCATTTACCGTCTGACTTCTCGATATTAGCTTGATAATTATTGACTGTCTGACTACGTGTTAATTGCCATCAGCGTCGTCATAGTTTTATACCCCACGACTGAAAGTTTGTGCAAATGCAAAGTGAAGGCTGTCACATTAGGTCGATTCTGTCGCAAACGTTGCTTTGAATTAAGGCTTTGTACCCGATCAAAAGGTTGAATAGCCTTCTTCGTCTAATCATACTCACGATCGTGCTCCACGGTTGCTTGTCAGAATTAATCCGATTTCTATCAAGCCAAATAAAATCCCCTTTCACGCGGATCACCGTATCCTGGGAAAACTATGCTTGACAAATGCCAGATGATCGTAGCATTTGATGATGATGGTGCATGTTGACGAGATTGTTGCATGGGTGCCAGTTTGCACGCCATCATTTCCTGGGTAGTTGACAAATGCCCCAGCGTTAAGTTGTTTTTCTTGTGATCTCCCTCGTACTGGTTGCATCGACATCTCACTGGGCTGACAAAAGATCCGGTCCTTTGACCTGTTGAAAGGTTTGGGGGATTTTTGATCCAGTGTTCAGTTGCTTTTTTTTTCCCTACTTCGGGTTCTTCGTGATCGTTTTGGGGGTTCTGATGTTTGATGGCGATGGTTTGGTCTAAGTCGGGTTTGGGTTTATCTTCGACCCATCCCTCGATCTCGTCAGGCGTATTGTCGATATCTGTCTCGTTTTGCTCAATCACCATCAGATCGAAATCTAGCTTTATACCAAAATCGTGATCCTCCTTCAAATTTGGCCATATTGCTTGTCAGGCTAGAATGCCTCAAATCGGGGTACTGCCATAAAACGAAAAATGCTTGTCATATATATAACACATTTCAGCACATGATCTTCCTTTTGGATAACATGACAAAATGACATGAGCGTGCAGGGATTTGAAATAAAACTCAGAATTTTAGAACCCATTGATCTTCTACTGGTCGGGATTCACTGCCATACTTCTGGATTTACCCCCTTCCCCATCATGCTTAGGTAGGGGATTCAACATTTGGTGACCCTGGCTGTTCCACCACGATTTCCCCACTATCAATCAAGTCCTGAATTTTGTGCTTCAGCGTCCAACATTCTTGCGTATCATGACCAGGGGAACCTGAGTGATAGGCGCATCGCTTGTTCGGGTCAAATCTTCTTCCATTTGGGTCACTTGGGGGTGCCAAATCGACTATTTTCCTCTGGGCTATCAATACGGCCAACACCTGCTCAAGAGGATCCCCGAGTGGGGTGAATACTCGATTTTTCGAGGTCTCGAATCTTCTTCGCGCATCCGCCCTCTGATCAGTGAAGTTAGGCTGTCGGGACGGCCCCACTCTCTGCATCTGTACTGGAGGATTGTTTTTTGCCCTTCTAGATGATCCCTGCAGGATAAGGGAAACATCTTCTTCCTTTTTATTTTGGACCCTACGGGAAGTGCTGCCATAGTTTCCGCTTCGGATTTGTTCCGCAGCCGTTTCCAAGGCCGCGAAATCCCGAATCTTGCCAGACTTCAACCCCATGTCCACCATTTCCCCGTGTTTTATAATCTCGGCAAAAGGTCGTCCAATCCCCGATATCACTCGCTCATAATAGGGTGCCTCCTGGATATCCACAAAGGTCATTACCATCTCTGTCTCGCTCATTGGGGGATTCACTTGGGCAACCATACCCCTCCACCGCTGTGTATAGTCCCTGAAAGATTCTTTCGGTTGTTTCTTGACCTTTGTCATTTGATACCTGTCAGGGGCCATCTGTGCTTGGAAGCTGTATTGTGTTAAGAAAGTATGGGCCAATTCCTCCCAGTTGTGGATTTGAGTATTGTCAAGGCGGGCATACCAGATTCTTGCCTCCCCCGTCAGGCTCTTTTGGAATAATTGCATTCTTAGACCTTCGTCTTCGGCATAAGATCCAAGTTCCCCGATGTAGATTTTCAAATGTGTGTAAGGATCCCCCTTCCCATTGTATTTTTCAAATTCGGGGATTTTAAATTTCTCCGGGTATCTGGCTCCGGGGAAGACACATAAATCTGAATAGTTAACCCTACCTAGGGACCCCATGCCCCTCATAGATTGGATGGTTTCCTCCATTTGTCTCATTTTCTTCCGCAGGTCATCCGTATCTCCCTCTTCCGGAATAGTAATCATTGTTTTGTTTGGTACAGGAATGGCCTTTGGGACGACTGGCTCGCCCTTAAGTTGAGGTGGATCCTCCCTAGGTGGTTCCTACCTGGGCATCAATTGCTCCTTTAGCATTATGGCCATTTCTAACATCTGTTTTTTAAAGTCATCAAATTCCTCCCTAGATATGGAACCGGAATTGGTAGATGGGATGTCAGCCATTTCAGATGTAGAGTTTTGGGCTCTTTTAGATTGCGAACGTGTTTGAGGAGCAATCCTATAGAAATAACGGTTCGAAGTTTAGTCCTGGGCAATGAAAAGATATGGATGCATGCTAAAGCTGTAACTTTTGTGTTTTGGGTTTTTTAATCTTTCTCTGCAAAACAACATGTTAGTGATCCCTTATTGCAATAATAAATGCTAGACTCGACTTATTATGCTTCCCAGTTGTTCCCTGCAAAACATAGAGGTTAGTAATTTCTTTTGACAAAAGGAGAGGCATATATGAATATTGAATGTGATCATGCCATTTATATGTGCGAAACGTAAAAGGGCATGAAGAGATTTTTCCTGCGTTGGGTTAATCTGAGGCTGACCTATCCTAAGGTTACTCTCGCGGGCTTTTCGGCATGAATGTCCCCAAATCTTCGCAATCTACTCGTCTGAAACCTTTCGATTGGAGCGGATTTGGGTGGTGCGTGTCCTGAGCCATCTCCGGGGAGCAGCCCCTTCGAGTCCAGTAATAAGCAACCGACAGGTTCGCCTCCGGAGGAGGTACTCTCTTAACATACATTCACATTCATCGTCCTCACCGTATGCAAATGATTAAAAGTAAAGCAATTCCATTCAATCATTCATTTATTGGGCAAAACACACATTCCCACATCAAAAGTAAAATCAAAATATCGCACATACACACATTTTATGAATTTTAAAAGGATAGGATAGCATCAAGATTCGAAAGCGGCTTAAGCTCTCTAATGTCCCCAGCAGAGTCGCCAACTGTTGACGCCGGTTTCTCGCCTCTCCCGATTGTTTAGCCTTCTTTATTATATGATTTTGGGAAAAGATCGGCATTAATGTCGACGGGGTTTTGAAAGATCGTTTTTATGATGAGCCAATTAACCAGAGTCGCCAGTTGGTATGTTTGAAATGGATGTACCAACTCATCCGAGTTTTCGTTTTTTATAAATCACTGGCTCATATGTGACTCCGAATTAATTGGTCTGCGAATCGAGATTCATAGAGTTCGGGGGCTTACTTAAGCGAGGGGAAGGTGTTAGGCAACCCCCGACTTCCGTGAAACACGGTTACCGCAATCTTGATACTTTCCTATCCTTTGATTCATAAAATGTGTATACGTGCGTATGTGTGTGTGTGTGTGCTTATGTGAATGTTGTGGTGAGTTTTTTTTCATGAGAGATGAAATATTTGGCATTTTATTGAGAAATCGTGTTTTGTTTTGGGAATGTTTTAGAACGTCATTTCCGTTAGTACGAGAGAGCTCCTTTATTCGTGCGAAAGGTTTGATTTTACTTGTCAAAAGCCATGAGATTTTTATTAGGCGTTGTTTTGGCGAAACGAGAATCTTTTAAACCTTTGTCAAAATAGGAATCGAAATCTATACGTTGCCTTCATAAAATTATGGGCAATCTCTAGGATATCTTTAACCCTATGCACAAAGGTCTAATAAAACATTTCGTTCATTCATAAAAGCCATTTTTTGGTGATGGTTGAAAATGATTTCCTTTGGCCTTCTCGTTTAATAGGAATCGACATTTATTAACACTTCCAATTTTTTAGCCTCGTGATTCTAGTAACCTAGCTTGTTTGATTTTAATAAAAAAAAACCTTCATCATTTAATCTTTGAAATCATTTGAGTGTCACGGAATCCAATCAAAGCATAAATACGTGTCGGGGCTATTCATGGGCATGTAAGCCATCAAAACATCCCCGAACGCCAACAATCACATGTTCCATTACTACGGGGCCTTAAACCCGATTCTCGCCTTAGCGTCGTTTTAAGGCCCGACGATTACATATTTACAATCAAGGATAATCGATCCTACTACATATACCTAGATTGTCCATCATCGGACTTGGACCACGGGGTCGCGTTCCTAGGCTCACATCCACAATTTCTACACTCCCACAAAATGGATATTACAAAAATTACACAAGCAAAAAATTTACCAAATGGATATCATCGGGTCATTAGGAAGAAATTTGTTCCGTTGGAACCCTCACTAATAGTCCCTAATCCATGTATCCTCAATAATATACAAGAAGAAATTGCATTTAATGTAACTCAAATGACCAAAAGCTTAACAAAATGATATATCAAAAATGCTATAAAAGATGGCTTTTCACCTTGCAAATGTTACCACAATTCGTACAAACTCGTATATTGAATGAAGTAGAAAATATATATGCTACAATCTAGTCAAAAGAGTATAATTCCTCTCTTTTTTCTCTCTTTTCTCTCCTTTCCCGAGCTATCTTTGTTCCTGTTTTTCTCTTCCTTTTCTTCCCAAAACTGCTACTGTCCTCTCCCTGGATGAAATGAAGAAACTGAGCTGAAATAGGCTGGCCTAGGGCAGCCGCAGATTGATCTGCGGCTTGGCCGCAGATTGATCTGCGGCTGGCTGGCCCACCAGCCACTCAGCCTGGTTTCGAGTTCCGTGTTTCGAGTTCCGTGTTTTCAAAAGGCGCACTCATTGGCCGCAGATCAATCCGCGGCTGGCTGGCTTGACTTTCTTGATTTTCGTGTTACGCCTCAATTCTCGTGTCGTGACGTCGGTTTTTGCCGACATGTTCGTATTTTGCAGTCCGGGAATTACTGGGAAACGTGCCACATCATTCGGGAATGCTCAAATCAGACAGCCTTGCTGTCAAGTCGGTTTCGGTTGTAAATCATCGCGGTGGCGTCGAGTGTTCGTACTTGTCCATCTTTTGCTCTCGCAGGCTGGTTCATTTGACGGATTTTTCCTCCTGTCAGGGTTAGTATACGAAGTGCAAAATTTGGGTGTCTACACTTGTTGACCACATATACTTGCGTGTAAATTGTCTATACCATATTTGGACAACACAAATAACCATTAGCCTCCATTTAGGTTTCCTCCTAATAATGCACAAATCACACATAGTTACAATTTTCATTCAAGTATTTAAAATTAAAAGAAAAAATAGGGAAAAAAAAGAAGAAAAAAACACACACAAAACACATTTTAATCAAGAGAAACAAGAATAGAATTGTTTGCTCTAATACCAACGAACTCAAAATAAATTGACAATAAATAGAGTAAAGATAACACATTCTGAAGGCTTAACTTGTCCAAAGTGGGAGTTCGATTATCTTTACATCATTCACAATTTGCTACATTTGTAAACATCTTCATGTTCTTTTTATTTTATTTTATTTTATTAGGGAGGGGTAGGGATGTCCCATCCCCATGGTGATCCCCATGTCCCTCCCTGAATGGGGTGGTGATTTTAATTATGACCATGTATGGGTCCAGGGATAAGGATCACCGAATAGTTATATATGGAGAGGGGAATGATATTTGCTTCCTCCACCCAAATCCTTGTCCCGTACCTGCCCCCGATAATTATATATTAATTAAATTAATATGTATACTATTATATATTAAATAATTTAAAATATGTCCTTTTGTGTGTGTGTGTATTATTATTACTTGATTTCTCTTAATTTTATCATATATGCACTAAAATACGATTAATTTTCATGTATGTCTTATTGTAAATGTAATTAAAATTGAATTTTTTATTTAAAAGATTCACAAAGTATTAATCCCCGCAGTGGTATAAATTCCATATAAGGATGGGGATGATTATTAAATTTTAATCCCCGTAGGGAAAAGGGCAGCTATGAGAAATTTTTTAAAAGACCGAGGATGGAATGAGATGTGTAATCTCCGCCCTGCCCTATCCTTGACATTATTGGGGGGAGGAGGTTGTTCATGTTAAAATGCACCTTTTATTTATTAGTTTTGGTCATTTTTTAGTTTAATTTTGACCCATTAATGGATTGAATTTAAATGAAAATAGTTTGATATAAAGAGATTAAGAGAGAACATTATATAATTCAAGTAGGAATTATATAATGTATTTTAATTATAGCCCACTTTGAGGTATATGAAAAGGTGCATTGTTATTTGTCAAACTATCATTTCTTAAGTCCCACATTGGTAAGAAGTCAAATTATTCAATGTTTTATAAGCTTAATTGGAATAGTATAATTTACTTGTGGTACTAAAGGGAAGGCTTGGAAATGCCCGAGTCTCGTGGCGGGATCGAGTGTGGGTTCGTGTCGCAAAGTCACATTACGACGCTTTAGGCACCTTTTGCACTTCGCACGTACGCATCATTGCTAAAAGCCGAGTCATAAGCCTATCTTTTTAGATAATGCTCAAACCGAATTGGTGGGCCTGATCTAAATTAAACTGCAGACAAAGTTAAAACTCTTCAGTTACAAAAAATTAATATGCAAATAACAAATAAATAAAAATTGTAAATCAAATTACTATTATATAATTAATTTTCTGTAACTGAATTTTTGAATATATTATAACTAGAGTTTAATTTTTTGTTTTTAGCACCAATGAAACTCTCTTTGATTATCCTTAGTCTCTAAAACATTCTTGCAACCTTTACAAAGCAATTTCGTAATGATTTCACTTGTGAATAATTGCTATCATCGTGAATATTATAGGCTTGACATATATATATATATATATATATATATATCTTCGATATATATTGTCTGTAATTTTTAGTAAATCATAGTGTTAAGGGGGTAATAAACACTTTAAGGATATGGACTAACAGTGTCAACCTCCTATTCCATCTTTTTTTTTGTTCTCGAATAACAATCTTAAGTTGTTTATTAGTGATGGATTCAAAATCATTCAAGATCATAAACTAGGACTTTGTCAAGCTCGATCACTTTGACATAAATAACTTCATTTGTTAGCAAGACAAGTTGAAGTTTCTATTAACAGTGCTCGAAATTGCATATGTACTGGACCTCGACCTCCAGTTTATTCCAGAAGATCTCAAACCTGCAGAAGATCAGCAGTCAGACACTGATGCAATTGAGGCACTATAGGAGTAGAGAAAGAAGAAGACTAAAGATGAGGAACTTGCACGCGGACATATCTTATTTCTACAATTTTTACAGCAATGTGCAGTCACCAAGGGAGTTATGGGAGGCTTTAATTAAAATTTAAATACAAATTTGAGGAAGAAGGTACAAACAAGTATTTAATTTTTAAATATTTTGATTTTAAAATGGTTGACAATAAACCTATTTTGGAGCAAGTGTATGTGCTCCAGGTTATTATTAACAAACTGAGTTCTTAAAATTATCCTGTCTGAAACCTTTCAAGTTAGAGCGATAGTTGCAAAATTACCTCCATCTTCAACGATTTTTTTCAAAAAGTTGATGCATAAATCTGAAGACTTTTTCTTGGATCAAATTCAAAAGCATCTACGTATTGAGGAGGAGACCCGAAAACGTGATGCTAAGAATTTGACCAAAGGATAATCAAGTGTCAACTATGTGGAGGTAGGTTCATCTAAGGGGAAAGGACCTTCTGTTGGTGTTAAAAAGAAAAATATTAAGTTCAAAAAATCTGGACAAAAAATAAGAAGTCTAATCCTAATAAAGAAAGGGCAAGTGTCATGTTTGTAGAAAAATAGGACACCATGCCAGAGAATGTCAGCATCGCAAGAGTGATTCTGCTAACATAGTTGAGGAGAACGTTGTTGCCATGGTGTCTAATCTTAGTTCGAATGTGAGTATGATTTCTGAGTTTAACATTGCAAGTGAGCTTGATGGTTTGTAGTTGGACTCCGAAGCTACTGTCCATATCTACAATAACCGAGAGATGTTTAAAATATTTAAAGAAGTTGTTGGACAAGAAGTTCAGATGGAAAACAGTTCCCAGGCTAGTGTTGGTTACAAAGGAACTGTGAAAATTAACTTCATCTCTAGGAAGAAGATGACCTTGCTTAATGTGTTGTTTGTGCCAAAAATTAGAAAAAGTTTAATTTTTGCTGATATTTTAGATAATAAAGGCTTTAAAATTTCTGTTGAGTCCGACAAATAAGTCATTCTTACAAAGAATGATGTCTTTGTCAGAAATAGGTAATGTTTGTAATGAAATGTACAAACTATCTGTCAATAAAATTAATTTTTTTCTGCTTACATTATTATACAATTTCTTTGTAGTATAGTCGTTTAGGACATGAAGATTCAAAGAATTTGAAGAGTATGCATGCAATGGGATTAATTGATATTGGTAATAATGAACTTGAAAAATGTGACACATATGTTTAATCAAAATTTGTGAGAAAATCATTTCCAAATGTGCATAGAGAATCACAATTATTAGATTTAATACATATTGATATCTGTAAGTTAAATGGAATGTTGATAAGGGGAGGAAAACGATATTTCATTACTTTTAGATGATGCTAGCAGATATTGTTATGTGTATTTATTAAGAATAAAAGATGAAGAACTTGACTCATTTAGAAAATACAAATCAAAAGTAGAAAACCAACTTGAGAAGAATATTAAAATTTTATGTTATGATAGAGGTATGGAATATTGTTTGAATGATTTTCATGCATTTTGTGAAAAAAATGGCATTATACATCAAACAAGTGTTGTATATACACCACAACAAAATAGTTTAGTAGAAAGAAAAAATTGTACATTTCAGGATATGATTAATTGTGTGTGAAATCATGCTCGTTTGCCAAATAATTTATAGGGTGAGACACTCTTAACTACTTGTCATATTTTAAATATAGGATTCATAGAACTGTTGTGAAAACTAGTCCTTAGCAAACATAAAAAGGTAGGAGACCTAACATAAGTTATTTTAGAGTGGGGGGGGGTGTATAGCTTATATTCAAGTTCCTAATCCTAAAAGAACTAACCTGCTGGCTAGAGCTATTAGAAATATTTTTGTTGGATATGCTATTAATAGTAAGCCTATAGAATTCTTGATTTAGAGTTTAATGTGATAACTGAGTCAAGGGACGTGAATTTTTTTAAAATAAATTCTTAAAAGATGTTGAGAATGTGGATATGCCTAAACTTGATGAGCGAGAAAGATTTGGATAATGATTTAATTTTTTCTCAGTCCTCATTATTTTTTGTGGAGGGGGACAGAAATAATGAGGTTGTAAATGAAATACACTATATATATATATATATATATATATATATAGTCCTGAGACGAATCCTAAATCATTTAAAGAAGCTATGGCTTCTAGGGATGTTGCTTTTAGAAGGAAGTTGTAAAAGATGAAATAGATTTGATCTTGAAAAATAGTACTTAGGTATTGACAGATTTACCTACAGGTTCTAAACCCATAGGGTGTAAATGGGTTTTTAGAACAAAATATAATCCTGATGGTACTATTTCTACTTTTAAAGTAAAATTAATAGCAAAAGGTTTAGGACAAACAGAAGGTATTGACTACTTTGACACTTATACACTAGTAGCAAGAGTTACTTTCATTAGAATTCTTTCTGAATTAGCTTCACTATTTGATCTTTTCATTCATAAATATACATTAAGATGATATTTTTGAATGGCAATTTCATTGAAGAAGTATATATAGAACAACTCAAAGGGTTTGTTGTTCTCGAAAATGAGGCTAAAGTATGCAAATTAGTTAAGTCTCTTTATGGTCTAAAACATGCACCAAAACAGTGACACAAGAGATTTGACACAATTTTAAATTTTGGGTTTAAATATAACAGTGTAGACAGGTGCATATACTCTAAAACCACTTTTGATTATATGGTGATAGTCTGTTTGTATGTAGATGATATGTTGATCATCAGTATAAATATGGTTAGAGTAAATGAGACTAAAAAATATCCATCATTTGTCTTTAAAAGGAAAGACTTAGGTGAAGTGAGTACTATTTTAGGCATCAAAGTTAAAAAAACACAGTGGGGGGTTTTATATTAAACCAATCTCACTATATTGAAAAGATATTAACTAAGTTTAGTCACCTCGAGTTCAAGGAGACGAATAATCCTTTTGAAAATGGAGTTAAAGACAAAGAATATATATTGATAGAGCTATTACGTAGCTAGAATATGCAAGTGTTATTGGTAGCCTTATGTTTGTTATACACTGCACTAGGCCAGATATATTTTTTGTAGTTTTTAAACTTAGTAGATACACGGCAGTCCTAGTGTTGATCATTGGAAAGGTAATTTGATACCTGAAAAGAACCAGTGGTTTAGGATTGTTCTATGATAAGGTCCCTAGTGTTTTGGAGGGATACTATGATTCAAGCTGGATTACTTGTATGGGAGAATAAATCCATAAATGGGTGAATTTTCACTCTTGTCGGTAATGTTGTTTCTTGGACAATAAAGAAACAGACTTGTATTTTCCACTCTACTTTGGAGTCAGAGTTTACAGTTTTGGCTTAAGTCGAAAAAGAGGCTGATTGGATTAGAAATATGTTGTTAGACATAAATCTATGGCCAAGTCCAATGCTTCAAATTTCACTACATTATGATAGTGAAGCTACGCTTATAAAAGCGTATAATGGAATCTATAATGGTAAGTCTAGACAAATTGGTTTTAGACATGAGTTTGTGAGATAATTGATATAAGATGGTATCATAACAATTATCTATGTGAAGTCAAGTAAAAACTTGGCTGATTTGCTTACTAAGCCTCTGACTAGAGACTTAATAAGTTTGGCTACAAGAGATATGAGACTTAAACCATTTTAAGCCAGGGGTGATGGGAACCTAACTTATATCTAAGTTACCCCTAGTTTATAGGTTCAATGGGAAAAACAAGTCACAGTTGTTGGTTATGTTACTATCTATTTGGACTCATATGTAGTTTATGATAATAACGTCTGTTGTACGGCCGAGGATGAGCTATGCTCTTAACAAAGGGTTGCACTCTTAGCAACAGAAGTGCAAGAGAAATGCTTTGCATATATGAACTAGAAGTAGAGCCGCTTCTTATAGAGAGTTATGGTTTACTCTCCTAGAGGTTCATGAAACAGGATATTATGCATGACTATAATAGCAAAAAACGACGATGCTCACCGTGGAGGGAGGTTTTGTGTGTGTATAACAACTCCAATCATGTCATTTAGGAATAGAGGATCAATTTGCGGACACCATCTATTTCGATATGACTTTGAGTTGTTTATGCTAAGAGAAGGTTCAATGTTCATCACACCTTCTTTTATGAATACAAGCCATGGAGTGAAAAGATAAAGAACTGTTTGAAGAAAAGTAATTTTTCAAATAACTGGGGGATTGTTAAAATGCACCTTTTATTTTATTAATTTTGATCATTTTTGGGTTTAATTTTGACTCATTAATTGATAGAATTTAAATGAAATTAGAGGTGCATTTGATAGTCTACTACAAGAAGATCAAGAGAGGACATTATATAATTCAAGTAAAAATTATATATTATGCTTTAATTATATCCAAAATGGGGTATATGAAAAGGTGCATTGTTGGTCGCAAAACTATCTTTTCTCAAGTCCCATATTGGTAAGAAATTAAACTATTCAGTGCTTTATAAGCATAAGTGAAATAATATAATTTACTTGTGGTACTAATTAAAGGGAAGACTTGTAAATGGTCACAATGACATAGTGCAAAGCATCACCCGTGTCTCGCGACTAGCGCCCTCACTAGATGCGGGTTCACGTCACAAAGTTCTCAGTGGCGCTTTAGACGTACTTCACACATACGCATCACCAATCTTTTTAGATAATGCTCGAACCGGATTGGTGGACTTGCGTTTTAGACGCACTTACACGTACATACGCATCACCAATCTTTTTAGATAATGCTTGAACTAGATTGGTGGACGTACTTGATCCAAATTAAACTGCAAACAAAGTTAAAACTCTTCAGTTATAGAAAATTAATATGCCTATAACATCTAAATAAAAATTGTTCTGTTTTAAGTTAAATTGTTATTACAGAATTAGTTTTTTGTAACTGACTTTTTGAATATATTATAGAGTTCAATTTTTTATTTTTAGCACCCATGAAGCTTTCTCTTTGATTATTCTTAGTCTCTGAAAAATTCTTTCAACCTTTACAAAGCAGCTTCGTAGTGATTTCACTTGTGAATTGCTATCATAGTGAATATTATAGGCTTTATATATGTCCAGGAGATATATTGTTTGTAACCTTTAGCAAATCATAGTGATAAGGGGTAATAAACACCTTAAGGACATAAATTACCCGTGTCTGTTCCATCTTTTTCTTTGTGCTAGAATAACAGTTCTCCATATTCTTCATCATTTCAAAAACAACATTTTTTTATTATTATTTTCATTTTTTTATTATTTTCAGTTTTACCTGTAGACTCCTATGAATGGCTCAATTGAGACCGGAAGAGAAAAAGAAGAAGATATATATGGAGTGATCAATTAATTGGAGGAGTATCATTTTGACAGAAACAAAGAAATAATGAAGATTATCTAAGAGACCGTCAAATGTTTTATTAGCATCAGATCTTGATATATAGCAGCTAATAAAAAAAATAGAAAATTATAAAAATTGTCAAAAAATGATTTGTATGCTCTTCTTTCAATTCCTGGATAACTTTAATTTGTAACAAATCTTGATACAATTCTTTTAAACAATGGAATTTCAGTAATAATTCTTTTGTTTTTTTTTTCCGTCTGCTAAAATATAATTTTTTGACTTCGCACATATCTTCAATACCTTAATCGATGGCTTTATTTATAAATTCAGAATAACTATTAGATAAAGATTGATTTGGTACCCTAAATTTACACTAAAAAATTTGTAACTTTCCTTTTTCCTTAAATTTTTTAATTAATATTTTTGTGCTTCTTAATTTCTACTTTTCTTAACCTCAACCTTTTCTTCAATATCCATCAATCTTTTCCATTTGAAGAAACTTGAGTAATCTTTCGTTATTTTGACTTTGCACCATTCTATCTTCTTAAGATTCTCTATATTTGATTGGACAGGTATGAAAGTTCCTTTTTATCAAACCCTTCACCCTATATGGACAGTGGAAAACATGAAATTGGGTACCTCATTAAAAATGATTTGGAATTAATTCTATTCTTTTTTTTTGGTAGCTGTACTTGTCTTTACAATCATTTCCCAAATATAATGAGTACGTTGTGGACAATATGATACGTGTTAAATATATACTTCTTCGGTTCTTTTGTTTTTTCTTTTTAGAGAAAGATTTATTTTTTTCCTTTAAATATGTCGTGTATAATTAATTACTCAATTTTCTATGTTATTCCTAATAGTTAAACACTAATTTATTTTTCTTTCATCTTTTTTTGTAAAATTTTAAAAGAATTATATTGAGATTTTTAACCAGTTTAATTAATCAAATAAATATAAGTTACATTTCTTAATTTATATACTTACTTCTAAAACATCAACTAAAAAAAAAGTGAGTACTGCGTATATCTCAGAATAAATATACTTTATTAATTTTTATAGTCAAAATTACCATGTTAAAATTAATAGTTGAGCGCATATATATATATATATATATATATATATATATATATATATATTGAGATTTTAAAAATCCTAAACCTTGCTATATATTAGTAATAGTAGTTTATTAGTGATCGTTGAAATAAACACAAAAATATTTGAAATGAATCATGCATGAATGTTTAAAAAGAAAATTTCCTAAAGCATAAACAAGTAATTCACATCTATCATTATTCCACCACCTCAAGTGATTACAACTTTTGGAATTAAAATCCTCATTATTACATCTATATCCTAATTTTCATCAATACACATTTAAAAATATAACTATTATTTTTAATAATACTGTCAGCAATATAATTATTTATGATAAATTTTATTATGTTTATGATGAATTTTATTTTATTATTATATATATTATTTATATTATTAAATATGTATTGAAAAAAAATAAATTAAACATCAGTTACAATGAAATGAAAGAGATCTTAATTTCAATTTTTGGGTATTAGTCAAAATAAAAAAGTGCTTCGACTTTAATCCGAAATACTACCCCCAAGTTTCAACATTTTCAAAATGAAAGGAAAGGGACCAAATAAAATAATCCTGGCAGTGTAAGCTTTTTCAGAAAAGAAAAGGTCAAAAAGCATAAGAAAATGAAAAGTTCACGAATTGGGTAAAAAACTAAAGAGTGAAAATGAAAGGCTTCTGTCGCAGTCCATGTCTCTTCTGTCGGAAAGAGGTAACTTGGAACTGACGTCTTGATAAGGACTGTCGGCAATCTCACTTTATCACACGTGTTCTTCTGACAAATCAGGCAATTTGATTATTTAAAAGTAATTGATATTACTATAATAAAAATGATATTATTAAAATAATAAATATTATTTGAAATTTTAAGAGTAGTTAAAATAAATATAAAAGTGTCACTTAATGTATGATTATTCTTGTAATATTATTTTTGTTATGACAATATCAATTATCGAATTAGAATCTCTTCTATTACACATATTTAATAATACAAATATTTATATTAAGCGACAAAATAAAATTCGTCACAAACACTTAACGACACAATAAAATTTATCACAAATAATTATCTAGTTAAAAAAAAATTATCTCGTTAATTATATATTAATAAAAAATATTTGAGAATAAATATAATGGAGGAGATTCTACTCATCAATCTCTAATTCAACAAAAGTCATGTCATATCTTACAACAAAATATAACAACTTTATGTGGAATTAGATACAATAAAACATTATATAAATAAGTAAAAATACATAAATAATATATCTATATATTTAATTACTCGCATCAAAAATCACAATATTTTTATACATATCAATATATATATATATATATATATCATTTTCTTTTTAACAAGATTACTAAACTTGGTGTCATTTTTAAATATCAGTTCTGAATGAATTTATTTAAAAAATAAATCATTTTTTTCCATTATCTATTTATTCATTAAATTCAGAACATGATTTTTCGTGAATTTACGACAGTTATATAGTGAATTTATATGGTAAAAAAGAGTTATGCCGAAGCTATGTGGTTAATAAGAGTTATTACCTCTCTTTAATCCTCTATTTTCTTTACATTCCTAGAAATTGATTTACGTCATTTTATTTTATCTTTACTTTCAATATTTTTCATATTGTTAGTAATATGATATTTACAAGATTATGAATCATTTTGAGTTTTTAAAAATAGTTTGAGATGGTTTTTCATTTAACACTGGTATGAAATTCAATAAAATTATGAATATATATTTTAAATTATCTAAAAAATGTTTTTAATTATAAAAAAATTAACAAAATTTATATAAATTATATTAATTTTAAAAGTTAAGATTAGTAACCATGAATAGCCGGGAGGAAAGAAAGGGCGGTAGATGATAATAGAAAAGGACGCTGTACTTGAACAAACCTTTAAGTAAAGAAAGATTCTTCTGAGTGAAAGTTTTAAATTTTTTTATTAGAAAAATCGAGTTTAACTTTGAGATGGAAGGAGTATACTCAAAATACTAAAATTAACTTCATAACTTCATAAATCATATAAATACACAATCTCTATTAATTCATTTGAGCACCTGACATTAGTGAAGAAAATAATTGTTAATATCGCGTTGAGTTTGGAAGGAATTGACAATTATTATAACTGACTTATATACAAATATACAAACATAATTAATGATAGTTAAATACTGACAGTGTTTTTAAATCGCTACCTCCTATATCCATTACTGACACACACACACACATATATACATATATATATATATATATATATATATATATATATATATATATATATATATATAGACACACACACTCTTTCCCACATGCTAGATCATTTTTTTTTAATCATTGCTATACGTATACAATATACATAAAGATTAGGTCTACAAGTAGACACGTAGACAAAGAAGACTCTTCATTATTTAAACTCAACCAATATGTAAAATGATTATATGTAATTGTCATCGAGATTCTTAATTACAAAATAATCTAATAGAACAATTCACCGTCATGATGATCTTAATAATTGTACAATATAGCATAGGTCCATTGACATTATTATGCACAAGAAGTGTGAAAGATATTTATTGATTAAAGTATGAAACTAATTAAATTAAAAATAAAGCATCTAATTATGGCATGATCAATATAGACAAAACATTTAACATTCAGAAAGCAAAGTTCAACTTACTAATAATGGAAATTTATATTCCAGATATGTTTTTAATGCAACCCAGTTGCTCCTGGCTGCTAATAAATCTAATTAAACTATCAACAAATGCCATTTTCTTCAGATAAAACATTTAAACTTATTATTTTAGGTATAGCTATCATTTATTATAAATATAATAAAAAAATATTAAAAATTATTGAGCTTATTATTTAGGTATAATTAACTTTTGTCTAGAGACATATGTAGTCACCCAAACTCAATGTATGTGGTTTCAAAGTTATTAGTACAACTCATAGTCTTCACATTTCGAATATAAATGTGTCATACTTAATTTATAATCCATATGTTTCAAAATTAGAGATACAATTTGACTTTTGAGATCAAACTACGGTATATTAAATTTCTAAATTGGTATGACTCATAAAAATTTAGAATTAAATAAATTTTTTGATTAATAATTTTTGTTATATACTATACAATTATAATAATTATATCAACTAAAATTAAATAAATTCATATCAATTTGGAAGTTTAATATGTCGTCGTTTGACCTTAAAAGTTCAATTGTATCTATAATTTTGGAACGGATGGAGTAGTATATTTGAGATTGGTTAAACAATATAATTATTGATTTTGATTATTACTTTACTTATAATCAATTTTGTAAAAGTATTTTTTGTTTGGTACGTACAGAGAAAACACTTAAACTAATAAAAAAAATGCAAAAAGTGTTAATTTGGTATTAAAAATCCTACTTATCATTTATTTTAAGTGTCAATTATTATAAAGAATGATTTTGAGAAGTAAAAAGTGGTAATAGAGGGAATTATTAAAATAAATACAGCAAGATTATTAATATATTCAGTCATCAAGATTAATTAATGTATGGGAATGCAAGACTAACTAAATTTGCTCAATTCATAAATCAAAAGTCATAGAATTAAGCCGAAGGGGTTTGTGTGTGTCCATGGTTGTGATCCTTCTATACCTATATTATCTATTAAAGAGCAAAAATCCATTGCATAGTGAGACATTCTTGTTGAAGTGGGGCACAAAATTATGTACATGAATTAGGTCATTGAAAAAGTTTGATGAAAGCACTTATGCTATAATAACACCGACTGGGCACTTTGGAAAAAAAAGATAAAAAATAATAATAAATAAAAAAAATCTTATGTGATATATATAGAAGGGAATATATACAAACAAGACTGTGTGCGCCGGCCCCCGCACTTGACTCTAACAAACAACGAGTGGATTTCTATTATTATATTGATTCTGTATGACGCCACCCATTAGTAGTGGCAAAATTAGCCGGTCATAAGAAAAAATTCATTTATAAAAAATTTATAAATTTTAAGGACATTTTTTTTTCCATACTTACTTTCCGAAAAAAAAAAAGAGCCTATGTAGCATTATAGAAAAACTGTGTTGTAATATTATTATCAATAAAAAGTAACTCTTTTTTGTTAAATAATTTTTTATTAAAAATAAAGCTATATTTTTATAAAACGGAAGAAGTATTATATTAAGTGTCCATTTCGAGAAGTGATGCCAAAATAAACCTGTTTTTAGTTATAGCTAGATATTTTGTTAATATCTCAGAAATTCAACGAAGTATCTACAATATGGTTTTAAAAGTACGAAATATTATTTGCATTTTATAACAGAATATATAATTTTCTTTTTATAACTTTATTAGCAAAAATGCTTACCACACTGCTCATCCAACCCTACATTAAGCAGTGATGTGAAAGCATTAATTGAGGGGGTTATTACTATTGAAGGATTTCTTATTTTCTTTCCTCTTGATAAGTAGGCATGCCATTGGCTAGTAGTGGGCTCATACTTGAGGTATTTCTTTTCATATTCAGCTAGCCCATATCCTCGTTATATATGTTTCATAGGCATATATATTGGAAGTCATCAGCCTGAAAGACTATACAAATACTTTCCAAGAGTCTTATTTTGACTTTTAAATTTAGTTTACAAAATTCTAAAATTTAATATTGATATAATTAATTTAGTTTGATTATAGTTAATACAAAAGTACAAAGATTTAATGGCCAACAAAAAAAGGAATAAGAAACATGCATGCAA
Source organism: Aralia elata (assembly GCA_034770075.1). Classification (NCBI taxonomy): domain Eukaryota; kingdom Viridiplantae; phylum Streptophyta; class Magnoliopsida; order Apiales; family Araliaceae; genus Aralia; species Aralia elata. Next base: position 19,098,126 of record CM068386.1, on the reverse strand, counting down.
GTACCTATTTAATTTAATAATCAAACAAATTAATTAATCCTAGCAGAATGGCCATAAAAAAAAAAGAATAAGAAACATGCATGCAAGTACCTATTTAATTTAATAATCGAAAAAATTAATTAATACGAGCAGAATGAGGGGACATTGAAAATGAAATTTCATTCTAATAATTATATATACACAAATATTCATTTGTCAACATATAATCCTTTTATAGTGTCTGCTTCATATTTCAAAGTAGAACAAATAACGAATGTTGGTAAATCATATAATATGGTGTTCGACGAATAATAATGACAATCTTTAAAACTGTCATTTTCTTTATGTGATTGTTATTTTGTTCCTTTTTAGGTTGATTACTGCATGATTAAGAATTTCTTGTAACAACAACTATGTTTAGTCATTCATACCACAGAATAATTAACCCCTTGACATTACTATGATTCTAATAACCAAATAAATATTCAAACGACTAGTCTTTTAATATTTAATAATTTATTAATATTGTTAGAAAATAAAAAAAGTCTTGGGCAATAATTTTAGGTGATAAAAGTATCCTTTTAACAAATATAAAAACCTAAGGATTTATAAAATTATCTTTTTAGGCACAAAAAAGTTTATACAACAAATTTACTAATGAAAAATAAAATTCGCTACATTTATCTTTTAAAAAAAAACTTGGGATTTTTGTATTATCAAAATAAGAAAAGAAAAAAATAAAGGAAAATTCTGTCGGCATATTTTATCTTTTTGGTTATGACAAATCCTCATTTTATTGACTTAAAAGAAAAAGAAAGGGATTTTTATTTTCCTTTGGTCAAAACTACGACTTTGTTTGTCCAAATAAATAGACTACCAGCTGTAACGTACTCATGCCACCCAGTTGGTCCCCAACCATTGGGTCCCACATTTTAGGGATTGTACAAAGACGATCTTTGTCGACCAAGCTAGAGAGGGACACGTGTCAGGCTGATGTGGATGCGGCCCCTACCTTTCATTTGACCATCGTACGGAATTCTATGAAAAAGGCTATTAATATTAACACAGGGTATTCATATGTAAACATATAGGCATAGATACATATATAGATATAGTGAGAGAAATTTATAGGAGAGGACCACAGATTTGCGGCGTCCATGGACTGCCAACTGGTGAACCGGTGGTCCTTGATGAATGTCGACTTCGAACTAGATATGGCGGTGGTTGTTACAAAGACAAGTGCATGTGATTGATGTAGTGTGATCAAGGAAAAGAAAAATATGTAGTATGAATTTATGTGACAATATTATGATGGGGATAATTATAATAAATCTGTCAGACTATCAAGTTTCAAATTTATTGTTTACAGGTCAACTCAAAAAGTTATATGAAATTTAAATATGTGAATTTTACACTAAGCACATTACAAAAGATTATCGTTTTGATATTATCTATAATGACCAAATTTTACTCGAGTTCGAATTAAGAATCATAACTATTTCAATAGTACAATTGGCTCATCTTGACCCGTCACATATCGATCCAAAAAATCATAATGTTGTTATTCATGTTTATAAGCTTAAGTTTTATGTACAATAAAGTATATCTCATATATTTTTAGATGAGACTTGGATATATATATATATATATATATATATATATATATAAATGTGTGTGTGTGTGGTGAAATTTATTTTCATTCTCCATAATGTATCCACACCGAAAAAAAATTAGAATAAAATAGAATAAAATTCTGCCCTAGTCATATAATTTTGGGGGACAAATGGAATCATTGTTACTATTGTCTATCTACAGGTAAAACATTAAATCACATCCAGTCTACCACTAATATATACTAGTACTGCATGCATGCATTACCTCATGTGGTATATGATTGATTCCCTAAAATATCTTCACTGAAATTATTACACAAAGCTAGCCGGCCTACGAGCCTAACTGATAACTGATCTATTATAGTTGTCGGGATGGATTTGATTGGCCATGACTAATAATAATAATGGTTAATATTTCTACGCATCTTACATGCATGTTGATTGTTGAAATATCGGGCTCAAAATTAATTGATTGCTAGTGAATTAGTACAGTAAGATTATATATTGAGTTTTTAAATTTTTTTTATCTGATATGGACTTTTTATATTTACCTTGTCAATGTCGCGTAATTTTGAATTAGAAATTTGGACAATTTTAATTCAATGACTAAAGTATGTAAGTTGTTGAGTCTTGCACATGAATGATGATTTATTTTGATGTCATGTTAAACTCGAATTCAAAATGAATGAAATAACCCATCAGACTGTATATTTAGTATCTCTATATAATTTGTTACGGGTAGGATTATATTTGATGGATTAAGATCCTCTATAATATACATATCTTTTAATTTTTTTGAATTTATATTTTATGATACAAATATTACTTTAAGTAATGATCTTAATGTCACAGTTATTGTATCGTTAATGTAATATTTATGTCGACAAATGTGTATTAAGAGAAATTAGAGAATAAGTGCTTTTGAGAGAATTCTATTTCGGATTTGATATATCAACGACGCATGGTGGTGAAAAGGATATTGACCCTCTCCATGCATTTCCATCATATCAATCAACATGCAATCAATCAATTCATCCATCAGACATATCATTTATTGCTAACTTTAATTTGTCCTTCCAAGAACTTTTGATATAAATGGATAATATAATAGTAGTAGTAGTATTCAAACTATTCATGTGTGTCAGATGACTTTCGAGGGTGCAAACAATACTTTTATACGAATGAAAGTGCGAGTGTATGCATTTTTGTTTTCTTGAGGTAAACTTACCACACGATCCTATTGTGGTGAAATGAGCAAAGATGACTCAAAACAGAAGTGGCCCTAGGGTTTCAAAGAGGGAACTCAATAATCCTCGCTCTTTAATTCATATGGTGAACAAAAGTCTTATGATAATGAGAGAGAGAGAGAGAGATGATGACAAAGAAGTTTTGAAGGATACTAATTATTTGCATGATCCTAATGCATGTGGTGAAATGAGGAGATTAAGATGCATATATTTCATGTATTTACAAAAAGTAATTAAAGAAGACAAGAAAGAAGTGGTCCTAGGGTTTCTTAGCTTGACAATGGATTGATAAGAGAACTTAATGATTCTTACTGGTAAAATGCTCATGGTGAAAATCGAGTCCTTTATTGGGGTTCATAGCAAGTGTACTATGATTTTATGTATAGGACAATGGAGAGACGTACACGAATTGTACTATGTTTATTAATACTTTACTGTTGAAATAGAAATTTATGTGCTTAAAAATACATTTTTCTATTCAACCCTTTCAAACAAATAAACTCCCCCTGCATATGTGACGAGACAAATTAACTTTGCATATTAAAAACTCTGATATTTTTATTAAGTAACTAACTCATGTATAAATTTAATTAAACTGTTAGAATATATTTACCGATGTATAACAAGTTAACAATAATCAACATATAAATGAAATGCTGCATCCTTTCACATATCAGGGGATTTCGTTTGGGACACACAATAGCCGACCTACGATTCTAGGTCGTATTGTTGTCGGATCTAGCCATGAAATTAGATAGGTAGAGAGACAGAAGAGATGAGGACCATGTGATCACTTTTGGTAACGATTCTACATAGCCATATAACCTACACCATAGTGATGAAAAAAGAGCCTGGCCATGCATTTCTAAAAATGTATCCATCAGTACGTACTATATCATTTCATAATTTCATTGCACATATTGACAAGAATGTGCATTTATTTCTAACTTAATTTTGTCCTTCAAATAACTTTTGGCAAGGGGACCAAAAAAAATTACTAGTCAAACTGTTCATGTTTGTCAGATGACTTTTCAAGGTGAAAACAAAATTATGAATTTTTTTTTTTGAAGAAAAATAAATATATAAAGAAGTGTTCTAGCTAGGTTTTCATCGCTCATTTGAAAATCTACGATTTTTGTCTTTGTTACTTAGAAATAATATGAAAGAGCAACGTTTCTAAGCATCTCCACGTAAATGTGCTTAGATGTAAATGTTGATTCATGTGTCAGATCAATAAGGTGAATTTTATATGTTCCAGTCCTAGCATACCAAGTCCAAGTTTTCTTAATAAAATGAGTCCTCTTTCAGTTAAAGAAATACTTGAGGTACTGAAAGAGATCATAAGCAAATCTATACAAACAACTATACAAGATAAAAGTATTGGATATGAATTTCATACAGTTACAAATGGACAGTCTATTTGGACAGTCTGTAGAAATAAATTGTATTTTATGTATAGAGAGTTAAATTTTAGATTACCGTTGTCATACAAGTAGTATACAAATTTATCTATTATATAAAATGTAACTTATTTTTATAAACCGTACATTTTAACTGTCTGATCCAAAAATATTAAGTTCCCACATGAAGCAACTTCAAACTTTACATTAGTAGTGGACTGGGCATATAGTTGAATCTGAAATGTATCTATATATTGAATTATAAATGGATTGGACTCGTCCAATATAGCTGGCCCAGTGGTGGACAGCTTTGTAGATTTCTTTTTTCAGCCTTGCAATACATTCAACCCATGTTCACTTGGACATTAATGTGTTGCATGCAAGCTTTTGTGTCTCTTTAAAAATTATCAAAAGCCAGATAACTATACTTTATCGTCTTCAACTTTTGAAAAGCCCAATTATTATCTTTATAAGAATTAAACCATTGGGCCTTTCATTAACCTAAGTAGCTATTGTTGATTCCAACGCATTTATTAGACCAAAATAAATAGAATTAATATTCCCTTGGTTCCACAATAAAAGGATCATTTGTAAAATTAATAAATTTTATAGATATATAATTGTTCCATTCATCCCTAAATTTATTAATTCTTTAATTGAATAGTAATAACATTATAATACAATTGTAATGAAAAATTAATTTGATGACATTACTATCGAATTAATATTCCCATTGTTCCACAATTAAAATATTGATCATTTGTAAAATTAATAAATTTTATAGGTATATAATTGTTTCATATTCATCCCTAAATTTATTAATTCTTTAATTGAATAGTGATAACATGAAATTTATTAATTCTTTAATTGAATAATGATAACATGATAATAGAATTGTGATGTAAAGTTAATTTGATGACATTACTATCGAATTGAGTTATATATAATTTCAAATTATGCAAAATATATTTTTGTTGCACCAAGTTCCATCATCCTTATAATTCGCCCCCTAAAGTAATTGGGTTTACAAATCCGTTACATCAACTACATAATTTCATACAATATTTCTCCAAATTCAAATTCCTACTGAAATTGGTTGGAATACATAATTTTCCTGCAAGGCAAGTTGGTTTATATGGTTTGACCGTATTAAAATATGGTTTAGCTTCATTAAAAAAATTAATTATAAAAAAATAAAAAATAAAAAATAAAAAAGAAATATCTTAACAAATACTCCCTCCGTTCCAAAATAAACGCCCTAATTTCCTTTTTAGGATGTTCCAAAATAAATGTCCTATTTCTATATTAGTAACTATTTTTATCTTATTTTTTCATTTATACCCTCATAATCTTTTTAGTCAACTTTTGTTGGAAACTTAAGAAATGATAAAAAGTTTACATTAGGAAGTGATGTATTGTTATACCACTTTCTCTCTCCTATTATCATTATACCACTTTTTCTCTCATATTTAATGTTGGGGTCATAGAAAAGTGAATGCATACTTTAATTAATAAGTAATTTAGAAGGGCAATGTAGGTAAAAAAAATATTATTAATTAGCGTACCGAAATCAATTAGGACGTTTATTTTGGAACGGAGGGAGTATTAAACTATTATTTTAATATTCTAAAAGAAAATAATAGTAAAATTGTTATTTTAAAATTTTACAAATTAAATAGAATACAAGTTAAATGAACAAATGAGTATTTTTCTAAAATTTTAAACTATACTTTTTTTTTGTTTTAAAAAATAAAGAAAAAGAAAAAGGATAAAGGAACCTAGATTCCCCTTCCCCCCTCTTCTCGTCACTTCTCCTTCCTCTTTCCGGCTTTTCCCTCTCCCGCCCCTTTCCCCCAACCTGTTCGTCCACCGCCCCCACTCCGCCTCTGGCTTCCCGCCCCCTAACTGTCGTCCCCCACCCTACCTTACGCGCCCCCTATTTCTCTTTCTCCACGATAAACAAAACAAATAAAGAAAATTTCTTGTCTATTCAATTGGAATGAGATTTACATTTTTTGAAATGAAATTGTTGATTTTGTTTTCAGATATCTGTGTTTTAAATGTGTAAATTTTAAAGATTGTGTTGTGATTGTGAAATTTGAGATAAAATTAGGGTTTAGGAAAGAAATGGGTATTTGATGATGGTAATGGAGGAGTTGAAAATAGTGATGGTGGTGGTGGTGACGGGGTGGTAGTCTAATTGTGGTGGGGTGGCAGTAGCGACGCCGGGCGGTGGTGGTAAGGGGGGATGGTGGTGAGAATTTTTTTTTTATTATTTGTTACTTTTTTATTAAACATTAGTATTATGGGTTAATTGTATTTAGAACTATTTTAATTTGGTATTTAGAAGTATGATATAATCAAACCATATAAAATCAATCGGGTTGTCGATCGGGTCAGATATTCTGGTCAATTTTAACCGAAAATTAAATTTGGGAGAGAGATTGTATGAAATTAGGTAGTTGATGTGATGAAATGTGTAAGCCTTACTTTGAGTACCAAATTATGAGGAGAGTAAAACTTGATATAACATAAGTATATTTTGCTCTTTCAAATCACTCAAAACTTAAATTTATTTGGGGTACTTATTTAATTTCTAATATGTTAGCAATTCAATTTAAATAAATGTATAGAAAACAAGCTTGAAGACAAGTCCAAGGGCGGAGCTAGGATTATGATTTGGGGTGGACTAGAAAAAAAATTCATACATTTTCTTTTTAAATTAAACCATATATTAAGATAACTGTATATGTCATAAAATCACGTCGCTAATTGAATAATAAACAACATCATCACTAATTCACTATAACATTAATAAAATTTTGATAACGAACGTACGTCCAAGACATAATAACATACCTAGTCAAATTGCACTCTTCGCTCTTGAATAGAAGCAAATTCTGTGATTATTGAGTCTGCATCATAGTTCTCAGTCAACTCCTTTTCGATGTGGACAATCATGTTATCAGCTAAGAAGTCATTCTCCATCTTGTTGCGCAATATTGTTTTGATACGTTTCATAGCTAAAAATGATCTCTCTGTAGTTGCTGTGGAAACCGACAAAGTCAAAACAAGACGAATTAACCGATCAATCATTTGATATGTCGTTGATTGTTTTTGATTCAAATAATCCTTGGCATAACTCAGCAATAGTAGTAACATTCTTGAGCACATCATCATGAGGTACATCAAACTCATAATTTGTCAGCTCGCTTCTCAAGCGATACAACTCTTGTTTAGAGAAATCTCGAGGATAAAACTTCTCTGCAAGTTTGCAAATATTATCAATGTTAAATGCCTTAAAATCATCTGCAGGGTCCAAAGATGAGCTAAGAATAAGAAGTTCCTTTGTTCTTTCACTGAACCTGCCATTCAATTCCACCAACTCGAAATCTATTGCAGCATAAAATAGGTCAACACGATAATAATGCTCAGTTGTTATGTTTCTTTGTTGACAATTACGGCGACGTGAACTCATACTGAATTGACCGTCTATGTCAGGAATATCTATATCATGCTTTCTGCAAAAATCCATCACTTTTTCAAGAAAATCTTCCCAACCGTCTTCTCTTAATTTCTGAAGAGAATTTCACTGTAGTTTCCACCAGATTCATAGCATTCAAAATATCTTGAGATTTTTGCTGCAACTTTCGACATAAGACATCAGTAAGTCCCATCATGTCTTTCAACAAATGCAAGATGAATATAAATTGGAATGATCTAATTGTATTGTAAGCACCATCAGCTTCCGCACGTAAAGACTCTATGGTTTTGTCATCCATAATAAATTCAAGAACGGTAAAAGTTGCATCATATTTATCTATCAAGTCACAAACTGAAGTAAAATGAGAACCCCAACGAGTAGCTCCAGGTTTATGTAAGGTACCAATCTGATTTAGTCCTCTACCTGTTCCACGCTCACCTGCTATAACCAATTCTGTAATATGCATAAATTGAGCAACATGAAATTCAGTATGATGTTTTAGAGAAGCGCAAATGACATTGACAATAGAACTCAAGAAAGAAAAGAATTTCCAAATAGGATCAACCTTTTTTGAAGTTGCAACCAAGACCAATTGTAATTGATGGGCGAAACAATGTACATAATATGCATATGAGCAATCCCTCATAAATAATGCCTGTAACCCATTCCATTCACCTCTCATATTACTAGCACCATCATACCCCTGACCTCTTAATCTTTCAACTTGCAAATTATGATGGAGAAGAACTTTAGATATCTCTTGATGAAGTGTCTCGGCAGTAGTGTCTTCAACCATCACAATATCAAAAAATCGTTCTCTTAGAAAATCCTCTTTGTCGACAAATCTCAAAATAATAGCCATTTGCTCTTTATGAGCTGAGTCTTGTGCTTCATCAACAAGAATACAAAAGCCAGAATCCCCAACTTCTCCTCGAATGTGCATTCTCACTTTGTTTGCTAGAATATTCAAAATCTCCTTTTGGATTGTGGGTGAGGTGTATGTAGCATTTTTTGGGGCATTTCCTAAAACAACTTTAGCAACTTCTGGACTAAACTTTGTTGTATGCTTTATAAGTTCAGCACAATTGCCACGGTTTTTGGAATCTAAAGACTCGTCATGACCCCAAAAAGCACACCATTGATATGCAAGATAACGAACAGATTCAATGGTTGTCTTGAGTCTTAGCCGGTTCTTCAAAATCTTATCTCTGCTTTTTCGGTTCAGAATTATGTCTACATATTGAGGTGCTTTCATCAAATCCGTAACGCATTTCTCACAACTATTATGTAATGAGCATGGACCTCCAATGTGATTTAAAAATACACAATTCTTTCCATCTCGAACTCTTTTCCAGTCATTAAATCCATCAGTAGTCAGTGCAGGATTAACTTTTGGACCCTTTGCAAAAAGAAAGCAGGGGAAGCAAAATACTTTATTCTTAAGAGGTGAATACTCTAACCATGGCCAATCTTTGAATCAAGAATAATTGAACCGATGATACTGGTTTCCTGACCGAACTCTTGGATACTGAAAAAGTTTATAATGATATGGCCCCACGCTTATATAAGCACATCGAATTCGGTCACACTGATTACTAAGATATTCATATATTTGCTTTCGTTTCCCCAGATCTCGTTCTAAATCACCAACATCAAAATCTGTATCTTCAAGAGTCTCAGATATAACATCAGGTTGCTCATTGACCATTGTATTGTTAACATTGCATACTGGCGGAGTAGGAATAAATTTTCTAGATGTTGAATCAAAAGTAGGGACATTCTCTCTAGTCTCTGGTATTGTTGATTGACTTGATTTTACTATAGGAACAGACTCTTTGTCAGTATCTGATGCAAGTCCAGACTATCCAGAAGGAACATGTTGATGTTTATCAGATGTAAGAGGTGCACTGCTATTTGGCCTATTCCGTTCAATTGACTGAGCTGAATCGTTTTTCTTGTACCATGTACTAAAAAAATTTGCTTTCTTGGCTTGCGCTTGTCGATCATGATCAGACATATTTTGAGTACCTAATCATTGTTAATTTTCAATCAACCATGTATTATAGCATACAAGTAAATCATATAGTATAACAACAATTCACAAATCACAAATGTACAGACCCTGAGACCCATATATATGGCCATATATTGATATATAATCCCAATTCAACTAGCAATGGGAATCAATGAATCATGATATCTGTGACAACCCAAAAATTTATAAGATTTATTAATAAAATCTTGAATGATTAAATAAATGTTAAGATACAAGACCTAGAGTTCGAAAAGTGAGATTGTACTGTATAAGTGAATATGAACTATGTAATATGTGCTTTTGGTGTATAGTAAATATATTAGTATTATATATTTATTATATGTAAGCAATTGTAGGGGCAATTTATTTAAAGAAAATGAGATGAGTAAGATTAAAATAAGTTAAAATAATTTATAATATTAAAATTATTTTAATGTGGTAACTTGGTGGCATTAAATATACTTAAAGTATAACCACCGTTTTATTGAAATTATATAATACGTTATTGGATGTAATGTATGTATGTTTCTAATGTAGTGAATATATTATGATATTTACTTCAGTTAAATTGTTGAAAACAATTTATTGAAGGGAAAAGAAAATAATTCGCATTTTCCGAAAAATATTAAAATAAGAATTGAGTAAATAAATTTATATTTTATTATACGTGATAAATATATATATGTATATTTATTGCGTGTGAATAAATTGTTATGAAACAATTTATATTACGAAGTGAAATAATTAGTTTAAGTATACAAAAATATTGTATACTTTAAATAAAGGATATTAAAATAAATTTTAGCATTGAATTATTTTAATAAAGAGAGAATATTTATTTTAATTGTAATATTTTTTTTTATTGAATAAATTTCTATTTATATGAAAAATAAAATGAAATGCATATATTTATTACGCGAGGGAATGAAATTGTTATGAACAACTTGTATAAGGATTTGTACGGGGTGATTTGAGGTATATATAATATTTATATATACTTTACCCAAGGATATTGGAATAAATTCTTATATTAATTATTTTAAGAAATAAAGGATAATATATTTATTTAATATATTAAGAAAGTTGATAAATTTTTAATTGAATTTACGTTAATGAGGTAAGGATATTATATTTATTATAATATCTTGGGTATGCAGATAATTGTATTTGCATAAGAAGATTATGTCTAACATATTTATTTTGTAAATATGTAATTCAGGTATGATATGTTATGTTCTATATAATTTATATATCAAAGATGGGTTATATAAATTATATTTTTCCATATGGGTAAAACATTTTAAAGAGGATGAATTAGTAACTTAAGAGTTAAAATTTAGTTACTAATTATTGGGTGATTTTAAATTATCCAATGCAACTATTATATTATTTAAGAAGCAAATAAATTAAATTAAAAATGGGCTAGTTAATTTACTAGCCTAAGTGTTAATTTTATTACAAGTCCAAGCATAGATTTAATAAAAGTCCAAGAGTATATTTTATTAAGACCCAAAAAGGAAGTCCAATGTAAAGCCCAAACTAGTTAATAAACCAAGCCTAATTGAGAAAGTCAAAATTGGGTCAAAATGGTGGAAGAATAAGATGATAAATGAATAAAAAGAAAAAGAAAGAAAACAAATGAGGAAGTGATACGGAGGGAGTGTATATCCGGACACATGGTGGAGGGATAATGTGATGATTCATTTGCTTAATGGTTAAGTCTTGTGGTGTGGATAAGGTGGTGACTCACCTTTCTTAATGACTAAATAAAGGGGCATGTGTTATGTGTTGGTTATTCAACACATGGGATAATTGAAGCCAAAATGAAGAAGAAAAAGATAAGGATGAAGGGATGAGAGAGAGAGAGAGAAGATAAGAGTAAGAGAAGAGAGAGAAAATAAAGCAAAAGAAAAACTAGAGAGTTAGAGAGAGAGAGAGAGAAGTGGGCGGATCAAAGAGAAGAGGAAGAGGAAAAGGATCAACTTGGAGCTTTGATCATCAAAAAGAAGAAGAATAAGAAGAAGAAAAAAAGAAAGAAAGAAGAACACAAAAGGTAAGAACCTTAATTTATTTTTTTTATCTCTTTGATTTTATTTCTTTTGAGTTAATTAGTTATTGGTGGTTGTTATTAATGGAAGATCAGGGTGGATCTTGAAGTTATAAGGTAGTTATTGAAGGAGTAAACCTTGTAAATCACCATAAAGATGCATGTCAAGTGAACCAAATGAAAGAGAATGAACCCAAGCATAAAGGATAAACAAAACCTAATTAGTGGACTGGTAATGGACTAAAATGGGGCTTTTTGTTGTGATGTTCCGAATCTGAAAATTTTGGTTCTAGGGTGCTATGTTATACTCTTATGAGTTATGAACACCACCAATTTAGAATGGAGGAAAAAGCTTAAGTAACGAAGTCATGGCGATGTTTTTTATAAATCTAGTTAAAAGTTAGAAAATCAGTTGGTACACTGACTTTAGAGTCAGTTTTTCAGGTAGATAAAGCTTATGGAAATGAGTTATTTTCTATGGGTTTTGTAGTTTGTAATATAAGGAAGCTGTAGACTCAAGAGCAAACGTATTTCGATAAGAAATGAGCAAGTTACGAAGTCGCAAAATATGTACCACAAAAATGAAACTGCCCAGATAATAATGCAGCATGCAGGGAGTTTTGGCCTAAAGCAGACGGGTTAAAGCTGTCTGGATTGGGTGATGATTACTCGCAGTAGATTTTGTTAGTAAGCAGACAGGTCTTACCTGTCTGGATATTAACTGAAGAAGAACTTGGCCTAAAGCAGACAGTCTTAACTGTCCGGATAGATAATCAAAATAAAATTTGTTCTAAAGCAGACAGTCTTAACTGTCTGGATTAGACTTGTAACATAGAATCTAAAAAGTTTGGACACGTTGTTTAATTTATAAAATGCGAATGACCTAAAATGAATAGTATTGTAATGTAAAACAAAGTGTGTTGGTTTCCAAAAGCCGAGTTGTTGGCCAACGTTAAAGTATGTTGTCCCGAACTATATAAGACAAGCGTAATAGATTTTAATTAAAGAATGATTTAAGATGTCTTAAGTTATGAGACATGAGCATCATGAGACTTTAGAATTAAAGTCTAATCTATAAACGAAGCTAAAAGAGAAATATACCGGGGTGTATATAGTTAAGTACATTATGTCGAGATATAAAACCCGAACATCGTGAATTATAAAATAAGCTAGGATAAACTAATATAGCATTTATTTATATTAATGTAATAATATAGTAAATTGTATTTTACGATAAAAGCCATGTATTAGCTGTTTAAACTCCGAATTTGCGAGCAAAGTTAAAAGATATTTCTGAAATGGAATATAAATGGTTTAAGCTTCAAGATGTAAAATATTTACATCTTAAAATGTATGAGACTCTTATTATTTATTAATAAAGTTTCTAAAGGAACCAAGATAGGTTTTGAATGAAGTATAAATAATATTAATTTTTGTTAACTAATATTTATGGATAATGAATATAAATGCATGTTTTGCGACATATTTAGTTATCTAAATGTCTGTGCATATAAATACAATTGTGTAGGATTTGTGGAGAGAAATTAAGTTAAATTTTAGTGGTAATCTCCAATCAAGGCAAGTTCCCTAACTCATACTCGAGTTATTATCTTTCAAGCATGTTAGTGGATAATTATTGTTAATTATTCCACCTCCTTAAATTATTAATTCGCACTTAGTGCATGTTGCATATGTTCATCAGGTATGAAAGGCTGATCACCTTCATTACCTTAAGGTTTAGTTAAATTGGTCCATGGTCATTATTGATACCCTGTATTATTGAATTTAGTCATTCAATCATTGAAGTTTTGATTCATGCTCTTTCACAATTATTATATTGTTAAGAAATTCTAAAGCTTATTCTTTCCTTCAATCATGATATATCTTCTTTGTATTTAAACTTGTTGAGCAAAGTAGTTGCTCATGAAATTCAGATAGGCACACTTAGAAGGGAGGTTGAATAAGTGTGGGAACCAACGATGTCCAATTTTTATTATTCTTTATGTTAATACAGTATGCTATATTTATGAATTCAGTCTACCGGATTAGACAATGCAGTATCCTGAATTTAAGAATTCAGTATGCTGAATTATTCAATACAGTATGCTATATTTATTAATTCAGTTTACCGAATTGTCAATGTTAAATAAGATTGAGAAATCTGATATCTTATGCTTATAACCTTTTACTTATATAATCAAATTGAATCTTGATCCACTATATTTTTCAATGTAAAAATATAGTTTCTAGAGAGCAAGTGAAATAGGCAAAGTCAAGCATAATAACACAGAGAATTTTTTACGTGGTTCGGCTCCTAACCTCTAGTCTAGTAGCCTACTCCACGACCAATACCAACTAGTATTGGATACTCTTTATTAATTCACTTGAATTACAACTTTAAGCTTTTACAAACCAAGTTTATCTAAATATTAATTCATTGAGCACTTTTGCTCCTGAGCACCTTTGCTCCTTGTGCACCTATGCACACCAAAGCACTTTTGCTTCCTCAAACCTGTTTGTAAAACTCCAATCCACCTTGGATTAAATACTTTTTAGACTAACACTTAGTCTCTCAAAAAATGAATATTACAATTTAGAACAACTAGGATCAAAGCAATTAATCAATTCACAATTCAAGGCCCAACTAGAAATGCAATGATCAAGATATAGAAAGATATTACCAGTTCAAGCTTCACGAATTAAAAATACTGCAGAATATATATTCAATAAAATCAGTGCACAGCTTTTTGGATTCTTGACACAGTAGATTGCAAAATATTCTTGTTAAGAGTTTTTCACTGTGTTAAAATTCTTTCTGGACCGAAGTCCTTTTTATAGGCTTGGAAATTTTTGACCGTTGGAAATATTTCTTTATTTAAAACCCAATATGTGACCGTTGCAAAGAGACTATTTACATAACCCAACATATTACCGTTGCAGAGAGTTTATTTTACTAACCCAGCAGACCTTTTTCCATGAAAGCATACGGATGAAGCAAGGGAGTGAGATAGCCTTTTTCAAATATTATTATGATGTTTCACTTTACAAGTATAAGTCAGGATGAGAGAGAAAACAAAGACCTTTCCTTTATACCAACTAGTCAGAGCATTTAATGAAAGTGACTTCTCTTTGAAAGGAAGGTCTTCTCCATTTAATGAGCCAAGTACTTGTCATCATTACTTTAGTCCACTCATGAAAAGAAATGACTAATACCTTTTCCCAATGTCATCATTACTTAGTATATCACTTTTCCAAGACCATCATTTACTTGTGAAGTACTAGTTAGTCACTTAGTATATTAAACAAACCTGTTGGACATTACCCACTGTAAGTATATAATATATCTATCTTATTTTCTTCCAGAAGGATTTTCAAAAGGACTTTGCCAGGCATGATTTGCGGCAAAGATATTAATTAATTTCTAAGGAATTTCCTAAGTCACATTAATACCACCCGAGGAAGCAACAAATTAATTATAATAAAAGATCCGGATTGCACAATTCTTTTAGGAATAATTTGTTACTTATTAAATGCAATGCCATTTCAATTTTATATATTAAATGCAATTCCATATTAAATGCAATTCCTCATTAAATCCAATTCCATATTTAATGCAAATATTTAATGCAAATGAGTATGCCCTAGAGCCTTGATTGAAAAATGATTAATGCAATGACCTTACAATTTAATTCCTAGAGACTCAAATGTCTGCAGTTCTTTGATTCCATATGGACAGCAACCAAGAGTTCTTTTATTTCTTCAAGTTCCTGAAATTGCACAATAGAAGATTTAGTAGATTATGTAAGTCATCATCAAAACATAAGGATGGAATAAGACCAAGTCAACATTCTCCCCCTTTTTGATGATGACAATACCAACATTATAGCTCCCCCTAAATCCATGCATTTATATTAAATAACAGATTTCAGGAATTTTGATTTCAAAAAAAAATGCCTTAGTTAGTCTTTAATAATCAATAACAGTAGGCAACATCATCATTTATCATGCATTAGATAGAAGCCAAGCAATTAATCATAATCAGCCCAACATTAAGAAATTAAAACCAATAATCTAGTGCAAGTCTTAATACCCAATTTAGTTCAAAATAAGTATCTAAACAGAATCCATGAAATCAAAACATTGAATACTAATACCATAATACCAAGGCCCATGAATGTTTTCTCCCCCTTTGGCATCCATCAAAAAGAAGTACAGAATGGGGGGAAGAGGCATCAATCAAGATCCACAACCTGAGCACATTTTTGGTTACGACGAGTAAAATAACGACGATGAACAAGGCGCTGAACCTTCTCGGCCATTGACATTTCGTGAGCAAACCGAGGAGGACGAGGAATATATGTCTCAGGGGGTATCTCCAAATCCCGAAAATCGCCAGCATATTCAGCCATCCAGTTGCATTGAGGCCATTCGGGGACAGGGGAATTCATGTTGCGACTGTTAAGTTCGTCGGCAATATCATTAAAGCGTTGAGCATTAAAGCGCCCTAGCGTCCCAACCTGGTTACTTACAAATTTGACTTCCTAGCTGAGCTGACATGCATTTCGATTCATTTTCCGCTGAAGAGCTTCAACCATGGCTGTTGTATGAACTTCAAAACCTGTCTGTAAATCTATGAACTCATCCTCAACACGCTTAAACAAATTATTCACATCCTCCACTCCCATAGGTAGTTTCCCTTTCTCTAAGACAGTGAGTCGATGCTTAATGTCAAAAATGTCAGTTTTAAGCCAATCTTGATTGGTTAAGACTGTTTCTAGAGTGGTGGAGATTTTATTCAAAAGACCTAGGATTTCTGGAGAGGAAGACACTGTGGGTGGAGTGGATGAATAGGGGTTCGAGGAAGGCAGTGAAGCAGGAATCTCAGCAGGGAGACAGACAAACTTGCCATCAAACAGAGAGATACGAGACAATTTAAGACTCGTAGAGTCGATGGATTCATTGAGAGAGATGGAAGCTTCATTGTCAAGAGAAATTTGAAAGTGATGAAAAAGTTTTGTTAAAAATCCATTATATGGCAAACATTTTTTGTTCTGACGAACACAGCTTATCATTTGTTGCAACATCATGAGAGAAAAATTAAATTGCACCCCTTTTAGAATCATAGCAACTAAAACAAGATCTTGGTAAGTAAAACCTTCACCACCACCTATGCGGGGTAACATATTGTATCTTACCAGTTTATGTAAAATACATGCAATGGGGGACACTTCAACAGTTTTGGGAGTATAAAGAGTCGTCAGAGTCTAATCATCCATCACAATCTGAAGTTGTTCTAAAGGGGAAAAAGGAATGTGGGCAGCCCCTTTTAAGGTGAATGGGCAGGGCCCAGAAGAAGATATACCGAGGATGCTCCCCAAATCAATAACAGTAAAGAACAATGACTTACCCTTAACAAAAGAAGTAAACCCATCTCCATTTTTTTCTAAATTGGTGTAAAATTGTTGTACTAACTGAGGATAAGCCATTGTGGGTGGGAAAAGCATTGAAGATATACCACAAGATCCAAAAAGGTTTTGTAAAGGAGAATTTTGATAATAGAACAGGTCCAGTGTTTTTTCATAAACAATTTGCTTGTGAACGATGGAAGTTTTGAAACGGGACTCAAAATTATTTTCGCGAAAGAAATTTTTAGGAACGGTAAAAGAAGTGGAAGAGTTTACCAAAGGAGGTGGAGGAGGATTTTCTGGGGATTCCGGCGGTGATGGAGGAGGGTTTTCTGAAACCCTTGGACGTTTCAGTTTCCTTCGGCGAGAGGGACCTGCTGACGGCATGGAAGGAGGGCTGGTGTTCGATTCGTCCGAAGAAGTCGAGCGCCCAGAGAGCGTGTGCACCAATGCCGGCTTCTTCATCTTCTTTGATTTCCGTTTTGCCCTGATCGTCGGGTCAGAGAGCATGGTCTGATCGTCTTCGGACTCGACGATTTTTCTCCTGTTGGTACGGGTTCTCATGGTTGCACAGGTATGAAGGGGGTTTGACGATATGGTGATACAAGGGTTTGAAGAGGATAACTGATCAGTCACAAGAATGAGAAGGTAAAGTAGGAGAGAGAGAGATGAAGTCTGACGAAATTAAATGCCGCGCGTCTTCCCAATATGGACGGTGGTTCAGTTTTCCTTTTTCAATTTTCGAAAATCTTACCTTCCAGCGTTATTTAAGGAGAATAATGATGATGTCAATGTATCACATAAAAGCATATGATGTTATATATTCAGTATGTAAGCCATGCATGTCACAGTAATACGTAAAATTATCCCTTTAACAGATAGATGTGTCACTTATACAGACAAATTATACCATGCACATACCAAGTTCTCTTCTAAGAGTACAAAATCTTTCTTCACTTAATGGTTTTGTAAAAATATCTGCTAGTTGGTGTTCTGTAGGGATGAAAATTAATTTAATTAAACCTTTTGACACATTATCCCTTAGAAAATGGTGTCTTACCTCAATGTGTTTTGTTCGTGAATGTAAAACAGGATTTTTTGATATGTCAATAGTGCTAGTATTATCACAATATATCGGCACACAATCACATAAGATATCAAAATCACATAGGGTTTGACGCATCCATAAAATTTGAGAACAACAACTCCCTGCGGCTAAATATTCACCCTTAGTGGTGGATAATGCGACTGAAGTTTGCTTTTTACTATGCCAAGACACTAGACTTTGTCCTAGAAATGTGCAAGCACCACTGGTGCTTTTTTTATCTATTGACATCCTGCATAGTCAGCATCTGAATAACCTATTAGTTCAAAGTTATCATAATTTGGATAGAACAAACCAAGGTTGGTAGT
Source organism: Aralia elata (assembly GCA_034770075.1). Taxonomy (NCBI): domain Eukaryota; kingdom Viridiplantae; phylum Streptophyta; class Magnoliopsida; order Apiales; family Araliaceae; genus Aralia; species Aralia elata. The sequence continues at coordinate 19,079,503 of CM068386.1, read as the reverse complement.
ACCACTTAAATACTTAAGTATTCTTTTAACAGCTTGCAAATGTGATTCTTTTGGTTTTGCTTGAAATCGAGCGCAAAGGCATACACTATACATTATATCGGGTCTAGATGCAGTTAAATATAATAGACTACCAATCATACCTCGATATTTTGTCATTTCTACATCTGTACCTTTGTCATCTGAGGTGAGTTTAACTGAGGTGCTCATGGGTGTAGCTTTTGAATTGGAATTTTCAAACCCAAATCTTTTGAGTAATTCTTTTGTGTATTTGGTTTGATGTATGTAAATCCCATCCTTTGTTTGCTTGATTTGGAGTCCCAAGAAATAAGTAAGTTCACCCATTAAGCTCATGTCGAATTCTTTGTGCATGCACTTCGAGAACCACTCACAGAGAAAATTGTTAGAAGCACCAAATATTATATCATCTACATATATTTGGACAATGATAATATCTTTATTTTCATGCTTTATAAATAGTGTAGAATCAATTTTACCTCTCGTGAAACCATTTGATAGAAGATACTTACTCAACCTCTCGTACCAAGCCCTAGGAGCTTGTTTAAGTCCATAGAAAGCTTTCTTCAATTTGTAGACATGATTCGGATATTTCTCATGCTCAAATCCAGGAGGTTGTTTTACGTACACCTCTTCATTTATGTACCCATTGAGAAATGCGCTTTTCACGTCCATTTGGTGAAGCTTGAACTTTTTATAACAAGCAAAGGCTAACAATATTCGAATAGATTCCAACCTTGCGACTGGGGCATATGTTTCTTCGTAGTCAATCCCTTCTTGTTGGTTGTATCCTTGAGCTACTAGCCTTGCTTTGTTGCGTGTAATAGTCCCATACTCGTCAAGCTTGTTTTTAAATACCCATTTTGTTCCAATAATGGAGACATCTTTTGGAGGAGGCATTAATTCCCATACTTGGCATCTTTCAAATTGTTGTAGTTCCTCTTGCATTGCTAATAACCAATTTTCATCCAAGATGGCTTCGTTAGCATTCTTTGGCTCAATTTGTGATAAGAATGCTGAAAATACGCATAAGTTTTGTGCTCTTCTTCTTGTGATTATTCCTTTGTTTATATCTCCAATAATATTTTCTAGGGGATGATTTTTGAGATGTCTTGCAGTCTTTGGCATTTGGATGTTATGCATGATCTCTTCTTGTTGATCATCATCCTGAGTATGTTCTTCAATGTCTTGAGATAAACTTGATTCTTGTTCCTGCTGGTTGTCCAATTCAGCTTGCTGAATCTGATCATTTGGTTTGCTGAATTGATCTTTCTGGTTTGCTGGATTTACGGCAGTCTCCAAATTTCCTGCATCCTCTTCTCTTTCTTTTGGAAGATCATTGTTAGTTTCATTAAATGTAACATGAATAGATTCTTCGATGCAAGATTTTTTAACATTGAATACACGATAAGCTTTACTATTTTGAGAATAACCAATGAAAATTCCTTCATAAGATCTAGCATCAAATTTTCCTAAGTTATCGCTAGTATTTAAGATAAAACATTTTGATCCAAATATTTTGAAATAGCTTATATTAGGAATTTTATTATTTAATAACTCATATGGTGTTTTCAAAATAATTGGACGAATGAGTATTCTATTTAAAACATAGCAAGATGTGTTTACCGCTTCGGCCCAAAATTTCTTTGGAAGTTTACTTTCATGTAGCAAAGTTCTAGCTATTTCTTGCAACGTTCTATTCTTTCTTTCCACCACCCCATTTTTTTGAGGTGTCCTTGGTGCTGAAAATTCGTGAGTAATCCCTTTTTGATCACAGAAGGAAATGAAATCTTTTTGAAATTCTCCACCATGATCACTTCGAATTCTTATGAGTTTGAGATTATATTTTGTTTCCAAATTTCTTGTAAGTTTTTCAAATTCTCTAAATGCTTCATCTTTAGTCCTAAGAAAAATTACCCAAGTGTATCTAGAGAAATCATCAACTATGACAAATGCATAAAATTTACCATTTAAGCTAGCATGCCTTTCTGGTCCGAATAAATCGAGATGAAGTAATTGCAAGGGAGAAGAAGTTGATACCATTTTCTTAGCAGTAAATGATGTTCTTACTTGCTTTCCGAGTTGACAGGGAACACATATCCCTTTCTTTTCAAAGTTTATTTTTGGCAAACCTCTCACGAGATCTTTCGAGGACAATTTCTTAATCAAATCCATGTGAACATGTCCCAATCTTTTGTGCCACAGATTAGCTTCATCTTGTATTGTAGAAAGACATAATTCTTCATCCTGTTGCTCGAAATCAAGAGTATATATATTTCCTTCTCTTTGTGCAACTAAAGTGACATTGTTAGTACCATGAGATATTGTACATTTATCTTTCTCAAAATTCACTTGATGACCATTGTCCATTAATTGACTAATACTTATAAGATTAAATTCAAGTCCACTAACTAGATAAACATTATTAGTGTTAACTTTACCATTACCTATTTTACCTTTTCCCACTATCTTACAGGTTTTGTTGTCTCCAAATGTAACTGTTCCATTCTTCCTTCTAAGAGATAGTTTCAAGAACTTTGATTTGTCACCCGTCATATGACGAGAACATCCGCTATCAAGTATCCATTTTTGAGAGGGAACCTTTGCCTTTAAACATACCTAGCAAAAGAAATATATTTCATATTTTTGGTACCCATATCTTTTTGGGTCCACTAGTGTTAGTTACTGGCAAATCACTTTTTCTAATCCATACCATTTTGATTTTGTTACTCTTTCTACAGTTAACATTTAAGTGCCCTTTTGTGCCGCACTTTTTACATGTAGTGAAAGGTGAGCAATAATTCAATTTAAACAATGATTTGGATTTCAACATTTTTACATTGTTCTTTTCATGTTTTGAATTAAAACCAATTCCCTGTCTATCAAGACTAGATCTTTGTTTGCCTAGCATAACAGTTAAGTTTTCTTCTCCTTGAACAAATCTAGCTAAAGATAGTTTCAATGACTCTATTTCTTCTTGTAATTTATTAGATGAAGTATTTTCAAGGTGAGTTTCACCACTCAATGCATCAATACACACATCTTTCATCTTTACTTCATTAGTTAACTTCTCCACTTCTTTATTCAAATGATCTACCCTATTGAGAAGTATTTTGTTATAATTTTCTAGGTAATCATTTTTAGCAATTAAAATCTTTTCTTCTTTAGATGATGCCTCTTTTTCAATTTCCTTCTTTTCGTCTATTAATGAATTAATTTCACTCATTAAAGAGACTACCAAGTCTTTTAAATAGGCATTCTTTTCTTTAAACTTTTCATTTTCTTGTTTCAAGAGATTATAGTCAAAGACTGATACCTCACTTGATTCGCCTTCAAGTCCCATGAAGCATATTTGTGCTACTTCGTCGTTTGCATCGATTTCCACATCGGACTCATCATCACTCCATGTGACTAGCGCTTTATTCTTTCTATTTTCTTTGTAGCTTGTTTTACCTTTGTTCTTTAGTTGAAAGCAATCCTTTTTGAAATGACCCGGACGTCCGCATTCATAACATGTTTCTTCATTTTGCTTTTCCTTGGACTTATTTGGAGTGAAGTCATTCTTTCTTTTATTCTTCCTTTGTAATAGTTCTTTGAGTCTCCTTGAGATCATGGCTATTTCCTCATCAGAATCATCATTAAGCTCCTCTTCATTTCCTGCATTAAGAGCTAAGACTTTCCTTCGAGGGGTTTCCTCCTCATCATCATATCTTTTTAATTGATGTTCATATTCTTCTAATTCTCCAAATAACGTTAAAGTATCCATAGTAGAAATGTTAAGAGAATCTTGAAGAGTAGTAACCTTAGAAGCAAACCTTTTAGGCATAGCCCGAAGTAACTTGCGGTTGACTTCGCTTTGTGGAATTGACTTGTCAAGTAACTTTAAGGAATTCATAAGAACTAGAAAGCGGGCTTGAGCCATTTTGATGGTTTCATCTTTTTCGAGCTTGAACATTTCATAGTCATGCATGAGCATACTTAGTTTGACTTCTCTCACTTTCGAGGTACCTTCATGGCTACCTATCAGAGTGTCCCACATCTCTTTAGTCGTATATGCATGATGTCACTTTATCTATCTCGGATTGCACCATGCCGCTAAGTAAAGTGTTCATAGCTTTTGAATCATATGAAACCATGTAGGCTTCGGTTGAATCCATCTCCAATAGAGTCTTTGGAGTGCCATCCTCTTTTCTTGGAATAACAGTACCATTCTCCACGACCCACCATTCCCAAGGATCTCTTTTAAGGTAGATCCTCATTCAGAATTTCCAATAGTTGTAATTTTCAGCTCCATGCAGCAGAGGAGGTCTACTGGTTGATTGACCTTCTTGAAAGTTGTTCCCAAACTGTGCCATGCTAGAATCTTTCCCTACAAGTCACCTTTAAGACCAAGATAAGTAGAGTCAAGCTCTGATACCAAATGAAATTCAGATAGGCACACTTAGAAGGGGGTTGAATAAGTGTGGGAACCAACGATGTCCAATTTTTATTATTCTTTATGTTAATGCAGTATGCTGTATTTATGAATTCAGTCTACCGGATTAGACAATGCAGTATCCTGAATTTAAGAATTCAGTATGCTGAATTATTCAATACAGTATGCTATATTTATTAATTCAGTTTACCGAATTGTCAATGTTAAATAAGATTGAGAAATCTGATATCTTATGCTTATAACCTTTTACTTATATAATCAAATTGAATCTTGATCCACTATGTTTTTCAATGTAAAAATATAGTTTCTAGAGAGCAAGTGAAATAGGCAAAGTCAAGCATAATAACACAGAGAAGTTTTTACGTGGTTCAGCTCCTAACCTCTAGTCTAGTAGCCTACTCCACGTCCAATACCAACTAGTATTGGAGACTCTTTATTAATTCACTTGAATTACAACTTTAAGCTTTTACAAACCAAGTTTATCTAAATATTAATTCCTTGAGCACTTTTGCTCCTGAGCACCTTTGCTCCTTGTGCACCTATGCACCTTGTGCACCTATGCACACCAAAGCACTTTTGCTTCCTCAAACCTGTTTGTAAAACTCCAATCCACCTTGGATTAAATACTTTTTAGACTAACACTTAGTCTCTCTAAAAATGAATATTACAATTTAGAACAACTAGGATCAAAGCAATTAATCAATTCACAATTCAAGGCCCAACTAGAAATGCAATGATCAAGATATAGAAAGATATTACCAGTTCAAGCTTCACGAATTAAAAACACTGCAGAATATATATTCAATAAAATCAGTGCACAGCTTTTTGGATTCTTGACACAGTAGATTGCAAAATATTCTTGTTAAGAGTTTTTCACTGTGTTAAAATTCTTTCTGGACCGAAGTCCTTTTTATAGGCTTGGAAATTTTTGACCGTTGGAAATATTTCTTTATTTAAAACCCAATATGTGACCGTTGCAAAGAGACTATTTACATAACCCAACATATTACCGTTGCAGAGAGTTTATTTTACTAACCCAGCAGACCTTTTTCCATGAAAGCATACGGATGAAGCAAGGGAGTGAGATAGCCTTTTTCAAATATTATTATGATGTTTCACTTTACAAGTATGAGTCAGGATGAGAGAGAAAACAAAGACCTTTCCTTTATACCAACTAGTCAGAGCATTTAATGAAAGTGACTTCTCTTTGAAAGGAAGGTCTTCTCCATTTAATGAGCCAAGTACTTGTCATCATTACTTTAGTCCACTCATGAAAAGAAATGACTAATACCTTTTCCCAATGTCATCATTACTTAGTATATCACTTTTCCAAGACCATCATTTACTTGTGAAGTACTAGTTAGTCACTTAGTATATTAAACAAACCTGTTGGACATTACCCACTGTAAGTATATAATATATCTATCTTATTTCTTCCAGAAGGATTTTCAAAAAGACTTTGCCAGGCATGATTTGCGGCAAAGATATTAATTAATTTCTAAGGAATTTCCTAAGTCACATTAATACCACCCGAGGAAGCAACAAATTAATTATAATAAAAGATCCGGATTGCACAATTCTTTTAGGAATAATTTGTTACTTATTAAATGCAATGCCATTTCAATTTTATATATTAAATGCAATTCCATATTAAATGCAATTCCTCATTAAATCCAATTCCATATTTAATGCAAATATTTAATGCAAATGAGTATGCCCTAGAGCCTTGATTGAAAAATGATTAATGCAATGACCTTACAATTTAATTCCTAGAGACTTAAATGTCTGCAGTTCTTTGATTCCATATGGACAGCAACCAAGAGTTCTTTTATTTCTTCAAGTTCCTGAAATTGCACAATAGAAGATTTAGTAGATTATGGAAGTCATCATCAAAACATAAGGATGGAATAAGACCAAGTCAACAGCTCACCCTTGCTATATCATGATAACAAATTCCAGATTAATACGAATGTTCAAAACATATGATTGTGGTAAGTTCCTGAACTCATAACGTGTGGTATGTTTGATGAACTATACTGGAATATAGAAAGGTTGTGGATGAATAATTGAGGATTTTTAGTATAGTAAACTTTAAGGGTGATAAAAATAGATAGAATTATTAAGCAATGGATCATTGGAGAAATTGAAGTTGATGGTGAAGGCATAAGTATTCTAAATCTTCTAGCTATGCTAGATTTCGAAATTTTTGATATCAAGCTAAATTCGCACTAGTGTGCCTTTAAAAAATACAAATGAATTTTTCTTATCCTCTACACATAGTGACGAGTGTGTAGAAGAGGGCTTCGAACTATTAACACATCGTTACCTGTTGTGGCATGATAACACCAAAAATGATTTTTCAATGGTTTTAAACTGTTTAAAGAAGAGTCTACGCTATTTGTTTCGGCTAGACAAAAATAATTTAAAATATCAAAATGTATTTTTAAATAGTCATCAATGCATCATGGACCCTGGTGTAGAATGACAGATGATGGAGTCATCAATGCAGATTAACCTAGTGTTGGATGTGATCTAAGGATCGTCAGCCCACTATGGTATGATGTAATACGACAAAGTCACAAACTGATGAAATCCTCAAACGAGCTGCATATACAGTGCGGTATCATAACGTCATAAAATGATTTTCAGAATTTTGAACCAGTTAAAGAAAAGGCAATGCTAATTAAAGTGGCTAGACAAATATTTTGATTGATGTTTGAATTATTGTTATACGTCTAAGCTATTTGATTCTGCTAGACAAATGTATATAAAAATTCAAGTATTCTTTGAGAAGTTATGCCAAATCAAATTGTGTTGGTGCGGAATCTTGTGTTAAGTCTGAGGTGAACAACCCTAAAAGGGGATTTCTCGGATTAGTTAACGTGGTTCAATCCAGGAAAAGAAGTAAATGTTGGTTAACGTGGTTCAACCTATGAAAGTCGTTGTGCACAACGCAATAGTATGACAGGCTGATCACCTGACGTACAAATTTTGTCAGCGGAAACTGGTAAAAATACTTGAGAACTCAAGACAAGTTCATGGTCTTTATGACCCCTCAGACCGATATGAAAAGTTTTCTTGAATTAACTTTTCACATTATTTATACTGCTTCACAGTTATTGAACAATTGTGAAGACTCCTAAATGATTGAAAAATGTAAACTCATAGAGAGTAGCTATTGTAGAATGAGATAATAGAAGAAAAATCTTGAGAGGAGGAAAAAGAATTATTTGTAAGACATTAAAGTGAAAGTGTAAATGTTAAGTTGAAAACCTAGTTTTGATCAATAGAATGAGTAGAGAAATAAGTACGGTATAATTTCGAGGACGAAATTCTTAGAAGATGGGGTGAATGTGACAACCCAAAAATTTGTAAGATTTATTAATAAAATCTTGAATGATTAAATAAAGGTTAAGATACAAGACCTGGAGTTCGAAAAGTAAGATTATACTGTATAAGTGAATATGAACTATGCAATATGTGCTTTTGGTGTATAGTAAATATATTAGTATTATATATTTACTATATGTAAGCAATTGTAGGGACAATTTATTTAAAGGAAATGAGCTGGGTAAGATTAAAATAAGTTAAAATTATTTTAATGTGGTAACTTGGTGGCATTAAATATACTTAAAGTATAACCACCGTTTTATTGAAGAAATTATATAATACGTTATTGGATGTAATGTATGTATGTTTCTAATGTAGTGAATATATTATGATATTTACTCCAGTTAAATTGTTGAAAACAATTTATAGAAGGGAAAAGAAAATAATTCGAATTTTCCAAAAAATATTAAAATAAGAATTGAGTAAATAAATTTATATTTTATTATACGTGATATATATATATATATGTATATTTATTGCGTGTGAATAAATTGTTATAAAATAATTTATATTACGAAGTAAAATAATTAGTTTAAGTATACAAAAATATTGTATACTTTAAATAAAGGATATTAAAATAAATTCTAGCATTGAATTATTTTAATAAAGAGAGAATATTTATTTTAATTGTAATATTTTTTTTATTGAATAAATTTCCATTTATATGGAAAATAAAATGAAATGCATATATTTATTACGCGAGGAAATGAAATTGTTATGAACAACTTGCATGAGGATTTGTATGGGGTGGTTTGAGGTATATATAATATTTATATATACTTTACCCAAGGATATTGGAATAAATTCTTATATGAATTATTTTAAGAAATAAAGGATAATATATTTATTTAATATATTAAGAAAATTAATAAATTTTTAATTGAATTTACGTTAATGAGGTAATGATATTATATTTATTATAATATCTTGGGTATGCAGATAATTGTATTTGCATAAGAAGATTATGTTTAGCATATTTATTTTGTAAATATGTAATTCATGTATGATATGTTATGTTCTATATAATTTATATATCAAAGATGGGTTATATAAATTATATTTTTCCATATGGGTAAAACATTTTAAAGAGGATGGATTAGTAACTTAAGAGTTAAAATTTAGTTACTAATTATTGGGTGATTTTAAATTATCCAATGCAACTATTATGTTATTTAAGAAGCAAATAAATTAAATTAAAAATGGGCTAGTTAATTTACTAGCCTAAGTGTTAATTTTATTAAAAGTCCAAGCATAGATTTAATAAAAGTCCAAGAGTATATTTTATTAAGACCCAAAAAGGAAGTCCAATGTAAAGCCCAAACTAGTTAATAAACCAAGCCCAATTGAGAAAGTCAAAATTGGGTCAAAATGGTGGAAGAATAAGTTGATAAATGAATAAAAAGAAAACGAAAGAAAACAAATGAGGAAGTGATAAGGAGGGAGTGTATATCCGGACACATGGTGGAGGGATAATGTGATGATTCATTTGCTTAATGGTTAAGTCTTGTGGTGTGGATAAGGTGGTGACTCACCTTTCTTAATGACTAAATAAAGGGGCATGTGTCATGTGTTGGTTATTCAACACATGGGATAATTGAAGCCAAAATGAAGAAGAAAAAGATAAGGATGAAGGGATGAGAGAGAGAGAAGATAAGAGTAAGAGAAGAGAGAGAAAATAAAGCAAAAGAAAAACTAGAGAGTTAGAGAGAGAGAGAGAAGTGGGCGGATCAAAGAGAAGAGAAAGAGGACAAGGATCAACTTGGAGCTTTGATCATCAAAAAGAAGAAGAATAAGAAGAAGAAAAAAAAAAGAACGAGAACACAAAAGGTAAGAACCTTAATTTATTTTTTTTATCTCTTTGATTTTATTTCTTTTGAGTTAATTAGTTATTGGTGGTTGTTGTTAATGGAAGATCATGGTGGATCTTGAAGTTATAAGGTGGTTATTGAAGGAGTAAACCTTGTAAATCACCATAAAGATGCATGTCAAGTGAACCAAATGAAAGAGAATGAACCCAAGCATAAAAGATAAACAAAACCTAATTAATGGACTGGTAATGGACTAAATTGGGGCTTTTTGTTGTGATGTTTCGAATCTGAAAATTTTGGTTCCAGGGTGTTATGTTATACTCTTATGAGTTATGAACATCACTCAATTGGAATGGAGGAAAAAACTTAAGTAACGAAGTCATGGCGATTTTTTTTATAAAACTAGTTAAAAGTTGAAAAATCAGTTGGTACACTGACTTTAGAGTCAATTTTTCAGGTAGATAAAGCTTATGGGTTATTTTCTATGGGTTTTGTAGTTTATAATATAAGGAAGTTGTAGACTCAAGAAAGAACTTATTTCGATAAGAAATGAACAAGTTACGAAGTCGCAAAATATGTACCACAAAAATGAAACTGCCCAGATAATAATGCAGCATGCAGGGAGTTTTGGCCTAAAGCAGACGGGTTAAAGCTGTCTGGATTGGGTGATAATTACTCGCAGTAGATTTTGTTAGTAAGTAGACAGGTCTTACCTGTCTGGATATTAACTGAAGAAGAACTTGCCTAAAGTAGACTGTCTTAACTGTCCGGATAGATAATCAAAATGAAATTTATTCTAAAGCAGACAGTCTTAACTATCTGGATTAGACCTGTAACATAGAATCTAAAACCTTTGGACACGTTGTTTAATTTATATAATGTGAATGACCTAAAATGAATAGTATTGTAATGTAAAACAAAGTGTGTTGGTTTCCAAAAGCCGAGTAGTTGGCCAACGTTAAGCTACGTTGTCCCGAACTATATAAGACAAGCGTAATAGATTTTAATTAAAAAATAATTTAAGATGTATTAAGTTATGAGACATGAGCATCACGAGACTTTAGAATTAAAGTCTAATCTATAAACGAAGCTAAAAGAGAAATATACCGGGGTGTATATAGTTAAGTACATTATGTCGAGATATAAAACTCGAACATCGTGAATTATAAAATAAGCTAAGATAAACTAATATAGCATTTATTTAAATTAATGTAATAATATAGTAAATTGTATTTTACGATAAAAGCCATGTATTAGCTGTTTAAACTCCGAATTTACGAACAAAGTTAAAAGATATTTTTGAAATGGAATATAAATGGTTTAAGCTTCAAGATGTAAAATATTTACATCTTAAAATGTATGAGACCCGTATTATTTATTAATAAAGTTTCTAAAGGAACCAAGATTGGTTTTGAATGAAGTATAAATAATATTAATTTTTGTTAACTAATATTTATGGATAATGAATATAAATGCATGTTTTGCGACATATTTAGTTATCTAAATGTGTGTGCATGTAAATACAATTGTGTAGGATTTGTGGAGAGAAGTTAAGTTAAATTTTAGCGGTAATCTTCAATCAAGGCAAGTTACCTAACTCATACTCGAGTTATTATCTTTCAAGCATGTTAGTGGATAATTATTGTTGATTATTCCACCTCTTTAAATTATTAATTCGCACTTAGTGCATGTTGCATATGTTCATCAGGTATGAAAGGCTGATCACCTTCATTACCTTAAGGTTTAGTTAAATTGGTCCATGGTCATTATTGATACCCTGTATTATTGAATTTAGTCATTCAATCATTGAAGTTTTGATTCATGCTCTTTCATAATTATTATATTGTTAAGAAATTCTAAAGCTTATTCTTTCCTTCAATCATGATATATCTTCTTTGTTTTTAAACTTGCTGAGCAAAGTAGTTGCTCACCCTTGCTATATCATGATAACAAATTTCAGATTAATACGAATGTTCGAGAAAAGACAGAGGCAGATACAAAGGAAAAAATTAGGTTGATATGCACGTTAACTATTAAGTTATTTGGATGTCAGTTACTTATGTAAACCTTATGTACGTTATTAAAGAATGTATCAAGATAAAGGTTATAGACCTTGGGAAAGGTTGTAAAATACTCTGAAATAAACAATTTATATTTATATTTTTCGCATTAGTTATAGAATTGGTATGAAGAAGATGTATCGTGACGTACCAGATCTGAGGTTCAAGGTACCCAAATTTGGGGGCGCCACAATATCTTATTGAATTCAAATCAAATTAATCAATTTCACTTATGGCCATCAATCAATTCGTACCTGATCACTGAAGAGAGAAGAACAACCGCTTTAGAAAGGCAACGGGTAAAGAAAAAAGAAGAGAAAATGTTGACCTAATTCTCTATAAAAAGCAAGTCCAATTATTAACTGAATTACTTAATAAAAAGAAATAGTTTATATTTGATAAAAATATAAATGAACTAGAACAACATATGGGCTAACTGCCAAGTATTTAAATTTGGGGTGGGCTTACTTGGCTAATTTTTAATTTGGGGTGGGTTGTAGCCCACCGTAGCCCGTGAGTAGGCTAAAAGGGGATTAGTGAATCCGGATAGATTAGTATATACTTTGCTTGCTCTTAGGAAGAGGATGCTTGATCTCATAATCATTTGTGTAGAGACACTAAAGAAAGTATGTAGGTGCTTATTAGAGAATAAGTTCACTGAACGCTAAAGGAATACCTAATGGAGTTTTACTTGCCTGTCAATAGGAATTCCTTAAGTGATAGTAGTACAAGTGATCCTTTGACTTGAGATCATTATAGTATCTTGTGTATGATGAGTTATACTTTGATATGTCCCTTAAGACCTTTAGGGTATATCAAAGGGTATGATTGGGTATAATAACTTGTACATGGAGATAGGTGAATGGTCAATAAAGAATCTACCACTTCTAGTAAAAGGAGAGAATGTCCTATGTGATTCGATGAATGATAACTCAGAAGTCTTTGGCCAAAGCAGAATGAAATTAGAAAGGTGTTTCTAATTTGCATTATTCAGAGTTGTGCATTTGAGAATCGAAATACATATAATCAAATAAAATAAGACTTGATAGTAATTTCATGTCTTATATTTGACAGGGACATTGTATGATAAAATGATTGAATTATACGGTAACTATTCACTGAAAAGTTCTTTTGTGATTAATTTTGAAATCTATATTATCTGGAAAGTCGTTGATCGCTAAGGGAGCTTACCCTTATTGTAGAATAAATATTATTTATTTAAATAAATTAAATAATTTAATTTATTTATTTAAATAAGATTAGAATTGTTCTAATTGATTTATTCACAACCGGTTTAATATGGAGAACCTAAAGGGTCACACCGCAAAAGAAAAATATTTATTTAAAAAGTAAATGGCATAATCGTAATAATAAGTTAAGTATGTTTAATTTAATCTATGGTGATAGAATAAATTAAATAGCTTAATATTTATTATTTAATATTTTGGAAATATTAAATATAAATTAATAAGAGGAGTCTTATTATTATTATTACTATTATTATTATTTAATTCCTAAAAGGGTTTGGGAATTAATTAATATAAGTACTCTCATAAATTACTAATTGGATTAGGAGTTTAATTAATTAAAAGAGTTTAATTAAAATAAAACCCTATTCCTAAATAGTTTAGGAGGGTTGCCTATATCTATAAATAAAAAGAGTCTTATTATGATTTAGGGTTACACAGACACATTTCCAATAGTTAGGAGAGTACTTACAATTTCAATAGAGATAGAAACTAGGGTTTTGCCAACACTCATCTTCTTGAATACATATTATTCCTTGGTGGATCACCTTTAGAGGCCAAACACTTGGGTGGATAACGTTGATCAAAAGAAGGAATCTAACCGGTGAATTTGACGAGAACGCGAAGGATTTTGAGTTGAACTTGTACCCGAGGAAGCATGGTTCTACAAGGGTATAGTTCTTATTCTCTATCTCTTTCGTTTAATTGATAATTGCTCATAAATAAAGATCATGGTGATGGTTTATATAAAATTTTAAATTCTAATTTTATTGCGCTTCTGCTATATTTGTGTAATTTGATTGCATGCTCGCGTTATATACAAACCTAACAATAAGGCAATGCAGAAATAATTTTTATCTTAGCTTTATCAACTTCTAAACCTCTAGCTGAAATGACATGACCGAGTACTATACCATGCTCTACCATAAAATGACACTTTTTCCAATTAAGAACAAGATTAATCTCTAAGCATCTATCTAGCACACTAGTCAAATTGTCTAGGCATGCATTCAAAGAATCACCATGAATTGTGAAATCATCCATAAAGACTTCAATGCAATTTTCAATAAGATCAGAAAAGATACTCACCATACATCTTTGAAAAGTACCTAATGCATTGCAAAGTCCAAAAGATATCTTTCGATACACAAATGTACCGAATGGACATGTGAATATGGTCTTTTCCTGGTCTTTGGGTGCGATCACAATCTGGTTATAGCCTGAAAAATCATCTAGAAAACAATAATAAGTATGCTCAGCTGATCTTTCTAACATCTGATCAATAAAAAGGAGAGGAAAGTGATCTTTACTAGTTACAACATTCAATTTCTTATAATCAATACACGCTCTCTATCTTGTTTACATTCTTGTGGGTACCAACTCATTATTGTCATTCTTGAAAACTGTGATTCTAGATTTCTTTGGTACTACCTGCACCGGACTCACCCATTGACTGTCTGAAATGGGGTAGATTATACCTGCATCAAGCAATTTGTGCACCTCTTTCTTCACTACCTCCATCATGGGTGGATTCAACCTTCTTTGTGCTTCTTTAGTAGGCTTGGCTCTATCTTCCAAAAGAATTCTATGCATGCACATCGCAGGGCTTATATCTTTGATATCGGCTATAGTCTAACTAAAGACTGTTATATGGTCCCTTAAGACTCTTAGCAGTTTGCCCTCTTATACTTTGGACATATTATTGGCAATAATCATTGATAATTTGTTTTCATTCCCTAAGTATGCATAGTTTAAGTGTGCGGGTAACGGTTTCAGTTCTAAAGTTGGAGCCTGCATAACAAATGACAATAACTTTTGATAAGAAGCAGGTAATTGAATGGAATAAACTGCATACTTATTTAAAAATTTAGGTAAAGAATGCAATACAGCTATAGTTTCCTTCAATTCCTGATTCTGCTAGATCTCTTCTTCCTTGTCCAATTCCATGCTATTTTCGATGACAATCTCCAAACTTTCCTGATGTATGTGCTCAAAAGATCCCTACATTAAAGAGTCAATGATGTCAATAACAAAAATAGGATTAATATCACTAGGGTATCCCATGACCTCATATATATTGAATTAAATCTTTTCGCCATCAAAATCTATGGTTAAGTCCCGTTGTGCACATCAATCATTGTCCTTGCTGTTTTTAGGAATGGTCTCCC
The DNA here is from genome assembly GCA_034770075.1 of Aralia elata. Lineage (NCBI taxonomy): Eukaryota > Viridiplantae > Streptophyta > Magnoliopsida > Apiales > Araliaceae > Aralia > Aralia elata. The sequence continues at coordinate 19,064,380 of CM068386.1, read as the reverse complement.
TAATAAAATATGTGAAGGATGTAGAGATATATCATCCTCTATGTCCACAATGTAAAAATTTGTAGGAAATATTAGTTCATTCACGTGCACCAAGACATCTTCAATTACCCCTTGGGGGTAAGTGTTAGTACGATTAGCTAATTGGATAATAACACCAGTATTTTTTAAATGGCCTAGATTTAAAGAAGTATAAACAGATAATGGCATAACATTAATAGAAGCTCCTAAATCTAGCATGACTTTTCCAAATCTGGTATTTCCTATATTACATAGAATTGTGAACATGCCTGGATCTTTACACTTAGGGGCATTTTTCTTTGGAGAACTACTGATATATTTTCTCCAACTGTGGTTCTCTCATCATTTTTCAATTTCCTTTTATTAGTGCACAATTCTTTTAAAAACTTTGCATACTTTGGCACTTGCTTAATTGCATCAAATAAAAGGATATTCACCTTTACCTTCCTAAAAGTCTCCAGAATTTCCTTCTCTTGCTCATCCTACTTTGAAGTTCTAGGATTCTTGGGGTAAAAGGTAAAGGATTAGTCTTGATCTAAATAGGAGGGTTAGGTATTACCTTTGATGATTCTGCTTCCTCTTTAGCTTTATCATCCTCAAGTGCAACAGTAGCTTTTGGTGTATCAAACTGTTTTCCACTCCTCAATGTTATGGCACTTGCATTTTCTCTTGGATTGACAACAGTTTGAGACGGTAACTTTCCTGAACCTTGAGAGTCCAATCAACCAATTGTAGTAGCAAGTTGACTCATCTAATTCTCCAAATTGTGGATGAAAGTCCTTTTCTCTTGTTAAAACTGTCGTGTTTCATTCATGAAAGCATTGAATATATCCTCGAGTGATTTTCCTGTATTAGCAGGTGTTGTTTGTTTAGGTGGATACTGATGTTGAGCTGGCTGAAACCCTTGCTGCCTAGGTGGGAAAACACCTTGCGCTGGTGGCCTATTTCCTCCCTAACTGAAATTGGGATGATCCCTCCAACCTGGATTTTAAGTGTTTGAGTAGGGATTATACTTCCTCTGCGGTTGTGCCTGATAATTTTCCACTGTATTGGCTTATTGCATAGTCTCATCTTCTTGTAATGTTGGGCATGTATCTGTGTTATGGCCTGTCATTAAGCATATCCCATAAGCCTTCGCTACTGGCATGTTTTCTACAACCATTTGTCTAACCATAGCACTGAAGTTGAAAATATGTTGCTCAATATTACTTGTGCTCACCTCATTTACCCTTTTTAGTGCATGATCATTCCTTGTTCCATACTGCTGTGAGTTAGCTGCCATGTTTGCAATTAAGTTCTTTGCAGCGTCTGGAGTTTTATCAACTAGTGCTCCTCCACTCGCGACATCGATCATACTCTTATCCATTGGCAATAATCCCTCATAGAAGTACTGGATCAGGTGTTGATCATCTATTTGGTGTGGTGGACAGCTAGAGCACAACTTGTTGAATCTCTCCCAATACACATAGAGAGTTTCACTATTGAACTCTCGGATTCCACATATCTCCTTCCTTATGTTGGCCACTCTTGAAGCAAGAAAATACTTCTCCAAGAACAGCTTCTTCATGTCATTCCATGACTGTATTGATCCGAAGGGAAGATAATATAACTAATCCTTTGCCAAATCTGCCAGTGAAAAGGGAAACACTCTCAGCTCGATTTGTTCCTCCGTAATTCCTTGCGGCTTCATGGGGGAACACATCACATGGAACTTCTTTAAATGCTTGTATAGATCTTCACCTGTAAGACCACGAAAGGTAGGCAAAAGGTGAATTAGTCCGGATTTTAGTTCAAAAGCAATAGTTAAAGTAGGATACTCAATGCATAAAGGTTGCTGATTGAGATTAGGAATGGCTAATTCTTTCAACGTCCTGTTGTTGTTTGGCATCACCATCTCTTCTTCTTCTTCTGATTCGGTGGATGACTTGTTTGACAGTAGTTCCACTGCGATGTTGAGGCCTGGTAATGAAGCTTCGTCGGAATCTGCAATTATACTTTGAGATTGACGAGCCTCCTTCCTTAACCTTCGTGCATTTTTCTCTATTTCTGGACCAAAATTCAGTTCAAGATAGTGAGAGAATCGAGTCATAAACTGAAATGAAAGAAAACAAAGAGTAAATAAAAACAATTAACACTCCCCGACAACGACGCCAAAATTTGGGAGCTGTCGTTAACACTCCAAAATTAAATCCTTACTCGTACTATACTAACACAAAATTAGTATAGTGACAAGTAAGGGTTGATCCCACAAGAGTGATGTTGTCTTATATTTATCCTAATTATTCTAACAATAAATAAAATGGGGGGGGGGGGTTGAGTTTGATTAATTAACTAACGAAAACAGAAATTAAATGTTTTGAATAACCAATGAATTAAAGCTTCAGTTCTTCAGTTCAGTTTTACCCTTTCACAATAATGAAGTAATCAAGTATAACAATATTATCCTTCAATGAAACTAATGGTCCTAGATAACAATAAGCTTTGCTATCTGAAATTTTCCTTATATTATCACTCAATGAAACAAGCTCTTCACAAGATTCTAACTATCATATAACCTAGAACAAACCCTCTAGATTTAATATAATAGCAACATTAAGAACTAGGGAATTAGATAATTCCAAGCAACAATCACATAAGCTCGAATTGTTTAACTTATCTTCCGATAATCATAGCAATACTCAAAAGTTTGTCAACAATCATGTATTGCTAATTACTACTTGTGATTAAGAAAAATATCAATTACACGTAATACTACTCCTTAATCTAGCATATGATATTAGTTAACCAATTTAATTATACAGAAATCAAATCAATTAAGCCAAATAACATTCAACAATTAAAACAGATTATCAAGAATGAATTTCATATAAGAAGGAATAAATAATGAATACTCAATTAAACCATTAATTATAAATAAGGTTCAACATCCCTTAGAACTGAAAATAAAGAACTTAGCTCGACATGCATTCAATCTTGCTCCAAAACTAGGGTTTGCAATTGTAGAAGAAGAAGTATATCTAAAACCTGACCAGGAACATTTATTTATACTCCTAGAATAAAGTCCTAAAGCTCTAAGAAATAACAATCCTAATTGGAGTCGAAATTTGATAAAATTACAAAGCTTTTAAAAATTGTTGATCCCGACCTGGCGCGGCCCTGCCAGGATCCTTCTTCAAACCAGCGCTGCCGCACCCAAGTGGCAGCGAGGCCTTTTTCACTTCTACAGAGTAACGCGGTTGCACTGCATCCTAGTTCATTTTCGGCGTGGCCGCGCTGAACCTTCTTCCGGCAACGATTTTGAATCTTTTTCTCTTTTCAGCTTCTGTAATCAATAAACACTTTAATAAGTCCATATACACATAAAACATGTAATAAAACCAAACATAAAGGAATCAAAATCATAGAACATTACGCACTTATCAAATTCTCCCACACTTAGTCGTTACAAGTCCTCGTGTAAACTAAAATAAAGGTGATATTAACTTCATCTGAGATTCGTTTAACTAAACTTTCAAAAGGTTTCAACTCAATTCCAATCCATGAATATCAATACTAATTAACCTAAATTAGGTCAACACTTCATCAATCAATGTATCCCAACAACTTTATCCTTCACCATTGAACTTCTCTAAATAAAACTGTATCCACATAAGTATCTTTCCTATGATCTATACACTCAGAACATATTTTCTTTGCTATTCATTTTTTCTTTTTCACTAGAACCATCAAATTCACTTTTTTCCGGGTGAATGCATTTTATGTTCCATTTCACCTTTCCTATTCTTTCTTATGTGTTTATTGGTGAGTGCGTTTTACGCTCCATCTCAACCCACCACATGTTTCTCTTTTACCCTTTTTCCTTTTTTTTTAAACTTCCTCACGTCCTTATTTTCTCATGGTCCTGCAAACTGCATAAGTAGTTAAATAGTCTTAAATAATGTAATCAATGCACATAGATAACTCCACAGATAACTTGTGACGACCCGAGAAATCGAGTAGCCTTGTAATTAGGGTTTAAGAATATTATTTATTAAAATAATTTTTTATGAATATTATTCTATATATGTGATTAAAAGTTGATTAATGATCTAGTTTACGTGTTATGTGATTATGTATGAGTATTGGGAGTTTTTAGGAGAAAATAAATTTTTTTCCAAGAAAAAGACGTAAAAACATTATTCATGCCGAATAACGTCTTTTTCTGTAATTTTTGAATTTCAGATTACGACATAGCATTTATTTGGAGATGGGAGACTTCATCTCCAATAAAATTTTTACAAAAGAAAAAAAATTTTGGTTTGGCAAACCAAACTAGTTAGGAAAACCCAACAAGAAAGGAAATGAGTAACTAAGTTATTTTTGCCTAACCGAACCAATTTGAGCCTAGGGTTTAAAATGGCTTGGCTAGGGTTTGAAATGGCTTAGCTAGGGTTGAGCCAAGGTTGGAGCCTAGGGTTAATGTGGCTTGGCTAGGGTTAGAGCTTTGGCTCAAGCTTAGGGTTAAAACCTAATACTTGGACCCAAAGTCTTGAAAATCCTTGTGTCACTTGATAGGAAGGTTGATGGCCATATGTCTTGCTAGCATGATTAAGCATATGGGTTAATTGGACTTAGAAAAGGTGAAAGGAAGAGAGAAGTAGGCGGGTGGAGCAAGGGGTGGACAAGGTGGGTGAGTCACTTACCATAAATAGTAAATTTCTATCCAACAAGCAAGCTAGTTAATACTTTGTTCCCTCCATTCCATTTAATTCAACCAAACAAGATCTTAAGCCATCATTTTTTCTATCTTGAGTTAAGTTAATTGAAGTTAGATTAGTTAACTAGAGCATGGTTAAGTGGCCTAAATAACTAAACTACCCTAACCTTGGATTGCCTATAAATAAAGAATGCAAATATACTTGCATTTTTCTTGTTTTATTTCATAAATTTCCTAAGTAAAGAAAAGAGAAAAAGCTAGAGCTTGAGAGAGAATAGCAAGAGAGATGGACGGTCAAGGAAGACAAAGAAGAAGCAATATTAGTTTTAGTAAGTTCAACCAAGATTAAAGGAAAGGAAGAAGTAGTAATCACAAGAAAGGTAAAAATAAAAACCCTAGTTTTCATTTTTATTCTTTTAAGTTATATAACTTGCTTTGTTGGTTGTTCTTGTTGTTGGAAGATCATGGAGGATCTTGAAGATATAAGGTGGAATATATGAATATCTACCCGGTAAATGCATGAAAAGTGGAACAAAGTAATAAAAATCACAAAATCTATGTTTAATGGAAGAAAAGAAATTTAGTGGACTGTTTTGGGACACTTTTTGTGTGGTGTCTGAATTATAAAAATTATGTTCTAGGGTGTTGTTTTATACTTCTATGAGTAATGAACACAACCCAATTGGAATGGAAGCAAAAACTTGTGTAACGAAGTCATGGCGAATTTTTTTGTAAAACTAGTAAAAAGGGGAAAAACCCTAATTAAGCGATGCCCCTTTTGGACTCAAATATATTTTGTTTGAGTTGCTGAAAAATTTCTATTTTCTAAGGATCTTATAGTTCATTAAATAACAAAGCCATAGGCGTATGAACGAACTAATTCTGACTTCGAATGAAGGAGTTATGCCTTTCGGGAAAAAGGTAGTCAAAATTGCCAAAGTAAAAAAAACTGTTTTGGGAAAGGACTTTTGTGCCACTATTTTGGCCTAAAAATGAACTTAGAAAATTTTTTCACCCAAGGGGATATGTAGGGGATGTTACAAGGAAGAAAATGATGCAAGAACGAACTAATTCCGACTTAAAATGAACAAGTTATGATGATCGAAAGAAAGGGGTAAATGCTATTGTGCACGGGCGTGTCGAGGGTGGTTTTTGGACGCCATGCAACCCTGAGCGACGTGTTGCACATCGAGGCGTGTTGGGCGACGCCGAGCGACGTTATGCATGTCGGGCGTGCCACGAGCATATTGCCATACCGTTTCACAACGACATGTGATATTTTGGACGTGGTTCTAAAATATTCCAAATTTTATATAAAAAATAAAAAAATAATAATAATAGTAGTAAATATTAAGAATAAATATATACCTTCATAAAGGGTCATTATGAGGGTCGTGGTGTTCCCGAACGCCGCGACGCCGTGAGACGTTTTTGAAAGGTTGTCGCGTTACTTAAATTACAAAATGCGAATAACCTAAAATGAGAAATAATGTAGCATAAACCAATATATGGGATCAATATGTGCCTAATTGGTGTGTTATCGTTAACATAAATGTGTAGGACATTTGAAGGGCGAATTAGCGTAAAGTTATAAAGAACGCTTCAGGCAAGTTTTCTAATTTCGCTCAATTTTTGTATTGAATGCAAGTTTCCTATCTTGTACAAATTGTTTATTGTGCAAGTATTGTATGACTTTGTACATGTTATTATCTGTGCAAAACTTTCATTTAAGTGGTGAAATTTCATTTGTTATATGAAATTTATTATATGTTGTAAAGTGTTTATGATAATGAGTTATTGCTATTCGATTCAGCCTAACTCAATTTGTTGAGCTATTCCTGTTGGAATATTTATTGATGAAATATGAATTATAATAATTCTTGAATTGTGATAAGATAATAGTGCCAAATCAAATAATTTGGGCAAATATTTATATGTATTGCACCCCGTGCAATAATGTGTTATGTGAGTAAATGTTGTTGATGTCTAAAAATAAAGGGAACCTTATTTATTCTCGTTTATTCAAGCTGCTTTATAACTATTGTTCAGTTATTGAAGTTTTCAAAGAACGAATATCTGATTCTTGATTTTGTTGTTATTCAATTGCTATAACTTGTTGAGCAATTAAATACTCACCCTTGCTTTAAATAAAATATTTTCAGCAAAGCTAGAACGAAACGTGGAATACGGTAAAGATTAACGAAAGGACTAAATATTTGATTAGAAGATTACATATTAAATTATATGTATTTATTGTGACAGATATAAGTCACAAATGTATTGTTGTAATAGATAAATGATGTAATACTCATTATTTCTACGTTATGATGATATAAAGGTATTAAAACCTGGGTGTTGAAGGAGATATGATGTAATAATATTGTAATTATATTCATGTGTTGAATGTGTAGTACCGTGATACACCGGATCCAGGTTTGAAGGTAGACCCGGATTTAGGGGCGTTACAGTTGGTATCAAAGCTGATAGGTTATAAACCTTAGGTAAGGGTACCTTAGGCTATAATCTTAGAGAAGAAAGATGAAAATGACAAAGATGATAAGAATAAACTCGAAAAGAGTTTAAGTAATAATAATCGAATTTAGAAAATTCATAAATGAGGAATTAAGATATAAACGAGAAAATTCAAAGAAGAATCTTGAAGAGTTGTAAATGATAAAGGAAAGTCGTATTGACTAAAGAGAAAACTAGGATTTTGTGGGATTTCAATTGAGGACTCTTGTGATAGCTGAGTTATACAAACATTTGTATGGGCAAGGGTTTTGTACTTGGTTTAACGACCACTTAGTTTATCATATTGATAATCTTTGAAATGTTGGTGTCGCGCTCTCGGTATATGTGTGGTGAAAAAAAATTCTTTTCTCATATGTATATTTGATAATTAGAAAATACTAAGATTAGGTGCGAGTTCTTAAAATTCATGCTTATGGTAAGTTTGCGACTCATAATCATATGGTATGTTTTTGAACCCCTAAGCGTATGGACAGTCCCTGATTTGTTCTTGGACTACGTATTGCTAGGACAAGTTTTAAACTCATATTATTATGAAAAGTTCCTGAACACATAATGTGTGTAAGTTTGATGAACTATACTAGGGTATAGGAATATTATAGAATAAGAGCTAATTAGTTTTAGTGTATTGAGCATTGATGGTACTAGAGATAGATAGAATTATTTCATGATAAGATAGTGGAGTAAATTGGAGTTAATGGAGAAAAATAGGTTTTCCAAATCTTCTAGCTATGCTAGACTTCAAAATTTATTGAAATCATGCTGATAATTGCAGTATTATTTTTGAAAATATATTAGGTCAACTCATTGAACCAATAAGTTTTAAAAAGCTTGGTTGTTGCCTATGTCACATCTATGCTAATTGTTTCGGCTAGACAAAATTGAAAATATCAAAATATATTTTATGTAGTCATCAATGCATCATTAATATGACGTAGCTATGACAAATGATGGAATCATTAATGCAACCTAACCTAGTGTTGGATGTGATCTAAGGATCGTCAGCCCACTAAGGTATGATGTAGTATGACAAAGTCATAAAATGACAGCATCCTCAACGTACTGTTAAAAACAGTGCGGTACTATGCGTCATAAAATGATTTTCAGTATTTTAATAATTAAAGAGGTGTCAATGCCATTTGAATGGGCTAGACACAGATTAAAATATATTATAGAACTGTCCAACTAAATTGATTTGGTATGGACTCCAGAACATTCCTAAATTGGGAAAAATTTTATGCGCCAAAGGCGGTATAATGAACGCAAATGTCGTTCCTGCAAGCAAGTGTTGATCAATATAGGACAACCCTGAATTGGGAAATTCTGTTTGCGAGAAATAACGGTAAAGACAACATGGATCAACACAGGGCATAACAAGCTGATCACTTACGTGCCCGTAAGTCAGACGGTTTATAGATGAATTTTTGTTAAAACCTTATCAGAAACAAAGTTTAAGGTCTTTATGACCCTTAACATGATGCAAAAAGCTTTTCCTAAGCGAATTTTTTGAATTCTTGAGTTATTCATATTACTTCACAGTTATTGAACAATTGTGAAAGATTTCTATTCTGGCAGTTGAGTATAGAAATGATAAAGTTCCTTAGAAGGAAATAGGTCATAAAATACGATAATTTTAAGCGAATCCTTGAAAAAGGAAAAATGTAGAGTTATGAGAATTAGAAATTTTCTGATCATAAAATTGATGGAAATAGTCACGTAAAGATTAGAAACGTACAAGTCCGAGAATTTTAGGACTTTTGGAACATTAAAGGAATAAATATGAAACAACAGAAAGTTATTAATGTTTGGAGATATGTTAATGTGTGTATTAGTATGTGTTATGTGTTACAATGTGAAAATAACATATTTAGTATCACAGAATAAAGCCGCCAAGAGGAGATAGTATGGTCGAGAGAGAATAGACTTAAACCAAGTGGGGTTCAATATTGCGATTCCGGGGACGGAATTCTTATAAGAGGGGAAGAATGTGACGACCCGAGAAATCGAGTAGCCTTGTAATTAGGGTTTAAGAATATTATTTAATAAAATAAATTTTTATGAATATTATTCTGTATATGTGATTTAAGGTCGATTAATGACCTAGTTTACGTGTTATGTGATTATGTATGAGTATTGGGAGTTTTTGGGAGAAAATAAATTTTTTCCGAGAAAAAGACGTAAAAACACTATTTATGCCGAAAAACGCCTTTTTCATAATTTTTGAATTTTAGATTATGGCATAACATTTATTTGGGAATGGGAGACTTCATCTCCAATAAAATTTTTACGAAAGAAAAATTTTTCGATTTGGCTAACCAAACTAGTTAGGAAAACCTAACTAGAAAGGAAATGAGTAACCAAGTTATTTTTGCCTAACCGAGCTAATTTGAGCCTAGGGTGTAAAATGACTTGGCTAGGGTTTGAAATTGCTTAGCTAGGGTTGAGCTAAGGGTTGGAGCCTAGGGTTAATGTGTCTTGACTAGGGTTAGAGATTTGGCTTAAACTTAGGGTTAAAACCTAATACTTGGAGCCAAAGTCTTGAAAATCTATGTGTCACTTGATAGGAAGGTTGATGGCCATGTATCTTGCTAGCATAATTAAGCATGTGGGTTAATTGAACTTAGAAAATGTGAAGGGAAGAGAGAAGTGGGCGGGTGGAGCAAGGGGGGACAAGGTGGGTGAGTCACTTACCATAAATGGTAAGTTTCTATCCAACAAGCAAGCTAGTTATGCTTTGTTCCCTCCATTCCATTTAATTCAACCAAACAAGGCCTTAAGCCATCATTTTGTCTAGCTTTAGTTAAGTTAATTGAAGTTAGATTAGTTAACTAGAGCATGGTTAAGTGGCCTAAATGACTAAACTACCCTAACCTTGGATTGCCTATAAATAAGGAATGCAAGTATACTTGCATTTTTCTTGTTTCATTTCATAAATTTCCTAAGTAAAGAAACAGAGAAAAAACTAGAGCTTGAGAGAGAAGAGCAAGAGAGAGGGACGGTCAAGGAAGACAAAGAAGGAGCAATATTAGTTTTAGTAAGTTCAAGCAACATTAAAAGGAAAGCAAGAAGTAGTAATCACAAGAGAGGTAAAACAAAAACCCTAGTTTTCATTTTTATTCTTTTAAGTTATAGAACTTGCTTTGTTGGTGGTTGTTGTTGTTGTTGTTGGAAGATCATGGAGGATCTTGAAGATATAAGGTGGTATATATGAATATCTACTCGGTAAATGCATGAAAAGTGGAACAAAGTAATAAAAATCACAAAACCTATGTTTAATGGAAGAAAAGAAATTTAGTGGACTGTTTTGGGACACTTTTTGTGTGGTGTTTGAATTATAAAAATTATGTTCTAGGGTGTTGTTTTATACTCCTATGAGTAATGAACATAACCCAATTGGAACGGAAGCAAAAGCTCGTGTAACGAAGTCATGGCGAAATTTTCTGTAAAACTAGTAAAAAGGGAAAAAACCCTAATTACGCGCTGCCCCTTTTGGAGGAAAATCTGTTTTGTTTGAGTTGCTAACAATTTTTAATTTTCTAAGGATATTATAGTTCATTGAATAACGAAGTCGTAGGCATATGAACGAACTAATTCCGACTTCGAATGAAGGAGTTATACCTTTCGGGAAAAAGCATAGTCAAAATTACCAAAGTAGAAAAACTGTTTTGGGAAGAGATTTTTGCGCCACTATTTTGGCCTGAAAATGAACTTGGAAATTTTTTTCACCCAGAGGGATTTGTAGAGGATGTTACAAGGATGAAAATGACGCAGGAACGGACTAATTCCGACTTAAAATTAACAAGTTATGATTATCGAAAGGAGTGGGTAAAGGCTATTGTGCACAGGCGTGTCGAGGTTGGTTTTCGGACGCCGTGCGATGCCGAGCGACGTGTTGCACGTCAAGGCGTGTTGGGCGACGAAGAGCGACGTCGTGTATGTCGGGCGTGCCACGAACATATTGCCGTGCCGTTTTGCAACGACATGCGATATTTTGGACGTGGTTCTAAAATATTCCAAATTTGATATTAAAAAAATAAAAATAATAATAATAATAATAATAAATATTAATAATAAACATAGACCTTCATAAAGGGTCATTATGAGGGTCGTGGTGTTCCCGAACGCCGCGACGCCGTGAGACGTTTTTGAAAGGTTGTCGCGTTACTTAAATTACAAAACACGAATAACCTAAAATGAGAAATAATGTAGCATAAACCAATATATGGGGTCATTATGTACCTAATTGGTGTGTTATCGTTAACGTAAATGTGTAGGACATTTGAAGGGTGAATTAGTGTAAAGTTATAAAGAACGCTTCAGACAAGTTTTTTAACTTCATTTAATTTTTGTATTGAATGCAAGTTTCCTATCTTATATAAATTGTTTATTGTGCAAGTATTTTATGACTTTGTGCATGTTATTATCTGTGCAAAACTTTCATTTAAACGATGGAATTTCATTTGTTATATGAAATTCATTATATGTTGTGAAGTGTTTATGATAATGAGTTATTGCTATTCGATTCGGCCTAACTCAATTTGTTGAACTATTCCATCGGAATATTTATTGATAAAATATGAATTATAATAATTTTTGAATTGTGATAAGCTGATAGTGCCAAATCAAATAATTTGGGCAAGTATTTGTATGTATTGCACCCCGTGCAATAATGTGTTATAATTTATTCCCGTTTATTCAAGCTGCTTCATAACTATTGTTCAGTTATTGAAGTTTTCAAAGAACGAATATCTGATTCTTGATTTTGTTGTTATTCAACTGTTATAACTTGCTGAGCAATTAAATGCTCACCCTTGCTTTAAATAAAACATTTTCAGCAAAGCTAGAACGAAACGTGGAATTCGGCAAAGATTAATGAAAGGAACAAGTATTTGATTAGAAGATTATATATTAAATTATATCTATTTGTTGTGACGGATATAAGTCACAAATGTATTGTTATAATAGATAAATGATGTAATACTCATTATTTCTACATTATGACGATATAAAGGTAATAGAACCTGAGTGTAGAAGGAGATATGATGTAATAATACTGTAATTAAATTCATGTTGTTAAGATTATGTTAAATGGGTAGTACCGTGACGCACCGGACCCGGGTTTGAAGGTAGACCCGGATAAACATATTTCTCATATTCAAGAACTCATACAATACAAATTAGATCTAAATCAGTTACTATGGATCATGACTTAGTTATCATTATTCATCAACTAATTCGGCATCAAACAAATTCTGTCAAATTAGCATCAACTCTCATTACACAACCAAAACCTTTAAAAAGCTTAGCCAAACAAAATCATAGAGCCAAAAATTTTAAAAATTTTAGAGCAAAGAATTTTCAATTTTTTCCCCACAAAAATCAACACAATTAGATCATAATCTCCTAGAGTAAATCTAAATATAACCTAAACCCCTCCCTTACACTTAAAACTTACATTTTCCCCAATGTAAGACAATTATACAAAGTCGAAGTAACTAAATAAAATGCAACTAAAATACTAAAAAGTAAAACTAAAAGGTATAGAAAAGCAAATATGAGATCTTGAGTTGCCTCCCAAGCAGCGCATTTGTTTAATGTCGTTTGCCCGATATCAATCATCCTCAGTCCCCATAAACCGGATCCACTAAATCCATCATCTCAACATTCTCCACTTGATATCCTTCATAAAAGGGTTTGAGCCGGTGACCGTTTACTTTGAATATCCTTCCTGTGCTCGGACTCCGAATTTCCACTGCACCATACTGGAAAATATTGACAACAACAAAAGATCCAAACCATCTAGAACGCAACTTACTTGGAAAAAACTTTAGCCTTGAGTGGCAAAGGAGAACTTTATGTCCCACAACAAAAGTCTTCCTCAAAATCTGTTTGTCATGGAAGGCTTTAGTCTCCTCCGTGTAAATCTTCGACCTTTCATAAGCGTCATTCCTCAACTCCTCTAGCTCTTGCAACTGCAACTTCCTATGCTCGCCAGATGTATCCAAACTCATGTTGCATTGCTTAATTACCTAAAAATTAAGCTTTATGTTCTAACTCCACAGGTAGGTGACATGGTTTCCCGAACACCAAGCTATAAGGTGACATACCAATAGGAGTTTTGTATGCGGTTCTATAGGCCTAAAGTGCTCTAACCTTAGACTCCAATCTTTTCTGTTCGGATTGACTACCTTCTCCAAAATGGACTTGACCTCACAGTTGGATATCTCAGCCTGGCCATTACTTCGTGGATGATAGGATGTAGAAACCCTATGCATCACATTGTATTTCCTTAATAGTGCGGCTAGCATCCTGTTGCAAAAGTGTGTTCCTCTATCACTGATGATGGCTCTTGGAGTTCCAAACTTGACAAATATGCTAGATTTGACAAAATCTGCAACAACTTTAGAGTCATCAGTACTGGTGGCTTTAACTTCCATCCACTTAGAAACATAGTCAACAATGAAAAGAATGTAAATATTACCATAAGAAACAGGAAAAGGTCTCATAAAATCAATACTCCAAACGTCAAAAATTTCTACAATTAAGATGGGAGTTTGTGGTATTTAATTCTTATGTGACATGTTCCCTATCTTTTAACAATTTCCACATGATTTGTAAAACGTATAAGAATCTTTAAAAATATTTAGCTAATAGAAACCACATTCCTAAACCTTATAGGTTGTCCTTTTTGGTCCAAAGTGACCTCCACAAGCATAAGAGTGACAAAAATTTAGAATCAACAAAAATTCACTATTAGGCACACACCTTCTAACTATCTGGTCAGTACAAAACTTCCATAAATATGGATCGTCCCAAACATAATATTTGGCATCACTCTTAAAGTTTTTCTTTTTGGGATTTAGAGAATTCACTAGGAAGATAGGCACTAACCAAGTAATTCACAATATTAGCATACCAAGGTACAATCTCATCAATGAAAAATAAATGCTCATCTGGAAAGAATCATGAAATGGTAATGTCTCTTCATCCATAATCAACCTGCTCAAGTGATTCGCTACCAAGTTGTCCATTCCCTTCTTATCCTTGATCTCCAAGTCAAATTCTTGTAGCAACAGAATCCATCTTATGATCTTAGGCTTGGATTCCTTCTTGGTCAGCAAATACCTGAGAGCCGCAAGGTCAAAATAAACTACAACTTTAGTGCCAAACAGATAAGATCTAAACTTGTCCAAAGTAAAAACAACAGATAAAAGTTCTTTTTTAGTTGCAGAATAGTTAATCTGAGCAGCATTCAACGTTCTAGAAACATAGTAGATATATAGCATGAACAACTTTGTCGACTCTTTGGCCCAAGACAACTCCAACTGCATAGTTACTTGCATCACACATGATCTCAAATGACAAACTCTAATTAGGTGCCGAATCACCGGTGTTGAGGTCAACAGTAACTTACACAATGGCAATGCTATCTTTGAGAAGTCCTTGATAAATCTGCGATAAAAACCTACATGTCCAAGAAAAGAGCGAATCTCCTGCACACTTGCGACGTAAGGTGTAACAATTCAAATTTTCGGATAATTATTAAAATAAAGATTTTAATTAAATAAATTGTTATTTTAATAATTTATTATATCATACTGCTTATGTGAATATACGCGGTATAATATGTGTATTTTTGTGATGTAGTGAATATATATATATATATATATATATATTTACTGCGTGTAAATAAATTGTTAGAAACAATTTATAGTAAGAAAGAATTTAATTATACAAAATAAAATTGTATATATTAAATACAAGAATTAAAATAGTTAATAGAATGATTATTTATTATTTTAATGTAATTAATTATCGCGTAAGAAGTGGTAAAATAAAATTATGAAATTATCCCATAAGTATTGAAATAATTTTCGTAATTATTTGAAGGAAATTATTATCCAATATTTGGAAATATTAGATTACATATTCGCATAATGTATCATTACGCGAAATGTACGGAGGATTAATTAGTATAAGTATATGTTAAATATGTACCATGTATTATGTACTAAACTGAGAACTTAATCTTCAAGTATCTAAATTGAGTCTGGAAACTAGGAAAGCAGGAGCTGGCTTGCAATAAAGGTCTATACGCTAATAACTCAACAAGCCTATTATGTAAGATATAAGAAAATTTCGTGCAGAGCAAGTGAAAAGCTCAGTTAAGCTATCAACATGAGGAACAAGATTAATCTGTCTATAAAAGCTAAGCTAAAGCCTTCAAAATCAGTTCCTTGGCTTAGTAATAAGGTTCCTGCTCTGTCACTTCATCTTATAATAACTAAGCTGATATAGAAGCCATCAACTGAAAGAGATTTTCACAGAGAATCAGAACAAGAGATAATGAAATGATAAAGTTAAATTGCTATTGGGTTGATAGCTTATTTAAATTGAAGCTATGAATGGTTATGTGGGTCAAATTGAATTGGTGTGGTAAATGTTCAGAGGATTGCTCTGAAATCTGGGGTTAGCTTATACTGAAATTTCTATGGAATTGAAAGTTCTAGACCATGCCCACAACTTAAATGATATAATGTTCAAATGAAGATTTTATATTTAAATCTTAGAAATCAAAGGCATGTAATGCCTATATATGGTAATTGACAATGTGAATAGAAATAAAATGTGTCCCTAGTAATCTGAAATCCTTGTATAGCCGCTATGAAGTATGATAGTTAGTTTGGTGAATTGAATTTAAGGTTCTGCAAAATATTCTATAACTTTAGTTCCTTTATGCTTAGTATTATTATGTGTTTTCTGTGTTCATGAGCTTAATTAAGGTGTTTATAGATTTTATGAAGAATTGATGTGATTTTGCAAATATGGAGTTTAATGTCGAGTTTTATGTTATTTTGCAGAAAACTCTTCGATCGTTGGGTGAGAGCTCTACGTCCGTAGTGTTACAGTGGTAGCCTGACAGCTCTACGATCGCAGGAAGGTCAAGGCAGAGTCACGCGACGGTTTGATATAGTACTCTTCGATCGTTGAGTGGAGTGACGTCTGACAAGAGTTACTCTACGATAGTGCTGTCTGTTCGACGATTCCGAAGTCTACTCTACGATTGGCAAGTTTACTTGGCAGCTAGCTACTCTACGTTTTCGAGGTTTACTCTAAGATCGCGATAAGTGCTGGTGCGGAGCATACTCTATGTTTTGCTGAGAGAATGTTACTCTACGATTTTGGTCGACATGCAGATTTCCAATTCTGAGTAGGATTGAAACATTGAAGCTTAAAGATATAATTCGTAACATGATTTGGAGATGAAGTTACAATCATAGATGGAAGCTAAGCTGATTATGGGAAGTAAAGTCTGATATAGAATCTGAGTTGAAGATAAATATGGAAACTGACGCCGAACTGGAAAAGGAAACTGAGGAAGACTTGGATTTGGAAACTAAATTCTAGATTGATAAGGAAGTTACTTAAAGTTGAATTTCAGAGATTGAGAAGGATTTGGAATCCTACCATATTTGCAGAGTGAAGACTTCCGAATTAGAATTAGATTAGAATTCTTCTAAGGTTTCAAAGCATCTATAAATACCTTTAACTTGTAATCAGTTGAAATCATCATGGATCATCATCCTAGATCATATTTTATTTGTTTATCAGCATGTTAGCTTAGTTTATTTTTATTCAGTTCTAAGGGGATGTGGAACCTTATTTTCAGTTAACAGTATAATTGAGTTTTATTATTGATTCCTTCATATATGAGATTTATTCTGATAATCTGTTTTAACTGATTATATGTTATTTTATCTGATTGATTTAATGTGGCCAATTAGATTAATCTGATGAATATCATCTGCTAGATTAAGGTATGATATTAAGCAAACGATGTTATATCTGATCACAGGTAGTACTTAATAATATTTGATTGTAGACAAGCTTTTGGGTATTATTAAGATTATCAGAAGGCAAGTTAAATAATCCCTGATAGTGTGATTGTTGCTTGGAATAACCTAATTCTCTATTTCTTAATGCTTATATTATATTAAATCTAGACTAATAGTTTTGGGTTATATAATAGTTAGGATCTAGTGGGGGCGATTGTCACATTAGATTTAAAATCTAAGGAGGATTTCGGATAATTGAGCGATTGCTGATCATCTAGGGTTATTAATTTCATATTGAAGGAAGAAATAATGTTAACTTGATTACACTGTTGCTGTAAATTGGTGAAGCTGAACTGAAGAACTGAAGATTTAATTTATCTGATTATCTTTATTATTTTAACTTTGTTTTCTTTAGTTAATCATAATTCAAAACCCCCCAATTCTTTATTTATTGTTTATAGTTAGAAACATTAGAATAAATTCAAAACAATATCATTCTCTGTGGGATCGACCCTTACTTATTACTATACTGTGTTTAGTTTTGAGTTCGTAGAGTTAAGTAAGGTTTTTATTTTTGGTTTGTTTGACCACAACTTTCCAAATTTTGGCGTCGTTGTCGGGGAGTGATTATTTATTTTGATTTATTCTTTGTTTCTTTTCTTTTATTTTATGACTCGATTCTCTTACTCTATTGAATTGAAATTTTGATCCAAAGATAGAAAAAACAAACAACAAGGAGGCTGAGAAAACAGAATAGTAAAGCCAAAAGCACAACTGCAGACCTAGAAGAAGCTCTTATTCCATCACATAGCCTAAACATAACAATTCAATTGCTATCAAACAATTCATCTACTGAATTAGAAGAAAAAGAAGAGATGGCTACTCCCAATAATAGGACTTTGAAAGAACTAGCTAATCCTGATCTTAATCAACCAGCTTTGTGTATTGAGTATCCTATTTTAGACGTTGCTTTTGAATTAAAATCTGGACTAATTCATATTTTGCCTACTTTTTGTGGTCTTACAAGTGAAGATCCATACAAGCATCTAAAGGAGTTTCATATGGTGTGTTCAACCATGAAGCCACAAGGAGTGAGAGAGGAACAAATTAAACTTAGAGCTTTTCCATTCTCATTGGCAGATCTGGCAAAGGACTGGTTATACTATCTACCTTCAGAAGCAATTCAATCATGGACTGATATGCAAAAGCTATTCTTGGAGAAGTACTTTCCTGCTTCAAGAGTTGCCAACATAAGGAAGGAGATATGTGGAATCAGGCAGTTCAATGGAGAAACTTTCTATGAGTACTAGGAAAGGTTTAAGAAGTTATGTTCCAGCTATCCACCCCACCAAATAGATGATCAACACCTGATCCAATACTTCTATGTGGGACTGTTGCTAATGGATAGGAGCATGATTGATGCAGCCAGTGGAGGATCACTAGTAGATAAAACACCAGAAGCTGCAAGGAATTTAATTGCAAACATGGCAGCTAACTCTCAGCAGTATGGAACCAGGATGAGTCATACAAGGGTGAATGAGGTAAGCACTGATCATATTGGGTAACAAATATCTGATTTAACTGCTTTGGTTCGACAAATGGTTGTAGAAAATATGCAAAAAGCAAGAATATGTGGAATTTGTTCAAAGTCAGGGCATAATATAGATGATTGTCCAACACTGCAAGAGAATGCAATTATTCAACAAGTCAATGTTGTGGGGACAATTCCAGGATAATATCACCATCAGTATGACACTTACAATCCAGGATGGAGAGATCATCCCAACTTGAGTTATGAGGATAATAGGCAGCCTGATTTTCAACAGATGCAACAGCAGTACCAACATGAACAAACAGTTCCTTCCAGTTCAGAACCATCTCTTGAGGATATGTTTAAAGCTTTCATGACCCAAGCACAACAGTTCCAGCAGGAAACAAAGTCTTCCATACACCAGTTGGAGAATCAAGTTAGTCAGCTTGCTACAATAGTTAGTAGATTGGATTCTGTAGGCTCAGAGAGATTGCCTTCACAAACAGTTGCCAATCCAAGAGAGAATGTAAGTGCGATTACCTTGGGAAGTGGTGCAGATGTATGTCAGGGAGAACAATCAGTGTTTACAAAACCAGTCAGACAATGGTAGCACAAACAACTGGCCTATGGATGATTGTGAAGTTCCCAAACGTAAATTTCAACCTTTCTTTAAGTATAAACCAGTGCTTCCTTTTCCTCAAGTCTTAACGAAGAAATACAAAGTTGGAAAACTGTAACGCCCCCAATATTGGGACCAACTTAATCTAAAATTAGGACTAATTTTAATCCCGACCTTGTGCGTTAAATGCTATCTTAATTCAGCTTTACCTCATATTAAGATGAAATAATAGCTGAAAATGCGGACAATTAAATTTTTTTTATATTTTTCTTTCTATTCCCTGAAATCGCAACCTTTACAATTATACATTGAAGTAGATATGAGTATATACAACTCAATTCTACATTCAAATTCTTTCTTATATAGTATTATCACTATATTGATTTTCTTTATATAATACTCATCCCAATATATTCAAAACAAATATTCTTTGTATATTAAATAATTCAAATTTTACGTACCAGTCAGTTACATATATCAAGAATCATTGTCACGATTCAATACAAGTTCTAATTAAAGAAACGAAGTTGCTTTGCACGACTTCTAATCTTTATCGTCGAGATAGCAGATAATATCACCTTGCATTTTTTTTCCTGCAAAATTTGGGTTTTGCAAGTCTGAGCTCGACAGCTGAGCAAATCTAGCAGTTTTCATGCTTCATGTAGCACATAATTTCATGCTCAGCTGATACATCATAATCATTCTACTATGCTCTAAGCCATGCAATTTCATATGCTTGATATATCTAAGATATCACTTATCACGTATAGACTGAGTCCCATAACTCAATCAATTTAGTCATAGTTTGACTTTCACATTTCATAAAGCATAACATGTAATTCATCATATTCAAGAAGATCACATTATATATTCAACAACAAATTGAAACAACACATAGGAACTGAAAGACTTGCCTTGCGAGTTGATTACATTTATAGCTTTTAGCTTAACTTCTCTTCACAATTCCTACACAATTGTGTTCACTTATGTACATATATTAGGTAACAAATCATGTCACATAACATGTATTTATGTATGTAAATTGTATAACCACATAAACCACATTCTTGGTTTACATGAACTATAATCTTTTGTTCTTGTCTTAAGACTTAGAAACTTTTGTTCTTTATCACACTTTTTACGTCCAAAAAGGTTCTCTTATGGCTTTAGTATATAAATATTCTACGTTTCAAGTTATAAACCATTTACAACCCGTTTTACGGATATTTCTTATCTTTATTTATAAACTTGAGATCATATGGTTTACGAATAACTTTTAATGCATAAACATGGCCTTACTACATCATTTCTTTAATTTTCATAATTTTCATAATTTTCATGCCTTTTTGATAGTTCATGTGCTAAACCATGCTATCGTCACGTATGCAAATGCTTCGCTTCATTAGTAGCTTAGCTTCGCATTTATTCTCGCGAATAATTTATATTCACGCTTTGCTTATATTTTAAATATATATATATACACCAATATAAAATTCTTCGTTCAAAATCTTCGTTTCGAAACCCGGAAACTTCCATTTCATTACTTATTTTATGTTATTCGCGTTTTATAAATTAACTAACGCAATAACATTTCAAAAATGTACGTCTTACGGCGTCGCGACGTTCGGGAATGCCACGACCCACTTATCGTCCCCCTACAATGGTTTATATTCATCAGTATACCTTTTATGATATTTAACTTTTATAGGTTAGAACATTTTTGGAACAGTGTCCAAAAATGTCGCATGTCGTCGCGAAACGTCTCGGCGACACGCCCGTGACATGCCCGACATGCACGCGCCGCTCGGCGTCGCCCAACATGCCCCGAAGTACACCACGTTGTTCGACATCGTCTGGCGTCGCACAGCGAGCCCAACATCGACAACGTGCGGCCAGCGTCGACAGCGTGCGGCCAGCGTCGACATTGTGCGGCCAGCGTCCGCAGCGTGCGGCCAGCGTCGACATTGTGCGGCCAGCGTCCGCAGCGTGCGGCCAGCGTCGGCATTGTGCGGCCAACGTCGACAGCGTGCGGCCAGCGTCGGCATTGAGCGGCCAGCGTCGACAGCGTGCGGCCAGCGTCGGCATTGAGCGGCCAGCGTCGACAGCGTGCGGCCAGCGTCGGCATTGTGCGGCCAGCGTCGACAGCGTGCGGCCAGCGTCGGCATTGAGCGGCCAGCGTCAGCATTGTGCAGCCAGCGTCGACAGCGTGCGGCCAGCGTCGGCATTGAGCGGCCAGCGTCGACATTGTGCGGCCAGCGCCCCAACGCGTCGCACAGCGCCCCAATTTGCCGCCCAGCGCCCCACACTGCGGCTGGGCAGTGCCCTGCTACTGCTCAGCTGCTTCTAGCCTACTTCATGCAATTTTAATTCTTTGCACGCTTAACGGATTGCAACCAATTTTTTTGATATGCTATAGACACCATAGCAGGCTATTTTTAAAACATACAAACCACCCATTTTGGGTCTTTTAGGCAGCCCATAACAGGTCTTGAAAATGCCCCTCCATAACAGTTTTTAACTTTTCTTCTTGTCTCAAAAATACTTCCTTTCTTGATTCAATTCGCCCATACCCTTTAATTATTTATATATAACATATACGAAACCAACTCAGGCCTTAGCTTCACCTAATTATGGATTTTTAGGCAAAATATCTCTTTTAGGAATTTAATCGAACATAACGCGAGCGTCCATTTCATGGACTGATTTCATAGCCATTTAATTAGGTTTCGGCCAATGTTTTTCCTCCTTATAACACCGCACAACACACACTAGCTCCATATTTCTAATTCCAACCAATAGAATTCATTTACACAGTCATTTCCAATACATATACAATTAATTCAACTAGTTAGCTTACAAAAGAAAAACTAAATTCTTAGCTTCCTTGAGTCTAATGTAACAATTAAGCAATGTTACACTTCCTATTGTCAAATAACATAGTTATAAACAATAGCCCAGTCCAAAATAATTCCTTTTTCTAACTAATTTCACTTTAAAATTTATTACCCAACTTAGCTCATGATTTGAATTTCATAATGAAAACATAGCTAGGATTAGTTAAATACCTTAACTAGCTTTTCTTCAATTCTTAAACTTCTTCATAGCTTCAATTCCGGAATTATACTTAGCACAGTTGGAATTGAACTTAGAAAGAAGAAGTTCAGCAGGCTGTGTTTGGGCAGGAGAGGAGCTCGGCAAAAATTTGGGTTTTGCAAGTCTCTTATCTCTCTTTTCTTGCTCCTCCCACATACTTGCTCCATACGAAAATTGGAATACTTGGAGGTTACTCCCTCTTATTTAGCCCAGCTGCTTGATCATTTCGTGTGTATATATATATATATATAATACATTAGCTGCTCCTTCTCATCAGTCTCATGCTGAACATATTCCTAGCTTTGCTTCGTGGATAATTAATGGCCTAATAGAAGGCCACCTCCTGCTTAAGCTTCTACTGACTCAGCTTTATATTACTCTGCATACTACCTTATAACTTAAACATACATGTTCATTACATGTACTACATTACAAACATATTCTACTTTTTAATACATATACCAATTAATGTATTAAAATTACTTAATTCTGCCAATAATAATGAAATTAATACATTAAATAAAATAACATATTTAATGTAACAAACCAATTAAAATAATTAACTATTTTAATTTACTTGTTTAATATATACAACTAATTTTGTATAATTAAATTTAATTATCTATTTCCTTCCATAAATTGTCTTCAACAATTTATTGCTATTCGTTAAATATATTACTTTAATATATTTAACCATAATTTAAATATTACCTTAATTCACCAATTTACTTAAGTGAATTAATTAACTTGCTCATGAAATTAATTCATAATAAATTCATTACAAGACTTTATAATCAAATTATACTATTTCATACCTATTAAAATAATTTAATATTATAAATTATTTTAATTTGCTTATCAATAGATGTAAAAGTTTTGTATCTTTAAAGCTATCCATCTTTTAAATAAATTGATTCTATAATTTATTTTCATAAAATAATAAATATATAATAATAATATATTTATTATTCACAAAAATCACATATTGCATAGCATATATTCACGTGTGCATCACATATTACATAGCATATCACCAAATAAGAATTTTATTTATTAAATTCTTATTTTTAATATTTTCTGAAAATTCGGGTCATTACAAAAACATTCAGAGTTATATTCAGAGGAGTATGACGAATTTCTGGCAGAATTAGTGTAATAACCAAGAATATTGAGATCACATTGTAAATGTATATATTAATTATTAATTAATGTACTGATTACTTTGTGACTTGTGAAGGATAAGTATGTGATTAAATAAATATATACATATGTACGTATATATATTGTAGATATGTGAATAATTATTTGTTATATAGAACCTAATCATATATTAGGTATAAGAATTATGTGGTTACACTATTACATCCATGGAATAGTCCAAATACTTAAATTATTATTGGGCTAGTTCAATTGAATTATTAAACAAGCCTAAATTTAGATCTTAATTATGGACTTGTAGTTTGGGCTTACAAGATATTTCCTTGGCCCAATTTCATTCTTACCATGATCAGTCAAAAGAAAAAGGGAGGACCCAAGTTATTTATATGGCCCAATCCGGTTTAATGGTGGTCAGCCATAGAAAGGTGATTCACTAAAGTTATAATTCGGCAGCCCAATTAGATGTAACCCAAGATAATAAGACAGAGATATCAGATGAATATTTTGGAAAGTAGTACACACATCTTAAAATCCCTTACCATACACGCACCCCACCTAAAGTGAATGACTCTCTCTCTCTCTCTCTATTTCTACCAACTGACTATTGGATGTATGGTGAGGATGAGGAGTTGGTAATATTTCTGATCCATATTTCGGGATTCAGGGGATTTAAGCGAATGTGTATGGATCCTATAGATTTAGTAGAAGCCAACAACTGAGTTAAGAGTCTCTCTATAAATGGAATTCATCTTTCGTCTGTTTAAACTTGCTGAGATAGCTAGAACTGATATAGAAAGAAACATTATGAGCTGGAGGGTATATAAGAGGAGTAATTTATAGCAGACAGAACTGATCAGCGGATTCCCTCTAATTTTGTTACCTATTTTGGAAAGAAAAGGAAACGGGCATCTAAAGCTAAGAGGTGAGCAGTTTTCAAACCTCAGTAATAGTTTATATATGCTCATATTATTATTTTGCATATGTGAACTAGATGAAGGTTCAGAAAACAATACTAAGTGAAGTACTCTGTTTTTATGTGTTGGGCAGAGTAAAAATGTTGTCATTAAGAATACTGACCAGACCAAGTTAAACAATAAGAATGGTAGTTTGACAACCTTATACTAAAACAACCGTGATTAATTGACGGTGTCACCATTTGTTTGAGACCAACTAATGACTTGAGCCGAGCCTAAATCAGAACTACCGTAGTAAAACTAACGAAAGTAATATGTATGATTAAAATCTCATAACAAAATGTTTATGGGCCATAAGGGATGACAATCAGACCAATGATCATGACCAAAGAAGGAGTGTATCTTAGTATACACCCCGACCTATCTTTTAAGTTAAAGCCATAGGTCTTTGTTTAATCAATAGTGAGGAGACACACTATTGGATATTGAGCTTAAGTTATTCGTGAGTTCAGTAAAGCATGAGTCAGACCCAAATCATGATGTGAGACCCATATGACCTTAGACCAAATCAGTCAAGGGATATTTTCCTAAGCTAAAATTGCAAAGTAAATCTGAACAAGGAAAGGGACTCAACGATCGTAATTGGTTTTACTACGATCGTAAAGTGCACTTATGCCCATAGAGTCAGTCAACCAAGTGACTCGACGATCGTAGAGTATCTCTCGGCGATCGTAGAGTCAGTTAACCCAGTGACTTGACGATCGTAGAGTATCTCTCGGCGATCGTAGAGTTAGTTAACCCAGTGACTCGACGATCGTAGAGTATCTCTCGGCGATCGTAGAGTCAATTAGCCCAGTGACTCGACGATCGTAGAGAATCTCTCGGTGATTGTAGAGTCAGTCCGCCATGTTACTCGACGATAGTAGAGTACTTCTCATCGATCGTAGAGTAAGTTAACCAGTCACTCCGTAATCGTAAAGCTTCGCCCAAGCAACCTTAGTATAATTTCATTAAGTCAGCCAGACCTTAGTGATCGTAGAGTACTTCTCGGCCATAGAATAACCCCATAGTTTAATTACACTTTACACTTGGCTTCCAGGGGGCGCTACCCCCTTACACCCCCGTCAGCTCACCGGTGAGCTGAGCAATCGCTCGCTCCCCGGGGAGCGAGACCCCCAACTACCTTGTCGAAATGGCAATCAAAGTGTTTTAATGACAAAATGACTGTATTGAACCTAGTCCTTATGTGACTAACTAGTTTGACGACTTTGATGAACTATGTAGGATATACTTGAAGGACGATTAACGTCAAGATACTAACGTACGTGCAAGGCAAGTTCCCTAAGCTTACTCAAGATTTATGTTGAGTAAATTTCCTACCCTACTTGAAACATACCAAGCAAGTTCCTTTATGTTCACAGTTTTAAATATCATTGTGTAAGTTCCAAACTCTACTTGAATTAATTCTTTCAAGCAGGTTAGTGGGTAATTATGGTTAATTACTCCACATCCGTGATGATTGTTGATACTCATAATTGGTGTAAGTTTTTATAATCTGACTTGTATCCATCGAAAAGATATCTAGGTGGTTTAATTATTGAAAATTACTCCACATCAATGTTATTACTATTGTATGCTCAAAAGATTGTTCATTATTGAACTGTAGGAAGAATTTGACGTTCTAACATCCATGAACTGCTTAAGTCTACGCTAGTTGTATCAGCTAGACTGTGCATGTTTAAATTGGATAGACTCAACTATGTTTTAAATAGCTGTACCCAAGCCAATTGATTGGTAGGGATTCTTAGACTAAGAAAAAGAACAAGATCTATTAAGGCAATAAATTGGAAAACAATTATTTGCCCGATTATTAAGTGGTTATGCATAATTTACTGGGTATGAGAGGCTGATCCCCTCGATTACCAAAATTTTAAGAGGACTAGTAATTACTAACAACCTCCGAACTTGTTCATGGTCAATAATGACCACTTAGCTTCATCCATTCGATGATTCAATTATTGAACATGATTCTCGTCTTTTCTCTATTGATTCAATTTGTTGAAAATCTAAAAGTTAAAATTTCTTTCTAATTATGATATATCTTCTTTGCATTTAAACTTGCTAAGCAAATTAGTTGATTACCCTTGCTATATCATGACGTTTATTTCAGCTAAGCCAGAAAGTTCTACAAAGAAAGACAAAGGAAAAGGAAAAATGCAGGAGTAGTTTACTATAAACTCTTAGGCCTTATATTTGATGTAATTATTATGTAAACCTTTTGTAATATTAAAGGTATGTGTTAAGTTAAGGTTAAGTAGACCTAGGAAATATTGTTGTAGACTTTATTATGATGAACAATGTATGTTTATTATTCCACAATAGTATATAGAATGTTTATGATGTTGTTGGATCGTGAGCACCAAACCCGAGGCTAGAGAACCCAGATTTGGGGGTGTCAGATTGGAGAGGAGGGGACATAAGTTTAATAATACTGAGAAGGATGCCAAGAAAGAGGTAGATGAATTGATATTTCCTGAAGATTTTTACAATGAGAACATGGATGATATATTGATTGATGAACACAAAGATACCTTGGTTGTGGAGTTTAATGATGAAGAGATTCAGATAAATGATTATGAGGTTATGAGGTATCTTGGTATTGTTAATTCTATTTTTGCTATTGATGTTTTTTACCTTGTAAAGTAGAAATCCTTTGAGCAAACAAACAAGGAAAATTTATAAGGCTGCAATTACCAAGGGTTGGGAGCTATCTGAAGGCATGGAGCAAAGTCAAGATCTGCAGGTGTTGCCTCTTTTTTAATCTTCAGTAAAAGAGCTCTAATTCACACAAGTATACGTGGTCAACAAGTAATACAGAGGAAGTAGAGTATCGTCCCACAGAGAAAGTGCTAAATTAAATTACTATGCATCAGTCCTATCACTATATTTGTTTGCCTAAACTAATGACTTGATTGTGTTGACAAAATTATTTCTAAATCAATTAACAACAAAAAACGCAAATACTAACGAAATATATTAAACTTGGAATTAATGGGATCCTAACTTCATTTAATAATTCACCTAATTTCCACCATCATGCTAGAAAGTTCACATATCAAGAAAAATAGCCAAGGGTACTAATATAGACATAACCATCTGTCAATGTATTATGACCTACTTACATAATATCCATACTCAATAGACACCATGTAATCACCACTACAACCAAAATCACTATATTTCTATGTGAAATTGCATTTATAATGATTTAAAGCACAAACCCTTATTTTAGCTCCTACGGTGAAACAGTATATTTCTATCTGATTCACAAAATATTAAGCTATCCAATTAAGCCTCATATTCGCAAGCTATCATGATTACAATCCATACTCATATGTTATTTCTCAATTTCATACAAGCACTAAAATCGAATGGTGATCAAGCATTCATACATGCAAAACAATCATGATAGAAATTCCTTATGATATGCAAAACAATCTAACAATTAAGCTTTTAATTAGACTACATATTAAAATCCGTTAGAATCCCATAATGGATATTAGTTCATGACTGAACCAAAAGCCATTATGGGATCAAAACTACACATAGGAAAATAAACAATCAATTGAAGTAAGAAGAAGTAGATTGATCAAACCCAATTGAGGAATAAATTCCAAAGTAAAATTCAAACCACATCAATATCCAGCACTTGAACAATAATAATCCACAGTGAAAACTCCTCTAAAACTATCTCTAGAAAAGTAGAATAATAATCATAAAAGTCTCCAAGTTCCTTCCCTTTGTTTCCTTCTCTAAATCTGATCAATAATAATCTGAATCCTCTTCCAAATTGGCTTCCTTTTCCTCCTCCAGCCGTAACTCAGCACCAAGTCTCGTGACCTAGCGCCTCTGGCGCTAGCTTAGTACTAACCCTAGCGCCTCTGGCACTAGGTCATGTCCTCCTATTTACAAAAATGCCATCAAGTGTCCTTTAAGCTCCAAATTTACCCTTTTGCCCCTCCAGCTCCAATCCTACAATATACAAACACAAAAACGAATAAAACAATACTAAAAACACTTGAAGACCACAATAAATAAGTCTAACAAGACCTGATTCGTAGGTATAAAACCCACTCATCAAATACCCCCAAATTTAACCAATTGCTTGTCCCCAAGCAATGCAAGGATGCAAAATGATGCAAATGTAAACTAACTTTCATGCCTACGAATTAAATAATCAACCAACATAGTATCCAACACCAGGCCTCAAAGATATCATACAGTACTTAAGCAGAACCTCTAACCAATGCATAGTTTCTAACTTTAATCAATTAGTTAAGTTACACCTGTCATCACCCATGTTGTGCGTGTATGAATATCAACCATTTTAATCAATCGCAATTCAAATCAATCACATAATTAACTTCTTAGAGGAAAACTTTCAATTTGAACGCAATTCAACCTGTGAACACAACCAATTCAACTGATTCAAGCAATCACTAAGCATAGGGGTATCACGAAGGTTATTTAACACATTTAAATCCTTTTTAAACCCTTCCCCAGGAATCCAAACAATTGTTTTTCTTTAATGAGTGCATTTTATGCTCCATCTCACTTTCTTTTGAACGAGTGCGTTTTACGCTCCATCTCGCTCCATGTGTTTATGAGTGAGTGCGTTTTACGCTCCATCTCAACCCACCACATAATCCATTCTTTAATTGAGAAAGGTTCAAAATTTTCAAAAAAAAAATTTTAGCACCCCAAGATTCCCCCAAACTTAGATTCTTGCCTGTTTTTGATTTAACAAACGTTTCACCGATATTATCAAGTTTTAACCCAAATCTTCCACCAGAAGAAAATTATGCAACAATTTGAATTAAATTGATCAAAACAATTGATTATGTGCTTTCCTAGCTAACAAGAGTTTCAGACAAGTTCAACTTCACTTCCTAATCAAAGTCATCACTAAGCACTAGCTTTCAATTCTTCTTAAGTTAAAACCATGAAACCAATCTTATCATTGGCCACATTAGACACTATACCAATTTATGCTTAATTCATGAAACTAGATGCATAACACAACCTAAAATGCAATGTAACTACCAATGCAACTACAAGCAACATGCATAATTTAATGAAACAAAATCAGACAAGATCTAAAATATCTACACATGAACATGGGCCTAATCTATATGCATATAATCCACCCCCAAACTCAAATGACACAATGTCCTCATTGTGTAAAACATAAAGAAATTAAGAGCTGAGGACTTCCCTGATAAACGCTACTCGTCATCACTATCATCCGCATCAGGAGGCGAGTCAGGTGGTGGGTAAATAGAAAGAGGAGGAGCTGGTGGAAACTAAAATAGCCCATGTAGTAGAATTGCAATTTGGTTTGGTGAAGGAGAAAGCAAATCTTGGTATTATGTTCTTGCTTTTGTGTGTTGTGCCCTCATTAAGGTCGATCTAGTGTTTTTGCATTTTTTTTCAAAGTTCCCAGCCGAGCGCATCTGGCGCTGAGGTTTGTGAAGAGTTGGACGCTGCTGGCACTTGCTTGTAGAATTAAGGTGTTGGGACTAGCGCCAGAAGCGCTAGCTTTTGTTCATGCCGAGCGCCTAGAGCGCTTGGTTGCAGAATCGTGTAATGTTGCCTAGCGCCTCAGGCGCTGATGATGCATGCTGGCTGGTATACAGAAATTGGTCCTTGGCCTAGCGCCTCAAGCGCTACATGTGTGCTTCGTTGAGCGCTGTAGGCGCTTGAGCCTACACTTAACCAATTTTTCTCAGTTCTTACTTCTATCTGCAAACAAATCACCCCAAATTCCAAAATTAGTTACAAAAACCCCTTTTTTTTTAAAACAAAAATAATTGACTAAACAAAAGCAAAACATAAAATTAAAACGCTGGGTTGCCTCTCAGATAGCGCTAAGTTATAGTCAATTAGCTTGACTGTCTCTGAATCTCATTCTGGTTCAATCGCAAAAAATGTCATTGCATGCCTCCTCTTAGTCTTTTCTTTGAATTCCTTGGCATCATTGTACGTTTGAAAACCCCCAAACTTATCTTCATCCATTGGCAGAAAATAACTATCATCATTCAATTCAACTTTTCCTGTATCCTTGACCACTTCTTTCATTATCGGATTAAGCCTTCTTTGCTGCTCAACCGACGGCTTGCAACCATCTTCCAGCAGGATCTTATGCATGCAAAAAGAAGAGCTTATTCCCTTGATAGCAGCTATGGTCCATCCAATAGCTGATTTGAACTCTCTAAGCACTCGTAGTAGTTTTTCCTCCTGAAAAGATGTTAGTGCAGAAGAAATAATCATAGGTAGCTTTGAATCTTTCATTAAAAATGCGTACCTGAGATGTTCTGGAAGTGGTTTAAGTTCAAGTTCGGGAGGTGTCTCAAGAGATGGTTTCAACTTTACCGATGTCTCTCCCGCTTTCGTAAGTGGCTCGACAGGTGTGCTGAATTTTTCGAATTTGGGGGTGGTATCTAGATATTGCACAAGTTCGGCACATTCTTCATCCTCTAAATCTGAATTTTCAACAATCACTCTCTGCAGTGGTTCATATTCCAACAAACTCTCAACTTCATCATGCACTATACTACTCACCAAGTCAACTCTGAAGCATTCCTCTTCATCAGTTGGGAACTTCATTGCCTTGAAGACGTTAAACTTCACCTCCTGATCATGTACCCGCATTGTAAGCTCCCCTTTCTGCACGTCTATCAAAGTCCTCCCCGTGGCTAGGAATGGTCTCCCTAGTATGATTGGTATATTTTTGTCCTCCTCATAGTCTTAGATGATGAAGTCCGCCGGAAAGATAAATTTGTCCACTTTTACCAGTACGTCCTCCACTATCCCCCGTGGATACATGATAGATCTATCAGCTAGCTGCAGGGAAATATTTGTTGGCCTTGGTTCCGGCAATCCCAACTGACTGAATAAAGACAAAGGCATTAGGTTGATACTTGCCCCAAGATCACACAAACATTTATCGAAGCTCATCTTTCCAATTGTACATGGAATAGTGAAACTGCCCGGATCTTTCAGCTTTGGAGGTAGTTTACGCTGAAGCACTGCACTGCATTCCTCCGTTAAGGCCACTATCTTAAATTCGTCTAATCTTCTCTTCCTTGACAATATACCCTTCATGAACTTTGCATAACTTGGCATTTGTTCCAATGCCTCCGCGAAAGGTATGTTGATCTGTAATTTCTTAAAAACCTCCAAAAACTTTCTGAACTGTTTATCGTCCCTTTGCTTGTTCAATCTCTGCGGATACGGAACTTGAGGATGAACTTGTGGTACTGTAGTCACGGGCTTCTTTTCTGAACTCGCTTTATCCTTCTTTGTTTGCTGCGACTTGGACTCATCCTTCATCTCTTTCTGTTCAGGTTTAATTTCTGTCTCAGTTTCTATCCCAATGTCATCCCCTTGTAAACTCGGTGCTGCAGTGCCTGGTGCATTTCCTGAATATTGCTTTCCCGATCTGAGTGTAATGGCCTGACACTGTTCCTTACCCTCTCTCCGTGGATTTGCCTCTGTGTTACTTGGTAATGAACCCTGGGGCCTGCTGTTAAGCATAGTCGCCATTTGCCCCATCTGAGTTTCCAGATTTTTAATAGCCACTGCCTGGCTTTTGATCATCACTTATGTATTTGCCATGTACTTTAACATCATCTCCTCCATTTCTGATTTCTTTTCTTGCTGAGGTGCATATGGAGTAGGATATTGTTGTTGAGAATATCCCGGTGGAAAAGGTGGTCGTGGAGTAAACTGTTGCTGCGCTGGCTGAGATGGAAACTATTGATTCTGTTGAAACTGTTGTTGCTGATTTCCTTGATTATTTGACCAACTAAAGTTTGGATGATTGCGGTTGTTGGGGTTGTATGTGTTCTGAAACTGACCTTGGTCTTTCCTGTAAGTGTTCACATACTGCACTGACTCCGACTTGATAGCACATTGATCTGTTGAGTGCGACCCCGCACAAATCTCACATACGAAGGCAACTAACTTGGCTTTGCTTTCTGACAACGAATCTATTTTCTTTGCCATAGCCGCCATCTGTGCTGACAACTGGGTAATAGCATCCACTTCCAACAAACCTGCAACTCTGGGCTGTGGCGTTCTGGCTGTAGGATTCTGGAAATCATTTGCCGCCATAGTCTCTATAAGGTTATAAGCCTCGTCATAGCTCTTCGCCCCTAAGGCTCCACCTGCAGCTGCATCTACCATCTGTCTCGACTGCCATCCCAATCCATTATAAAATGTGTTGATCACCATCCAATCTAGCATCCCATGGTGCGGACACTTCCTTAGCATCTCCTTGTACCTATCCCAGGCCTCGTATAATGATTCACCCTGTTGTTGCTCAAATTGAGAGATTGTTGTCCTCAGTTTTGCAGTTTTAGCCATTGGGAAAAACTTGGCTAGAAACTTTTGTGCTAGGTCCTCCCATGTAGTGATTGATCCTGCAGGCAAAGAATGAAGCCAACTTCTTGCTCTATCCCTTAATGAAAATGGAAACAGTCTTAGTCGAATGGCATCCTCCGTCACCCTGTTATATCTAAATGTATCACAAATTTCAATGAAACTCAAAAGATGCTCATTAGGATCGTCTGTAGCAGCACCCCCAAACTGGACCGAATTCTGCACCATTTGAATGGTTCCTGGTTTAATTTCAAAGGTATTTGCTGCTATTGCTGGTCTGACTATGCTAGACTGCAATCCAGTGATGTTTGGCATGGAATAGTCCCTCAAAGCTTTATGCTCCTCTCTTTGCTCGATTCTCTGTTCCTCCGCCATCTTCGGAATAGTTCTTTCTAACTGTGCTTGTAAATTCCTACGCACTCTCGCTTTCCAACCTCTTCCGTCAATATTATCCTGAGCTGGTGTCAATTCTGAGTTGGATGATCGTCGTGCATAAAAATTTTACAAATACCTGAAACCAAAACAAAAATAAAAATAGAAATGAGAAAAGATTAGATTTGTCTAAGTCAAACAATATAGCTTAAAACTGATGATAATAATAAAAATCTAACGCCTTTCCCCGGCAACGGCGCCAAAAACTTGTTGCCTCTTTTTTAATCTTCAGTAAAAGAGCTCTAACTCACGCAAGTATACGTGGTCAACAAGTAATACAGAGGAAGTAGAGTATCGTCCCACAGAGAAAGTGCTAAATTAAATTACTATGCATCAGTCCTATCACTATATTTATTTGCCTAAACTAATGACTTGATTGTGTTAACAAAATTATTTCTAAATCAATTAACAACTAAAAACGCAAATACTAACGAAATATATTAAACTTGGAATTAATGGGATCCTAACTTCATTTAATAGTTCACTTAATTTCCACCATCATGCTAGAAAGTTCACATATCAAGAAAAACAGCCAAGGGTACTAATATAAACATAACCATCTGTCAATGTATTATGACCTACTTACATAATATCCATACTCAATAAACACCATGTAATCACCACTACAACCAAAATCACTATATTTCTATCTGATTCACAAAATATTAAGCTATCCAATTAAGCCTCATATTCGCAAGCTATCATGATTACAATCCATACTCATATGTTATTTCTCAATTCCATACAAGCACTGAAATCGAATGGTGATCAAGCATTCATACATGCAAAACAATCATGATAGAAATTCCTTATGATATGCAAAACAATCTAACAATCAAGCTTTTAATTAGACTACATATTAAAATCCGTTAGAATCCCATAATGGAGATTAGTTCATGACTGAACCAAAAGCCATTATGGGATCAAAACTACACATAGGAAAATAAACAATCAATTGAAGTAAGAAGAAGTAGATTGATCAAACCCAATTGAGGAATAAATTCCAAAGTAAAATTCAAACCACATCAATATCCAGCACTTGAACAATAATAATCCACAGTGAAAACTCCTCTAAAACTATCTCTAGAAAAGTAGAATAATAATCATAAAAGTCTCCAAGTCCCTTCCCTTTGTTTCCTTCTCTAAATCTGATCAATAATAATCTGAATCCTCTTCCAAATTGGCTTTCTTTTCCTCCTCCAGCCGCAACTCAGCACCAAGTCTCATGACCTAGCGCCTCTGGCGCTAGGTCATGTCCTCCTATTTACAAAAATGCCATCAAGTGTCCTTTAAGCTCCAAATTTATCCTTTTGCCCCTCCAGCTCCAATCTTACAATAAACAAACACAAAAACGAATAAAACAATACTAAAAATACTTAAAGACCACAATAATTAAGTCTAACAAGACCTGATTCGTAGGTATAAAACCCACTCATCAGCAGGATGTTGCTACTACTTTAAGGCTTGAACTATTACCAGTTCACTTGCAGTATACAAGTCCAATTACATAGATAGAGAGGAAAGATGTCGAGTCAATGACATTAAACAAGATCAGCTTCTTGGGAGGCAACCCAAGATTCAGATTTGATTTTCTATCCTCATTACTTTTTATTTTATAGTTGCATGCTAGTTAGTAGTACTTTCTTCTGTGCATGATTTTCTTACATTGGGGATAATGTAAGGTTTAAGTGCGGGGGAGGGGTTTTAGGATATTATTTGAGTTATTAGGTTTTTATTTAGATATGATATGGTGGATATGATGCTTTGAAAATTTTTGAATTTTGAAAATTTTTCTGACTCTACGATCGTAGTGGTCTGCTAAGCTTTTGAAGGTTAAAATCGTAGAGTAAATATTGATTCTTATTTGCAGAATTTGATTTGATGCCTTATTAACTGATAAACAATGATGACTTAGTTAGGATCCATATGAACTAATTTTGAATTGGGATTGTTTTGCATAAATACTTGAATATGGGATACATGATTACTTGACTAAGTTATTTATGGGATTATACTTTGTGCACTTATCTTGAGATTTGAGACTTGTTTAAACTGTTATTTTGTTTGCAGAACCTTGTGTAAGAAAAATCTTTGAAAAAAATAGGAAATTATGAAAATTGCATAATGAAAGAAATGCATATGTCTTGTGGTGGGTTGAGATGGAGCGTAAAACGCACTCACCCATAAACACAAGAGCGAGAAGGAGCGTCAAACGCACTCGCTGAGAAGCAAATAAGTGAGAAGGAGCATAAAATGCACTCACTTGAAAGGGAAAAAAATGTGAAAGGTAAAATGGAGCATAAAATGCATTCACCTAAGGAAAGTTAATATCTGCAGGTTCTGTGGGTTAGAAATTTTGCAAATTTTTTGCAGGATATTTAGGTCTTGAGTTTTGAGTCAGTGTGCACAATTGTTATTTCATATAATTGAGTTGGGTATTTGTGTTGATCATATGAGAGATATTTATGTGGATATATTCTGATTTGGATGATGTTTTATGGGAAATGACATAGTTGTTATTGTGAGTTGGTTGATGAGGTGTTAGTCAAGTTTCTGTGATAGGTGTTATTATTCCATGATGTTTAGTTAGAGACCTTTGAAAGTTTAGTTGGGCTGAGCCAGATAAGATTTTGATTTCTGTTTACATGAGGACATGTAAAGACTAGAATCCGAAGTGGCGCGGCCGCGCTGGTCCCCAGAAAATCCAAAATGCTTTCGTGCTATCTGGACTTATGGGCAAGTGTATTAGGGTCTTTTAGGCATAAAATGTGTCTTAAAGTGTGGCTAAGCTAGCTAAGCAAGAAATGACTTGGTAAACTTGAATTAGTATAGAATTTCAAAGGAAGAGTTATGTTACTTTGAAAAAAAAATGAAGTTGAATACATTCAAATGAAGTTGAGTGTGCATAATGTGACCTCTCTGGTAATAATACAAGTATCAAGCATGTTCATGGGCAATCCGTGATCAAATGAACAAGTAAGGCTAGTTTTACAAAAGAAAATGCAAATGGATTGTTAAGTTATGGAATGCATGGACCTAAGTTGGTTTGTAAACTTCCAAAGTTCTGTGTTTGTATTGTTGTTTGTTGTCAAGGTACCCCATCATTATTAAGATTGAGCAAAGTCAGAAGCAATTCAGTTCTGGGCTAATCTGAGAGTAGCGCGATCGCGCCACTCTCAAGCCTAAATGCAACGCGGCCGTGCCGTGCTGCAGAAATGCTAAGATTTTTTATATGTTATATGATATTTAGAGCGCGTTGGTTTAAGTTTTATAAGCAAGATTTCATGTCAAATGTGGTGCCTAGCATGACTAGGCATAAACTAGCTATGTCAAACAAAGGTTTCTAATAAAAAGGAATGGATTGCAAAGAAGAATGAACGTTAAGAATCTAACTAGGAGCTAAATGTAAACTGAATTTATATTGATTAAATACGAGTAACTATTTGGTGTATATGTGCATCAAGTGTATGAGATTCAAATTTTATATCGAATGTATGATTGACGTGTACCTATTTGTGAACTGAAATCATGTAGGATACCGAAATAGTAATAGTTGTAATCGTAAACTCCGAACAAGGCAAGTTTCCTAAACCTTTGCATTTATTTTATGCAATAGATCTTCATATGAGAAAAGCATGTTTAAAACTCAGTTCAGATATACATTGAAAGATTATCAATATTTTGATAACAGAATATGCAGTTTAAAGATAGTCTAAGCCATTTGTTCTAGCTAGACAAAGTTTATAATATTTCATTGCTTTTATATTAAGTCTTTGAAATATTATTGAATAGATAGAGCTGTTCAATCATATTGCTTTGATTTGAACTCCAGACTAAGAATGAACATCCCTGAATTGGAAAATTTTATATTGCGCCAAAAAGGCGGTGACGTTGAACGCAAATGTCGTTCCCGTAGATAGTATTGATCAATACAAGGCATAACATGCTGATCACCCACCGTGCCCGTAAGCTAGATGGTTTACAGATGAATTTCTGCTAAAACCTTTTCAGAAAAATGAAAAAGAAAAGTTCATAGTCTTGTGACC
Organism: Aralia elata; assembly: GCA_034770075.1. Taxonomy (NCBI): domain Eukaryota; kingdom Viridiplantae; phylum Streptophyta; class Magnoliopsida; order Apiales; family Araliaceae; genus Aralia; species Aralia elata. The sequence goes on along the minus strand of CM068386.1, from coordinate 19,027,066 downwards.
ACTCAGCATGTAGAAGTCAGTGTGTTGTTTCGAAAATGCAAACAAGACATGTTTCAATTGCTTTATAGTTTTGTTCCATTATTGAAGCATATCTCAAAGAAAACATTTATTTCCTTGCATAAGTTATTATTAACTGCTATTACTTGCTGAGCAATTGAATGCTCATTCTTTCTTTATTATAAATGTTTTCAGCTAAGCAAGGCCCTGTAGAGGGATCCAGTAAAGATAAGGGCAAAGGCAAGCTCAATGAATGATCAGAGATAGTTATTTCTAATAGATAGACTTATGTGTTGTAATTACAATAAATATCATGTAATGTATTAAGTAAAGGTCATCGTACCTTGGTTAGAAAGACTCTGATGTAATAATTTCATTAAGTTTAATAATTTTATATGTTTGTATGATTGTATCGTGGAACACTGAATACAGGTTTCAAGTACCCGGATTCGGGAGCGTCACATAAGGCAATGCAGAATTAATTTCTATCTTAGCTTTATTAACTTCTAAACCTCTAGCTGAAACGACATAACCGAATACTATACTATGCTCTACCATAAAATGACATTTTTTCCAATTAAGAACAAGATTAGTCTCTAAGCATCTATCTAGCACACTAGTCAAATTGTCTATGCATGCATCCAAAGAATCACCATGAATTGTGAAATCATCCATAAAGACTTCAATGCAATTTTCAAGAAGATCAGAAAAGATACTCACCATATATCTTTGAAAAGTACCTGGTGCATTGCAAAGTCCAAAAAACATCCTTCGATACGCAAATGTACCAAATGGACATGTGAATGTGGTTTTTTTCTGGTCTTCGGGTGGGATCACAATCTGGTTATAACCTGAAAAATCATCTAAAAAACAATAATAAGTATGCTAGCTAATCTTTCTAACATCTGATCAATAAAAGGGAGAGAAAAATGATCTTTTCTACTTACAACATTCAATTTCCTATAATCAATACACATTTTCCATCATGTTTGCATTAATGTGGGTACCAACTCATTGTTGTCATTCTTAACGACTGTGATTCTAGATTTCTTTGGTGCTACCTGCACCAGACTCACCCATTGACTATCTGAAATAGGGTAGATTATACCTGCATTAAGCAATTTGTGCACCTCTTTCTTCACTACCTCCATCATGGGTGGATTCAACCTTCTTCGTGCTTCTCTAGTGAGCTTGGCTCTATCTTCCAAAAGAATTCTATGCATGCACATCGCAGGGCTTATATCTCTGATATCGGCTATAGTCCAACCAAAGACTGTTATGTGGTCCCTTAAGACTCTCAACAGTTTGTCCTCTTATACTTTGGTCAAATTATTGGCAATAATCACTGGTAGTGTGTTCTCCTTCCCTAAGTATGCATACTTCAAGTGTGCGGGTAACGATTTCAGTTCTAAAGCTGGAGCCTGCATAACAGATGGCAATAACTTTTGATGAGAAGCAGGTAATTGAATGGAATAAACTGCATACTTATTTGAAATTTTAGGTAAAGATCGCAATGCAGCCATAGTTTCCTTCAATTACTGATTCTGCTTAATCTCTTCTTCCTTATCCAATTCCATGTTGTTTAAGATGGCAATCTCCAAGCTTTCCAGATGTATGTGTTCAAAAGATCCCTGCACTAAAGAGTCAATAATAAAAACAGGATTAATATTACTAGGGTACCTCATGGCCTCATCTAGAAACGAATAATAACTTTTTACCATAAATTGAGGAGTATATATGAAAAACGATAATATTTCTTACAAATATGAAAGCAAATGATACTAGATTTGACTGTTATAAAATGGATGAACTTGAGAAATTCTTGCACTATTAGCCACACTCAAAGTATTCTTATACTCAAAAGAAATACTCACAATATTATAGAAGAAGAATTTTGTATTTTTGGTGAGTTCTTTATTGAGCAACCTATTTATAGGAAAATGCTTAGTACACCACGTTTGACAAATGCATTAGCTTAGCACACTAATGCCGAAAACGTTCGTCTGAATTGTTTTTAATAATATAATATTCTAATAAAACAGATAACTTTATATATATTATAATATATTCTAATAAAACAAATAACTTAATATATATATTATATAAATAAATTCTATTTTATATAAAAAGTTTTTTGTTTTATTACTATTATTATAATATTTATTATAATAATAATAAAATTTTAATGATTAAGACAAGTCGGTTCCTCAAAAGAAAATAAGGAACCTGTAACGATCGCGAATCGTGGATAACTTTGTAATTCGAGCCTATGAATTTTATTGAATAAATTGAACTTTTATTAATATTATTCTGTGTTATGTGTTTGAAGGTGTTATTACTACATATGATGTGTATGTAATAATTTTTAAGTGTTGTTATTTCATGGAAATTGATTAAATTATTTAGAGGAATAACACTAAAACACTATTCGCGCGGGTACTATTTACTCGGGCACTATTCACGCCAAAAACGTCTTTTTTAATTTTTCAACTTTTATTAATTTCGTCAAATTGTTAATGCGAAGAGTTAATTATCCAAGTGTGGGATTTTATAGAAGCCAAATTGGAATTAAATTAGAAGTCCAAGAGTAGCCCAAATAGGAAGCCTAAAACCCATGGACAAAGTCCATGACCCAAACCCGCAACCCATGACCCATAGCAACACTTAGAAAATAACCTACACATTCCGTTTATAAAGCAGTAACGATGATTAGTTACAATAGTATTGTCGCTTCAGGATGCATTCTCATCCAATTTTATTTTAATATCTCAATTGTCATTGGATAATTAATAGGTATTTGCTTATCATCCATCATAGTATCTTATTATTCATTTAATACCTTAGTCTAAGCTTTAAACGTGCATAGGATAACATAGCATGACTAAAAAAAAGAAGAAAATAAATTATGGTTTCCTGCAATGAGCTCGCCGGGGCGAGCATTTCTTCACAAAAACTCTCGTCGGGGCGAGCCTTCGCCGAAGCGAGAATTTCATTAACAACAAGATCGCCGGGGCGAGAAAACTCAGTTCAATGATCTCGTCGGGGCGAGACACCGTCGGGGGGAGGAATTTAGCTTAATGAGCTCGCCGGGGCGAGCTTCCTGAATTCCAGATTCTGTAGTTCGCGAAGAACGCAGAAAAATACCAAATTTGGCCAAAGTTTTTTATCGAATGACAGATTTAAGACTACCCATTCATCATATGTGTTATAAAACTAAAACTCATCGTATATACAATAATTTTAATCATCATAAACAACCTAAACAACCAATTTAACGGCCAAAAATTCACTGTTTATACTTTATTTTCATATTTCACTACTTTTAGCGTAATTAATCACTACAGATTCGTTATTCAACCAAATTAATCCGTTCAACTTCCGTTGTTTTCGTTTTTCAAGGCATAACAACAATCCATTATCAATTTACCGATTAACATGCAATTCAAATATAAATTTTCATACATTAAGCCATATTCATATTTTTCTTCTCTGTAAATTTCTAAACTCTAATTAAACATAGTTTCATGGATTTAATTACTGGAAATTCAATTATAAACAATATAGAACAAATTACATAAACCCAAGAACATGTATAATAGATTCCTCTACTAATTCATCAATATTAAAACCAATTACAGAGAACTAATTTTAGAAGAATAAGGACAAGAAATTTTAGAATTTACCTTTGATTTCTTCTTTAAACCTAGAATAGATGATATGAATCATCTTCTTCTTCCTTCTTTGGTTCTCAATTTCACAGAGAGTTTCTTGTCTCTGAATTTCTCTATTTCTCTTCTCTTTGGCTTACAAAACTAACTGATGAAAGTAACTTACGTGACTTTTAGTTGGAGGTTTTTAGCGGTTAAGGAAATCAAAGGTTTAGGCCATGTTTGGCCAAACCCATTTAAAACTCCATTCTAATTTATTTTAATAATATTCTTATTATAAGATATTGTGTCACACTTTCATTTAATTAAACTCATTATATTAATAAATCTAATTGAACTTATTAGTAATTCTAATTAAAACCTTACTCACCAAATTATAATTCAATTTAGCCAAACTATTATTTTATTAAATAAGTCATTTTATTCAATAAAACATTAATCCTCTAATTTAATTATTTAATTAAATTATAAAATTCTCATCACATTAGCGTACTAAAATACGCACCAACACTTCACACGCAAATATATTCACATCAATTCACTATTTTAATTAAGTGAATTACTCAAATTATTTATAAAACTTAATTCATAATAATTTTTATTGTCCACAAGACATAACAATCAAATTATATTATCTCACAATATAATTTTAACTCCATTAAATTAACTAATATTATTCAACTAATTTCCTTTTCATGACAATTTCATTTAATCTTTTCAATGGTTTAATTAATTATTAAACCATTTCTTCCCAATTACAAGAATATATATATATATATATATATATATATATATATATATTTCCTTCACATCGAACCACATATTTCATAATATGAAACACATATATACACATACTCAAACTCAAAACGTCTCGTAATAGGAATTTTATTTATTAAATTCTTATTTAATAATTTCTGAAGATCTGGGTTATCACAGGTAGTCAACCAATTAATTCTTAAAACCACATCAAATTCTTACATTTCTAAAGAGATAAGATCAATGGGTAATGTGTGGTTACCAATTTGGACTAAACAGGATTTATAGACAGTACACGTAATAAATATTTCTCCTAACGGAGTTTCAACCACTAAGTCAAAGTTTAATTTTTCAAGAGTCAAGTTTAAATGTTGTGCACATGCAGGTGAAATAAAGGAGTGGGTATAACCAGTATCTAACAGGGCATAGACGTCACAAGAGTTTATTAGTAGCTTACCGATTATAACCTCGTTTGGGTTCCGCGCCTTTTGAGATGTCATAACAAAAGCTCTCCCCTGAGCCATAAGTTTTGCCTTGTCTGCGTTAACCTTCGGTGTCATAGGTACAGATGGAGTCAATTTTGCTGATGGGCAAAATCGAGCAATATGACCTTCCTTCCCACAGCTGTAACAAGCACTGGCTGTCTGTGTACAGTTTGAGCTAATATGTCCCTCCTGTCCACACTTGTAACATCTGACTGGTACTCCTCCTCCCTTTGAAATTTGTGTCGGTGCTGATGTCGATGTCTTTCCACGATCATTATTGAACCTTGTTCTCTTGAAATTATTTCCATGATACGCGCTCCTTCTACTTTCTGCGCCAGGATTGCTACCGAAGTGGTTTCTATATTTAGCATATTGATTTCCTCCTCTATGTATCTCGTTGTTCCGATTCCTGTTGCCATTGTTACGATCATGACTTTTCTCCCGTTGACGGTCATTGCCTCCTGGTTGACATGTCTCATTTTCTCACTTCAATAACTGAGTCCTATTCACAATATCTGAATATAGACAAAGTTTATGAGAATTGAGGTATTGACAAATTTTAGGTTTCAAACTTCTTAAAAACATTTGCGTCATCTATTCCTCATTGTCCACCAAATGGGGTGCAAACCGAGATAATTCAACAAACTTGGCCTCATACTGTGATACAACCATATTGTTCTGCCCTAGTTTGATGAGTTTCACCTCGTTCTAGAAAATACTTTTCATTGAACAATTCTTGGAACTCCACCCAAGACATCTTAAGTGCCAAGAGATGAGTACGTTTCACTAATTCCCACTAGTGATCCGCTTCTCCGCATAGCATAAAGGTGGCGAAGGGAACGTTTTGCTCATTTGTGCATCGCAGGACATCAAATATTTTGGTGGTCTGCTTAATCCATGCTTCTGCCTTGAGTGGATCTGGCTTTCCGAAAAACTCCGGCGGTCCCAATTCCTTGAATTGCTTAGCAGTGACCACATGCGGATTACCAGTATTTTTACCTATATTATGAACATGAGTTTCTCTTGTCTATTTCTGCATGAATTATAGAAAGCTCCTAAAAAAGCCATCATTCATCATGTGGTCAGTATTATCATTTCTTGGGGCGACAGGATAATTATTGCCCTCCTGATTCCCCGCATCTTGGTTACTAGTTGGTGGGATCTCAATCGTTTCATATACTCCATTGTTCATCTCCTGGTTTTTAGATGTCATTTTGAAATGCGGCCATAAAACAAAGGTTAATTAAAACAATTGACATGTTACACCTTGTCCCTATATTCAGATCAACTAATTAAATAACCAAATTCGACTTAAGTAGGACACATACTAATGAATGATTTTACTTATCTCTCCCCTCCTAGTTCTAATCCCAGATCTGCACCAGAGATCATATCCTTAAGCTTTGATACCAACTGTGATGCCCCTAAATTCGGGTCTATACCACCTAATTTGAGTCGCCAAAATATATACTATAAACACAATTTTTCCTATTTACAACTATTATAATGTCGTGCAAAATACGACAACACATACATTTTAAGTTCTCAGTACAATTATTGTGTCATATATAGTATGACAGTGTTCAGACCCAAATTAAGTTCTCAATACAATTATTATCACACTATTTTACAATATACCGAGGATTACTACAGCTACAAACTCGGACCATCACTCCATTCCCTTATTTTCCCCGCAAGACCCAACTACTGTGATATACCGAACATTAACAATATTTCTTTTAAAGAAAATACTAAATGATTAAATAAGGTTTGGATATTAAAACCTAGTTTGTTAAAAGAAATGTGTAAAAAGAGGATTATTTTTTTTATTTAATCTATGTGCTATAAAGAACCTATAGGGTATATGATAACTGTGAAGAAATACTTTTGAGATAAAATGCTCTAACTAAGAATGTTATGAGACATTATGAATAAAGTAATTATTTATTTATAATGAAAACAAAGTAATATGTAGGATTAACTAAATTTTTACGTGATGTAATAAATAAATGTACATTATTAAATGTGTACATTTATTTATTCAGAATGAAAAGGAAAGCCAATATATATTATATTATATATGTGCTAAAGATATGTATGATAATCCTTGAAAAAAGAATTTTGTGACACCTCCAAAGCCGGGTTATTCACACCTCAGATTCAGTGTTCACGATACAACATACACATTCATTCTAACTACCCATTTGATATGAAATACACCATTCATTTCATTAAACTAATAAAAATACCTTAATACAAAAGTACATCGCTATCCCAGGTGATTTAACCTTAACATAAACTGCCTATTTATAAAAAAGGCTAAATAAAATATATAATATAATATTCATTCAACAACTAACTACTCGGTCACCTTCGCCTTGCCTTTGTCCTTCTTGGAACCCTCGGCAATCTCAGCTTTAGCTGAAATGTTTTAATTAAGCGAGATTAACAAGTTTGCTCTGCAAGCTAAAACGAACAATAAATGATATATAGGAATAGAACTTCAACAATACTTTAAAGATTATGAAGTAGCTGATTAATGAATCATTATCAACAATAAGAATTATATCAACTTTAATGCTGACTAATATTTTGAGAATGAAAAGTAAAATTCTTTCTGAGATTCAAGGATTATCAACTGAATAAGATGATTTCACAATACTACAACAATATTCAATAATGGGATATACCCAGATTTCATGTTGAGTGATCACAAATGGATCAAGAACTGCTAGAAGTAATATTAGTTAATAATATTGAATTACCACAAGAATATAAGTTAGTTATTAAAATTAATCATACTCTTCTACAAGTACTTGAGGTGATCAACCTCATTGTACTCTATATTATGCATAATACTCAAAAATTACGCGCGAGCTGGATGTCCGACAATAATATTTCCCCTTATTATAAGGGTTGTTCATCTCAGTCTTATATCATGAGTCTTTACCATATCAATATGGTTTGGATTAGCTATCAAGAAATTCTATGATTTCAAATAAACAATATCAATCTTGATCTAGCCGAAGTAAGTGACATCGATCTTTTAATAATGATAATCAATTCAATAATAGAACATGAATATAATTGCACTATGTGCGAATAAAAATAATCAATACAGATGTGAATAATCAACAATAATTATTCACTAACATGCTTTGAAAGTAACAACTCAAGTTGAGTTAGGAAACTTGCCTGTTCGACGAGCTACAATTATCTAGCTTTAATTAAAATTCTTCGATTGACCTAGTATTGATAATGTCGGTCTATCAATTAGCATAGCGTATAATTGAATATTTATACTCTATCCAATAGAAATCAATTAATCACATATCATTTATAATTTAATACACTAATATTAAGTCTATTGAACATTTAATAGACCTTAGGTTAATGTAATACCATTTTTTTAAGTGTAAAACACTTAAACAATTAATTATAATTGTTTAATTAATGTGGTATTTAAAATAACTTTATTTTATTAACTCTATCTTTATTTAATTACCATTTAATAATAGTTAAATAGTAATTAGTTAATTACCTTTAGTTGTTGTAAATAATAACTAATTACATTTACTTATTATTTAATATTAATTAAATAAATAATAATCAAATTATTAATCTTATTTGTATTTAATCATTATTTAATATTAGTTAAATAATAATTAATTAATTAATTGTCCTTATTTATAATAAATAATTAGTTTAATAACTTTATATGTCTTTAATTATCATTTAAGGTTAATTAAATAATAATTAATTAATAATTTTTCAATTCATAAATATTTAATTATTCTTTCTCAAAAATAATTAGTTAGCATTTGTACTTATTTATTATTTAATATTTATTAAATAATAAATAATTATTTTGTTGGTGAAATTAAGTAATTACATTATTATTCTCATTTATTCATAACTCAAGAAAATCCATGAAAAATATCAAAACATTTTCGAAAATTTTTCTTTTCTGGAAAATATTAGAATATTCTATCCCCATGAACATATATTTTTCCTAAAATTTTCCAATTCAGTTTGCTATTTTTAAATAGTCCCAAATAGTCAGAACTTTCACCATTTTTCATAAATTATTCCTTTGTCAGAAAATTATGAAATTTACAGTGTTAGTTCCTGTTATCATACACCAGTTCCTGTAATAATTTCATATTTTTCTGAGTTGTACAGAAAAAGTTATTTCGATACATTTTTAAAAATTACACTTTCTTGTAAAATCTATAACTTGAGTTCTACATATTCAAAAATCACCATCTTTTTACTGGACTCCGTTAACTCATCAAATTCTCATCCCAAATTTTTCAGAATTTTTAGAGCAATAAAAGTGGACGAAACTGCCCCTAGACCAAACTTAACAGTAACTATTTTTGGTAATTTCCAGATTTGGACAGTTTTGGGGTCCTTTACGGAAACACTCATAAAACGAAATCTACAACTCAAATTTAGGTTCTATCGGAGGCGTTGGATTCATATTTTCCTGATCTATAGTTTTCATTTATCAAACACCCAATTTCGATTTGTCTAACATCCGGAAAACAGCCCCAAAGTGGCTGGTCAGCAGCCTCATTTTCTGTTTTTCCCACATAGAGGTGTTTTGGTAAAAATTCCATAACTTCTTCATTTCTCAATATTTTTGTGCCAAATCAAAGGGCTTTTACTCATGATTCATATATCTAGCACACCGAACAAATAAATCAAAAAAAACATGGATCTCAAAGTAAATCATATGGATCTCACTTTCTACTAAACCTTTTTCGGAACAAACTAAAAAAAAAAACTCATTAGCTTTCATTTTCTCCTTAAAACTTCCAATATAAAATCACATATCACAACATAAATCAAGATTCAACCTTTCATAAGGTTTTCACCAACTAGATCACAAGATTTCATGGACCAAAAATAAAAGTAACTAAACTACAAAAACTTTTACTAAAACTTGAAATATTTTTATTTTTATACCTTCCTTTTTGGCTTTCTTTCTTCTTCCTTTTCTTCCCAAAATAAGTTAGGAACTTGGGTGCATCAAGCTTGAAGCTCTCTTCCTCTTTCTCTCCTCCTCCTTGCACGTGGCCTTCTTTTCTCTCTCTCTCTCTCTCTCTCTCTCTCTCTCTTTATTTCTTTTTTTTTGCTCTCTTGGAACAAGGAAGTAAATGGCATAACTAAAATGACTAATGTTACTTACTTGTTTCTATGTTAGATATACATGGTATATCTATCTATAATCTTCTAATATCTCTCTCTCTTCCTCTTGCATCCTTATCTCTTATCCTTTTGGTTACTTAATAAAGAAGAGAAAAAAATTTAACACATGTTATAATACTCCTTCCTTATCCGAATTCCTCTTCCAAATTGCCACATTTTTTATTTGTTTTTAATTCTTAATTTACTTAACAAATGACTAAAAAGTCCCTCCTTTATTGGGTCAAAAATTGGGCCATTAATTAAATTCATTTGGGCTAGTCATTTACTTGTTTGGGCTACCTGGAATCAATTTTAATTTCCACCTTTCATGGCCACTTAGTTTGTTAATTTTTTGGGCTCCCAATATATATTGGTTAATTAAATATTAAGTGGCTAATTTATTTAATTCATCCAATAACATTCAGGTCCATAATTAATTAAATAAAGAGGCTTGATTAAAGAACTAAATAAACTAGTTCACTAGTAATTTATATTACTAAGACTAATACATATTTATTACATCAATAATCATAATTTATTTTCTTAACCCAATTAAGCTTTCTTTAATTAGGTTTAAATAAATAATAAATTGAGATAATAAAATTAATCTCTTATATTAGTATACTTTTTAAATACTAAATTCTTTAATACCATAACCCTTAGGTTACAAGTTTTTCTTTTTCTTTTTTTATTCTTTTTATAAAACAAATAAATATATATATATATATATATATAATATTTATTAAATGTCATGCACGTTTCACAAAAGTTATAACATAATCATCATCATTGATAAATATTCATAATATCCATGTATTCATACATTTACTCACCTCACATATAGAAAATAAATAATAAATTTATTCTCTCACGGTATAAATTATTTATATCAATTTATTAAAATAATACTCTCTCTCTATTAAAATAATTCAATGCTAGAATTTATTTTAATATCCTTTATTTAAAGCATACAAAAGTTCTTGCATACTTAAACTATTTTCTTTTTCTTTCTATAAATTGTTTCCAATAATTTAACTATAATAAATATAATATATATTTATTACATTAAAACACATGCATACATTGCACTCAATAATGTAATATATAATTTCTTCAATAAAATGGTGGTTATACTTTAAGTATGTTTAATGCCAACAATAACTTAATATAATAAGTTATTTTAATTTTTACTCATCTCATTTCTTTTTATAAATTACTCCTACCATTCACTTACATATAATAAATATATAATACTAATATATTCATTATACACCAAAATCACATATTGCATAGTTAATACTCACGTATGCAATAAAACCTCACATAACATAGTTTGATTTTTATTTTTATATATTAGGCTTGTATATGGTTTGCCAATTTATCCTTTTGGTTTGCCATATTCTTAATCCCTTAATAATATTTCTCTCGTTCACATTTAATTCTCTTTACATTCTTTTAAATATCAAACCATATAGGTTTTCTAAAAATTTTAATCAGTCCACTATTTTCCAATATATATTATCTTAGGTTATGAGATTTCTCGTTGTTTTATTTAAACATACCTCACATATGTCTAAACAAATTTATCACATAATATGCATACACATAAATTTAAATACAATTATAATAATTGTATAATTAATATTCAATTCCCTAATGATAATTATCATTAGGGTTTTGATTAACTATTCACTGTTCATCCTTTACAATTCTTAGTCAATTTAAAATATTTAAATTGACAAACTAACTTTATTCATACTAAGTATAAATATAGTAATAATACTAATGATCATAATAAAAAAAATAAAAAAAATTTATTCCTAAAATTTACATATTTAAATGTTTAAAATGTTTCGGTCCTTACATTCTCCCCTCCTTATAAGGATTCCGTCCCCGGAATCACAATAACCATACTACCAAAATTTGTCTATTCTTAGACCTTCATTTATTAATCAACAATTTATTACCCTATTATAGGGGTTATTTAATTTCTTCTCGCATTTACACTTTTCCATACCATTCAGGAGTGAAAACTTTGTGTTTAACTCTAGTCTCACTTGACTTGCCATGGCTCATAACTATATTCGTTTTCGAATAACTTTTTGAAAGTTGTATCATCAATTTTTTTTTCATTTCTATATATGCAATACCAGCCTATGATACCAACCCGTGATATCAACTAAAATACTATATTGCAACTAATATCCAACCTATGACTAATATCCTTAAATGGATAGCACTTCACAGTGATATAAAAAAAGTAATATGCACACAATTTATATTATTAATTTAAATTTACCCGTCAATTTCTCCTTCGGAGCGTCTGCGTCACAAACCGTCATGCTGGACGTATGCGCCGTTGGCCTTCCTGATTGAGCTGGTTCCTTAATCATCAACGCTCCACAACTATTTTCTTTATTATTGCTTCTTTTTTCGACATTCTTCTTTGGACAATTGCGAATTTGATGGTCCGGTGATCCACACAAAAAACATCCTTGTATCTTCTTCGGATTTGGACAGGTGGGAGACATGTGTCCCTCTTGACCACAGTTAAAGTATACTCCTTTTCCTTTTAAACAGACCCCTGAGTGTTTCTTGCCACAAACGTTACACATCTCACCTTTCTTCCTATTCTCTTCTGACTTACGCCCCGATTGGTTGCTGTCATTCCACTTACGCTTATTAAAATTACTACCCCCACTGTTACCTCCTTCATTCGTCCTTTTCTTCTTTTGTTCTTGGTGGTACCTTGACACCGCTTCACTTCCTCCATCAGTGATAATGAATTTTTCCAATAAAACCGAGAATTTATTGATCTGTAACACTGCTACCTTACTAAATATCCCTGGTTTCAATCTGTTTTCAAACCATCGCGCCTTCCGTGCCTCCGTACTTAGTTGATGCAGAACGAATCGAGCTAATTCGTTGAATTTCGCGGCGTATTCAGAAACTGACATATTATCCTGCTTCAGCTCTAAAAATTTCACCTCCATCCTTGCTTGAGTACTTTCCGAGAAGTACGTCTCGAAAAACAGTTCCTTGAATCTGGTCTATGCTATAACTTCTACTCCAGCCTTAGTCTGATTCGATTCTAACCAGAAATTTGCCTCACCCTTCATTAAGTAGGTAGCAAAAGCTGTCTTTTGCTCCTCTGCTACTCTTGCGATAATAAACGCTTTCTCTATTTCCTTAACCCATGTTTGAGCTTCAATTGGGTCTGTTGTTCCCTTAAATTCTGGCGGACCTACTTCCTTGAAGTCTTTGAAGTTCGCCAAACGCACTACAAGAAAAGGCTTATTTCCGACGGAATATTCAGTCGGAAATAAGCCTATTCCGTCGAAAATATCTTAATTCCGATGGATTATTCCGTCGGAAAGTCGATCAGAAATAACGCCCTCGGAATTAAGTCCGTCGGGAACAATAGTATTCTAACGGTATAATTCCGACGGATAGTCCGACAGCAATATCTTATTTCCGACGGAATTCCGTCGGAATAATCCGTTGGAAATAATCTGCCACGTGGCGCTTTCTGAGTTGTTCGTAAATGAAACAATTCCGACGGAAATTCCGATGGAAATAAGCCTTTTCCGTCGGAAATTATATTTTTCAAAAATAAATATTAAAGCTTATTTCCGACGAAAATTCCGTCGGAAATACCTTATTTCGTCGGAAATAGCATGTTTTTTTTTTAAATAATTTTTTTGTTTTTTCATTTTCCAGGTTTTTAAACCCCATTTTTGTACCTGTAACCTGCTTTATCCCAACAATACATATAATACAATACCAATAACTATATCCAATAACAACATATATCATAATCAACCCATAACGATAAATAACAATGATCTAACTTAAAAACTATAAAGAATAACTCATTATGTGCTGAAATACTTTCAAAACTAAAGTATATTATATCGATTTACAAAGAATCAAACTAAACTATACAATATATGATTTACAAAACATCTAAGTAGATTCTAAATACAAAACACCTAAGCAAACTAAACTATATATACAATGCATGGGCATGGACTATGGTGTATGCAAATTCACATCATCATCCCCTCCGTCGTCGTCGCCATCGCCATCTTGTTGAAACAATTAAAAATATAATGCATTAGTCCGTATGAGAGTATTAATTTAATAACATGCAGATTAAATAAGTAAAAGTAAATATAATACCTGAGTAGGCGGGGGCTGACTCCCAATCGGGCCAAAAGCCTCCGATAGTAATGTAACCACCAACCGGAGCACCTCGTCGCATATCACGACGAACTGCTCCTGCGGGATACCCGTACTATCGACGATGGCCCCTGCTGCAATATCCTGGGCGAGCTGGTGTAGGCGAGCTCGGCTGGGCAACTCCTGACGACGGATAACCGGATCCGTACGAAACATTTCCGACACCGCAGCTATGACCCTCTGGAAAATCTCGTCGTCCAAGCCAGCGTTTGTATGAGATGGTCCGACAGAAGCTCTCGGGCGCTGACGATGGCTAGAGCATGCGCAAATAAATATACCATTACTAATAATATATGTAGTTACTCAATCTTAACTTATTAGAAATAATATTACTTCCTGGTAATGTATACGTCGGTATCCTCGGCAATCCCAGCACTCGATATCTGCTGGTACTGCTAGTAGGGGAATCCTGAGCCGCGACCCATAACTCTAACATAGACGGAGGTCGGCCTAAGTTCTGTCGCATGGCCTAATAAATACATTCACAAAGTAGTTGTGAAGTTTACTTATGAGAAATGAGTAACTAAACAACTAAGTATATGACACTTACCGACTTCGCCTCCTCAAAAGACTACGAGCCAGTAGTGTGTACGACTCAGAGCTGACGACGGTTCTTCTTTGTCTGCTCTGACTTCTTCTTGAAGTCGTCAGCATCCCAGTGCGTACGCATAGCCTCCCACACTGCATCAGAGACTATGCGGGGCTGGTGATCTCTAATCGTGGTCCCAGGCTGGACATCAACTGCCCGGGCTGCCCTCTATCGCATCTCATACAGCCAGGCGGTGTAGTTCTTGGCAATGTGTGCAATAACAACATCATCGCCGGCTGCCTGAGAGATGCCCTCATCATATCTAAAATATTTCTATAACAAAAGTTTAAAAGTTATGAACCATTAAATTATTGGGCAACGACTATGTACGTATAATTTTCTAATTTATAAGAAAATGAACTGACGTGAAACTCCCGCAAGATAGTGACCATAAACGCGGGATCGTACTGGCTGTACTAGTTGAAGCGCATGCACCCAGTTGGGAGGTGCGTCAGACAGATAGCGTGTATGGTCACCTTAGCAACCGAGTCTAGTATACTACAGTAAAAACA
This sequence comes from Aralia elata, assembly GCA_034770075.1. Classification (NCBI taxonomy): domain Eukaryota; kingdom Viridiplantae; phylum Streptophyta; class Magnoliopsida; order Apiales; family Araliaceae; genus Aralia; species Aralia elata. Next base: position 19,011,624 of record CM068386.1, on the reverse strand, counting down.
ATTGAATATTGTTACGTTAAATGTCTAATGCAACAAATTATATAAATTTAACTCTTTATTTTTAAGTCAAAGTAGAATACTTACTGCGAAGAGTCGACATCCACTCGGACTACATGTAGAACTACCGGCGGACGACCGAAGAGACCGAGGTTAGTCTACCGGTCTCGTCGACGACGAGCATCTGTAATTATATTATAAAACTTTAGTTAAAATACATAAACTAATGCATATTGAGATATATTATACGTTTACACGAATCAGACCACTTACTAGCTCCTGAAGACGAGCCTCTAGCCTGGCTCGCGTCTCCGGATCCTGATATTTCAAGTACAATATTAATTATTTAAATCTAATATATTAATATTGAATTATTTAGTAATTTGAAATACGTTTAGAGGTTGTACGTCATCAAACCCATCAGATTCAACATCAATATCATTATCGGATTCAGTCTCTTCCTCCTCCTCATCATCATCGATATCAGATTCGTTGTCGTTATCATCTTCAACGATAACGTACTCATGCACGACCTCCAAATCATCGACTTCCTCATCGTCGGGTACGTCAACCACATCATTTGTCATCACATCTTCATCATTTAACAATACCTGCCTAGGATTGCTAACATCTTCTTGCAACGCCTCATCCATCCCCAATATATTAGCACTATCAAATGCACGTGTTTTCGTTGTGACAACTGTATACCAAGGGCTTCTACTATTTATGATGTTAAGAGCGTAGTACACTTGAGTCGCTTGACTGACTAACACGAAAACGTCATCAGATTTGAGTTTTGACTTGATATCTACTGTGACGATTCTATTACGATCAACTTTAACACCTTTTTCAGTATCAACCCAACGACACTTAAATGTAACTACCTTTTTACCCCGGGAGAATTAAGCACAAGTACATCCTCTAGACGTCCATAGTAATTGGACTCAGAATCATTGTAACAGCTTCCCAACACCATAACCTAGAGTTGACTGATGTGAGTTCATTCAAGTTGTCGACCTTAAATATGTACCCATTCACGATGCATCTCTAAAATGCTCAGAAATGTTCTCTACGTCAACCCTTGTCTGAAACCACTGTTGGAAAGTTACAGTAGTGAATGCTTCCAACTGGGCTGCAGTTAAATTCGGGTTAGAAGCATACGCTTCCTCTTCGAATGAACTGAAATAATAATAAAATGGTTTAATATATAAGTTGATTACGCTTATAAATTATATTAGATGTGACATATAACAATCCATACTTGATGTATGACGATACTTCTGGCATATTTAGAAGCACATATGTAGATACTATCTTCAAATCTTTGTCGCTTAAGTAAGTCATCATCTCATGGCCAAATGGTTTTGTAATATTCTGAACCCTAATAAGATTTATATATGTAAATTATGTGTTAATAAATGAAATTTCATATTCTGACTTGGTATTATGTGATTGTGTATTTTATTTAAGAATTAGGTCAAATAAAAAAAAATTCGCCAAGCAGCTGTGTCGTGCTTACACGGACAAAATGATTTGTCGTGCTTCCGGCGAATTCACCGAGAAGCGTTTCGGCAAATTAATTTTTTAAAGCTGCTGTGTCGTGCTTCGAAATGACAAAGTCATTTGTCGTACTTCGGAGTTAATATAATATTATATTAACTGATAAAATTCTAAAATAAGTTAATAAGGGTTTAAAATGTTAAACTGAACTAGAAACCCTAATTTGAAAACCCTAATTGGTAAAAGTTTTCTAAATTGATAAATCAAAACCCTAATTATTACACAAGAATCCTAATTGAGGTAATTAGATTCTAAGTAATAAATTATAACATTAATTAGGAATCATTTAACTTAGATTAAAACCCTAATTGAAGGATTTAAATCCTAATTCATGAATTAGGAAACCCTAAACCCTAATTAGGAAACCCTAATTCTAATTATGTTATCTAAACGCTAATTTATGAAATGTAAAACCTTAATTATGATATATAACCTTAATTAAGGTATTATTAAACATAATTAAACATCCTAAACATGATTAGCAAAAATCTAATTTTAATTAGTAAGGAAATAAATCAAAAATAAAAGTTAAACCAATCAAAAAAGGATAAGAACACAAGATCAGATATTTGTTAAAATCTCCAGCACAAGCATGTCAACCAGATCAGACCATAGCAGCACAAGTATCAAGGCAAGATATTTGTGGAGGCAAAATTTGAAAAAGAAACCCTAAAAACCTACCCTAATTTGAAGTTCCTATAAATAGACCATCATTCTGGTCATTCAAGCTACCAAATTTTAAAACCTAAACACTTATATTACCAGCCTTAATAAGCCTTAGTAGTTGCAAGAACAGCATCAAAGAAATCAGATCAAAAGAAGCTCAAAAAGGTGCAAAAACCCTAATTTTATACTAGATCTTTAAAGCTTTGTTAGATGTTATGTTTAAATATTTAAGGATATGTAATAACATGTTGTTTAGTGATCTGGGTTGGTTAAACAAGGATCCATAACATTTAAATGGTCAAAATTGATAAAAAACATGAACTGACTTTGGCAGCCCAGAATGGTCTGACAGGCTAATTTGTGAGACATTTTGATCGGCTTAAATTGGTCGTTTGATCTATTTTAAAGTTTGTATATGTAGTATGTCATGTTAACTATAATATCCAATTGGTAGAATAGTAAACAAATGTCTAGGACGGAACATATTAATGGTCAAAACCCGTTGACCGCTCACGGATGGCTGATTCTGGGCAACCCAGAAAATTCAAAGTATATCTGACAGCCGTCTAACAAGATTTGAGCACCTTTAATCTTGCTTATATAATGTTTGTAAATGTTATTTCTTGGATTGAACATGTTCTATGCCATGTATACTATAGCCTTGAATCATTAAACCACATAAAAAATAACGACCATGCAAGTTATTAATGGTCAAACATGGTTAACCGACCATGACCAAAGAGTTTCTGGGTTACCCAGAAACTCAAGAACAGCATGAACATGGTAGTTTGACCATGATTTCTCTAGCATCAATTGATGTTGTTTAAGCTTAAATTTCATCTGTCGTTGTACCTTGCCATGCCTACTATAGCAACAAACAAAAATCAAACTCAAAACATTAACAAATTGGAAATTATTTTGCGGTCAAAAGTCCCTACTCGACCATGACTAGCTATTCTTCAATGAAGAACACCTTTAGCGACACTCTACTTCCCAAACCCAGAAAACTAAATATCCTATGAAGACTGTCGCTAAAGCCTTTTGCGACGGTTTTTTTAGTAAAAATTAATAAAAATAATTAAATAAATTATACAAAATTATAAATAAATATTAAAAATTCATATTAATTAATAATAAATATTAAAAAATTTATTTTTAATTATATTTAATATTTTTATATATTCTGATAAATATTTTTATATAATTATTTAATTTAATTAAATATTAAATTATTTAATAAATATTTTACATAAATGATTTAAAAATGATATTAATGTATTTAAAATATTTTAAATGATTAATTTAATTCATTTAAAAATATTACCAATTTCCAAAATTATTTTAAATAATAAATAAATTATTTAAAATAAAATATTAAATATTTAATAATATTACAAATGATAATTAAATTATTTAAATATTAAACTAAGTTTTAAACATTATTATAAATAATAATTACATCATTTAAATGATAAAATAAATTCTAAAAATATTACTAATGATAAAATAAATCATTTAAATAATATTCTATCTATCTAAAAATATTATAAATGATAAATAAATCATTTAAATAATATTTTAAGTATCTAAAATTATTTTAAATGATAAATAAATCATTTGAATATCATATTAAATGTTTTAAAAATATTCTAAGTGATAATTAAATCATTTGAATATTAAATTAAGCTTTAGAAATTATTATAAGTAATAATTAACTTATTATAATGATAACATAAATTATAAAAATATTATTAATGATAAAATAAACCATTTAAATTATATTTTATCTTTCTAAAAATATTAAATAAATCATTTAAATAATATTTTAGGTGTCTAAAAATATTCTAAATGACAAATAAATTATTTAAATAACATATTAATGTTTTAAAAATTATTCTAAGTGATAATTAAATCATTTAAAATTATTCCTAAGCTTGTAAAATTATTTAAAAATACTTCCAAACTTATAAAAATTATTTAAAAATAATATTAAGCTTCTAAAAATGTTATAAATAATAAATAAATTATTTAGACTAATAAGTAAACTTCGACATGAAGTTTTATCGAACAATCTATGTGTTTAGCTCTTAAGGACGCGACCAAGATATCGAATCGGCGTCGAACCTTAATGAAACTTGTCTAGATTAGCGTAATACATGTTTATATACGTTCTAACGCTTATTATTGGTATACGTAGACTACATACGTTGACCAACTGTATTAAATTATAACGAACTACGCTAAGGCAAGTGTCCTAACCTTACTCAACTTATATTATGCAAGTATTATACATCTTGCTATCAATTATTGTGAAGTTATTGCTCCTTGTTCAGCATAACTTAAGAAATGAATCATTATTCATATATTATTTATTCGAGCGTAAATTGTTGTGTCAAACCAAATTGTTTGGTAAGACATCTTATACTGAGTAAATGAAAATGCCTTCATAGGAAGGCCAATAAATGTCGATTATATATTGACCACAAATGGTAGGATGATATGCATACTGCTAGTATATTGGTGAGACTGATCACCTACCAGATATCCAAAACTCAAATGGTTCTAAGTCAATAAAGACTGATAGAACTAAATGAAATATATGGTTCATGTACAGAACCCTCAGTATACATCATTGACATCTTTCAAATCAAACACATGGTGTTTACATATTCAAATGAACTTGCTAAGCATTTGTAGCTCATTCTTGCGCATATCTTCTTTGTAGCTTTAAATGATAAACCCAGCACCTCTGGTACAGATAAAGGAAAAGGACATGTTTATTAGTTTTAATTTCTATTCTGAATAATTCAAGTATTTTATAAGGCTTTGTTGTAATAACTTAGTACTGAGAACAATGTAATCGTACCAAATGATATGTAATATATTATGATCCTTTATTTCATCGAATACGTTATACTCTGATCTTTATTTTCTTTAGCATAGTTGTACTAAGTAAATATAGTATCTATACGAACTATACATCTGAATGAGGGTATTTAAATGATATTGAAAGTCCTATAAGCTCTGAGGTTACACTTAATGAGCGCCGGTAAGGTGCCATCTTTACCGGAATGCGCCCCTCAGTTCTATGGACAATCTTATCGTTAATACTGTGAATGTCAGAAAGATAGGGAATATCGATATGATGGAAATATTCATTAGATATGAATCTATACATCCAAGTGAGGGTATCCAAACACAGACAACGTTCTGGCCGGAACTAGTACCTGTTATAGGATACTATGAATCTTGGATAGATAGAAGTCATACTTTATTGAATATTTATAGTTGTATAGTTTCACGTGAACACCAGATCTACTACAAGGGAGTGTAAAGATTTGGGGGCGTCACAGGTTGGTATCAGAGCTGTAGATTATAGCTCTAAGGTAGTTAAGAAATACCTTAGGATATAGTCTATGAGTCCGTAAAATACTTAATTATACATAAAATAATATTAAAAGCTTTATCTTATATGTAAATTTGCTTCGCGTTAATACTAAACAAACTAAAATTCTTTTGTAGGATGGCAGTGGTAGATCAACACATGGTAGAATGGCTATCAGATAGTGAGCTAGATGAGGTTCCAGATTATGAGCTAGCTACTCCTGAGTCAGACCTAGAGGAAGAACTAGAGGAGGAGAAACTTCTGAACGATCAGGAGATATTAGAGGCTGAGGAGGCTGATCATCCCATAGATGGACAGCTAGTAGACCCAGATCCAGATGAGGTAATTGGAGCGAGTCAGATGATGCGCGTCGATAGACAGGAGGAGATAGTGATGGGATTAGTCCAGCAGTCAGTCGCAGGTCTAGAGGCGACCAATTTTTGAGCCTATGTGGCTAAATGGTTATTAGAGAGTGAGAGGGATAACATTCGCCGTCTTAGGACACTTCTCCAAAATGCTCAGAAAGAAAGGCAAGAGGCCCAAATGTATTTGTACCGAGCGGACAAGGGATGCCAGGAGACGTTCGGCAACTTAGAGCATCGGGTGCTGAAGTACCCAGTAGAGGAGAATAGGGTAGATTATATGATTGACCGGTCAGTGGTCTGCCATATGATCCAAGATGCTTATAAGGAGTCACGTGATCGTTCGATCTAGTTTAATACTTAAGTTTGGTTGTAGTAGTTTGTATTATAATAATTTTGAGTTGTAAATAGGAAATCTGTTGTACTAACTAGTGGTAGTATAAACCACTAGTCGAATATGTAATCGTTTTGTATGTTATATACAAATTGTGTTTGTACAATCAAATTGTTAGTTCTATGTGTAGCATATCCTTGTATTTATACATGTTTTTCTTTATTTTAGAGTCATGGCATCAGGACGAAGAACCCAGACCAGAATGAAACCACTGAACCAAGCCCAACTCAACAATTGGTAGATTTACTATTAGGAGCCTTACAAGGTCAACCACCACATCAGCCCAACCCAAATAATCCACATAGGTCGACATTTAAGGATTTTAAAATCGTTGGACCACTTGAGTTCAAAGGGACTGCTGATCCAGTTGAAGCTCAAATTTGGATAACCGAAATTGAGAAGTTTTTCACGGTAACTAATGTAAGCGAAGAACAGAAGACCATATTTGCAACCTTTTTCCTAAAAGGTGAGGCAAACTTTTGGTGGAAAACCACAAAAATTAGGGCCGGTGAAGGGATAATTTCGTGGGTAAGATTTAAAGACCTATTCTTTGAAAATTACTTTCCACAAATAATGCAGGACCGAATGGAAGTAAAATTTCGAGAGTTAAAACAAGGAGAAATGACTGTATCTCAGTATACAACCAAGTTTAATGAGTTATCTCGCTTTGCTTCACATCAAGTGAACTCTGAGACGAGAAAAACTAGAAGATTTGAGGAAGGGTTAAAGCCTCAGATAAGGAGTAAAATATCAATCTTTCAGTTAAAGACGTTTTCAGAGATTCTTGAGAAGGCTGTTATAGCTGAGATCGAGAATGAAAATGTTCTTAAGTTTCATAAGGAGAAGAGGAATTAGAATGAAGGGGGAAAGTTCAAAGGAGAAGTAAGTACTGGTGGGTTCAATAATAATAACAAGAGGAAGTGGGATGCCACTTTTTCTACTAACTTTGGAAGAAAGGGGAATAATTACAATAACAACAACAACAACAACAACAAAAACCAGAATAATAATAATAGGGTAGGACGTTGTGTCACATGTGGAAAGAACCACCAGGGAGTGTGTCGCCAGAGGGTGGTTACTTGTTACAATTGTGGTCAAGAGGGAAATCAGAATTTTAAGTGTTATATTTGTGGCACAACGGGTCACATATCGAGGAATTGTCCAAGGAATAGAAACCAAATAGGGGGAGGAAATCAAGCCCCAAACAACACCCTCAAACCTACAGTAGCAAGAGCTGGAGGTCCGAGTCGTCCAACCGCTAGAACGTTTAATATGACGATGAAGGATGCTGTTACTTCTCAGGACGTGGTGACAGGTATCATCCCTATCGACACTTTAAATGCATATGTGTTGTTCGATTCTGGTGCTACTTGTTCATTTGTGTCTAATAGCTTTGCTAAGAAATTGAATATACCATGCGAAGATTTAGAAGTACCTTTCAATGTGGAAATTGCCAATAAAGAGATAATTCCCGTTAAAACTGTATACAAAAATTGTAACGCAGAGATTAAGGGACACAAGTTTCTTGTGAACCTCATTCCTATACAGTTAGGGGAATTTGATATAATCTTAGGTATGGATTAGTTGGTTGATCATAATGCAATGATTGACTGCCATCGGAAACGTGTAAACCTGATGACTGAGTCGAAGTCAAAGGTAGTGTTCAATGGTGGTTGTTCACCTAAGCGATCTCGATGTTTGACAGTAATGCAAGCAGAGAAGTTGCTTAGGAAAGGTTGCACAGGTTATTTGGCATATATAGTAGATACTCGAAAAGAAGGAGTAAAACTAGATCAAATACTTGTAGTTAGAGAATTTCCAGATGTGTTTCCAGATGATTTACCAGGTCTACCTCCGGATAGAGAGATCGAATTTGTTATCGATCTTGCACCTGGTACGGCGCTAGTTTCCAAAGCACCGTATAGGATGGCACCTGTAGAGTTGAAGGAGTTACTTGTGCAGTTACAAGAACTCTTAGACAAAAAATACATACAACCCAATGTTTCACCATGGGGAGCACCGATATTGTTTGTAAAGAAGAAGGATGGAACGTTAAGGTTATGCATTGATTATAGAGAATTAAATAAGTTAACCATAAAGAACAAATATCCTTTACCAAGAATTGATGATCTGTTTGACCAGTTGAAAGGGGCTGAACACTTTTCGAAGATCGACCTACGATCAGGTTATCATCAATTAAAGGTAAGAAAAAAAGATGTGTCGAAGACAGCGTTTAGGACACGCTACGGACATTATGAGTTTCTTGTGATGTCTTTTGGATTAACAAATGCACCAACAACATTCATGGACTTGATGAACCGAGTGTTTAAACCATGCTTAGACAAATTTGTCGTAGTGTTCATCGACGATATTTTAGTATACTCGAGAACAAAAGAGGAGCATGCTGAACACTTAAGGAGCGTATTAGAGATATTACGCAAGGAACAACTTTATGCAAAGTTTTCCAAATGTGAATTCTGGTTGGAAAAATTTCAATTCTTGGGTCATGTGATTGACAAGAATGGGATTGCAATAGATCCAGCAAAGATAGAAGAAATTATGAATTGGGAACAACCAACAACTCCAATAGAAGTGCGAAGTTTTCTCGGTTTAGGAGGGTACTATAGACGTTTTATACAAGATTTCTCAAAGATAGCGACCCCGCTAACTAATTTAACTCGAAAGATAGTGAAATACGTCTGGATAGATAAATGTGAAGAAAGCTTCCAAGAGTTGAAAAAACGGTTCAGCATGGCACCAATGTTATCTTTACCAGATGATACAGGCGGCCTTGTAGTTTATAGTGATGCGTCACACAAGGGATTAGGTTGTGTGTTAATGCAACATGGGAAAGTGATTGCATATGCATCAAGACAACTCAAAGATTATGAGAAGAGGTATCCTGCGCATGATCTGGAGTTAGCCGTTGTAGTATTTGCTTTAAAAATCTGGAGGCATTACTTGTACGGAGAGAAGTGTGAAATATACACAGATCACAAGAGTTTGAAGTATATATTCACTCAGAATGAGTTAAACATGCGGCAGGGGAGATGGCTAGAGTTGATAAAAGATTTCGACTGTGAAATTTTATATCACCCCAGAAAGTCAAGGTCGTAGTAGGCGCATTGAGTCGGAAGAACCAAGAAAAGTTAAATGTAATTACCAATAACGAAGTACTGATAAAAGAGTTTGATAAACTCGAAATTGAGATGTGAATCCCAGTTAGGTTTAGTCAACAGTTATTCGTTATAGAGAGTGTTTCGACTTTATTGGAGAAAATCAGGGAACTACAGGCAATAGATGTAGAGTGTCAAAAGTATAAGGCTGAAATATCCCATAAAAAGAATGTCAAGTTTATAGTGGACCAAGATAGAGTACTGAGATATGAAAATAGAATTTGGGTACCTTCAGTACAAGAACTAAAAGACGAAATACTGAATGAAACCCACAATTCTAAATTCGTTGTACATCCAGGAAGTACAAAAATGTACAAAGACTTAAGCCAACATTTTTGGTGGTCTAACATGAAAAGAGAAATAGCAGAGTGAGTAAGTAAATGTTTAACATGTCAAAGGGTTAAAGTTGAACATCAAAAACCAAGTGGATTATTACAACCCTTAGAAATTCCTGAGTGGAAATGGGAACATATTACCATGGATTTTGTCACAGGTCTTCCAAATACACAGAAAGGTCACAATGTCATTTGGGTAATTGTAGATCGTCTTACCAAATCAACTCATTTTCTACCCATCAAAATCAACTTCAGTCTTGACCAGTTGGCCAAACTTTACATCAATGAAATTATTTCTAGACATGGAGTTCCTGTTTCTATAATATCAGACCGAGATCCACGATTTACTTCAAATTTTTGGACGAGTCTCCAGAAAAATTTAGGAACTCAGTTGAGACTAAGCACAACATACCATCCACAAACTGACGGTCAGAGTGAGAGAACCATTCAAACATTGGAAGATATGTTGCGCTCTTGCATCATGGATTTCAAGGGAAGTTGGGAAAATCAATTACCTTTGGTAGAATTTTCCTACAACAATAGTTACCATGCCAGCATAGGAATGCCACCATTTGAAGCGTTGTATGGAAGATAATGTAGAACGCCGTTATGTTGGGACGAGGTTGGGGAACGACAAATGTTAAGACCCGAAATAGTTTAACAAACCGCTGAGGTAGTTCAAATTATAGGAGAAAGATTACAAGCGTCTCAAGATCGACAGAAGAAATATGCGGATCAACACAAGAAGCTACAAGATTTCGATATCGGTAGTCATGTGTTTTTAAAAGTTTCTCCATGGAAAAGGAAAATACGTTTCGGCAAGAAAGGAAAATTGAGTCCACGATTTATTTGACCATTCCAGATATTGAGAAAGATAGGTGAAGTAGCTTATGAGGTAGCCTTACCTCATGAGTTAGAACATATCCATAACGTGTTTCATGTGTCCATGTTACGACCATACAAACCTGATTATAAACACGTTATCGATTACGAACCTATTCAGATCGAGAAAGATTTATCTTATGAGGAAGTTCCTATCGAAATCATAGATAGGAAAGAACAACATCTACGTAATAAAGTGATACCTTCAGTCAAAGTTATTTGGAGGAATCAAAACATAGAGGAAGCTACGTGGGAGCTCGAGAGTAAAATGCGAGAAAACTACCCACACTTGTTTTTATAACCTATATATACTGTAATTTTGAGGACGAAATTCTTATTATTGGAGGTGAATGTAATATTCTGAACCCTAATAAGATTTATATATGTAAATTATGTGTTAATAAATGAAATTTCATGTTCTGACCAGGTATTATGTGATTGTGTATTTTATTTAAGAATTAGGTCAAATAAAAAAAAATTGTCAAGCAGCTGTGTCGTGCTTACACGGACAAAATGATTAGTCGTGCTTCCGACATATTCACCGAGAAGCGTTTCGGCAAATTAATTTTTTAAAGCTGTTATGTCGTGCTTCGAAATGACAAAGTGATTTGTCGTGCTTCGGAGTTAATATAATATTATATTAACTGATAAAATTCTAAAATAAGTTAATAAGGGTTTAAAATGTTAAACTGAACTAGAAACTCTAATTTGAAAACCCTAATTGGTAAAAGTTTTCTGAATTGATAAATCAAAACCCTAATTATTACACAAGAATCCTAATTGAGGTAATTAGATTCTAAGTAATAAATTATAACATTAATTAGGAATCATTTAACTTAGATTAAAACCTTAATTGAAAGATTTAAATCCTAATTCATGAATTAGGAAACCCTAACCCTAATTAGGAAACCCTAAGCCCTAATTATGAAACCCTAATTCTAATTATGTTATCTAAACGCTAATTTATGAAATATAAAACCTTAATTATGATATATAACCTTAATTAAGGTATTACTAAACATAATTAAACATCCTAAACATGATTAGCAAAAATCTAATTTTAATTAGTAAGAAAATAAATCAAAAATAAAAGTTAAACCAATCAAAAGAGGATAAGAACACAAGATCAGATATTTGTTAAAATCTCCAACACAAGCATGTCAACCAGATCAGACCATAGCAGCACAAGTATCAAGGCAAGATATTTGTGGAGGCAAAATTTGGAAAAGAAACCCTAAAAACCCTAATTTGAAGTTCCTATAAGTAGAACATCATTCTGGTCATTCAAGCTACCAAATTTTGAAACCTAAACACTTATATTACCAGCCTTAATAAGCCTTAGTAGTTGCAAGAACAACATCAAAGAAATCAGATCAAAAGAAGCTCAAAAAGGCGCAAAAACCCTAATTTTATACTAGATCTTTAAAACTTTGTTAGATGTTATGTTTAAATGTTTAAGGATATGTAATAACATGTTATTTAGTGATCTGGGTTGGTTAAACAAGGATCCATAACATTTAAATGGCCAAAATTGATGAAAAACATGAACTGACTTTGGCAGCCCAGAATGGTCTGACAGGCTACTTTGTCAGACATTTTGATCGGCTTAAATTGGTAGTTTGATCTGTTTTAAAGTTTGTATATGTAGTATGCCATGTGTAACTATAATATCCAATTGGTAGAATAGTAAAAAATGTCTAGGATGGAACATATTAATGGTCAAAACCCGTTGACCGCTCACGGATGGCTGATTTTGGGCAACCCAGAAAATTCTAAGTATATCTGACAGCCGTCTGACAAGATTTGACCACCTTTAAACTTGCTTATATGATGTTTGTAAATGTTATTTCTTGGATTGAACATGTTCTATGCCATGTATACTTAAGCCTTGAATCGTTAAACCATATAACATTAAATATTTAATAATATTACAAATGATAATTAAATCATTTAAATATTAAACTAAGTTTTAAAAATTATTATAAATAATAATTACATCATTTAAATGATAAAATAAATTCTAAAAATATTACTAATGATAAAATAAATCCTTTAAATAATATGCTATCTATCTAAAAATATTATAAATGATAAATAAATTATTTAAATAATATTTTAAGTAACTAAAATTATTCTAAATGATAAATAAATCATTTGAATATCATATTAAATGTTTTAAAACTATTCTAAATGATAATTAAATCATTTAAATATTAAATTAAGCTTTAGAAATTATTATAAGTAATAATTAACTTATTATTAATGATAAAATAAATTATAAAAATATTATTAATGATAAAATAAATCATTTAAATAATATTCTATCTTTCTAAAAATATTAAATAAATCATTTAAATAATATTTTAGGTGTCTAAAAATATTCTAAATGACAAATAAATTATTTAAATAACATATTAATGTTTTAAAAATTATTCTAATTGATAATTAAATCATTTAAAATTATTCCTATGTTTGTAAAATTATTTAAAAATACTTCTGAGCTTATAAAAATTATTTAAAAATAATATTAAGCTTTTAAAAGTATTATAAATAATAAATAAATTATTTAGACTAATAATTAAACTTCCAAATGAAGTTTTATCGAACAATCTTGTCTAGATTAGCGTAATACATGTTTATATACGTTCTAACGCTTATTATTGCTGTACGTAGACTATATACGTTGACCAACTGTATTAAATTATAACTAACTACGCTAAGGCAAGTGTCCTAACCTTACTAAACTTATATTATGCAAGTATTATACATCTTGCTATCAATTATTGTGAAGTTATTGCTCCTTGTTCAGCATAACTTAAGAAATGAATCATTATTCATATATTATTTATTCGAGCGTAAATTGTTGTGTCAAACCTGTAACGACCGAGAATTCTGAAATTGCCTTGTAATTCGAATTTTTGAATATTAATGAATATTTTATATTTTATTATTATTATATTTGTGTTACGTGTTTAAAGGTTGTGTGACAACCTAGATTATGTGAATGCATGAAATTTTATGTGTTATAGTTTTGTTCAAGTGAATAATTGATTTTGCGTAGCGTCGCTAAATCACTATTCATGGGGCAGGTTTCCCGAGGCACTATTCACGTCATAAAATTTTTGTGTCTTTTTCGACTTTCATAAATTTCATAAATACGTGTATGCGTACGGATAATTTTTTCAAGTGTCAGAAAATTTTATTTGAGCTGATACGTGATTTTATCTGTATCCGAAATGTGTTATATGGGTGTTCCAAATGTTTGGACAAATTCCATAATAATTATTTTTATACATCCCAATAATTATGGGAGTACCCATTTTAATTTCGGGTAGAGTTATTTACTAGTTTTGGCACAAAAGCGGGAGTTTTCGGATATATTTTTGGTATTTTTGGGTATTTATTTTGGTTTGTTACTCCAAGAGGGACCCAATCCTTCATTTTGGACCAATCAAATGAGAGCTTGGGGGAGTATTGTCGGCAAGCTTTTGAAAAATTTGGCCACCTTGAGCTTCACACCCATTTCTCCCACTTCTCCCTAATTCACTTCACTTCTCCCAAATAATTCAACCATTTCATTTCTCTCTTGCAATCCATCAGCTCCTCCTGCAAAGCCATTTCAGATTCTCCAGAGAGAGAGAGAGAGAGAACTCGTCGAAAAAAGGAGAAGGAGGAAGAAGTCGCTGGAAGTCGCCGGAAAAAGAGAAGGAACTCGCCGGAAAAGAAAAGAGGAAGAAGAAGAAGGCACGGGTAGAGGAACCAAGCAAGGAGAACCCCCAAAACAAAGCCTAGCCGAGCTTCTTAACCAACTAGGAGGGATTTACAGAGGTAAACACCAAGCAAATCCTTTCCATTCGATTTCTTGTTAAGATTTTCAAGTTTTTCTTAGTTTTGAACTCTTAAGCTTGTGGGTCGGATTTATGGCGATTCTTGGTGTTTTTGTTTGTTGTGATTGCTTGTAAATGTTGTTAAGAGGTTATGTAAGCTATTAATACCTTTAAAGTGGAACAAAAACGCAAGAAATCCTCACCTTGGCTTAATGGAGCAAGAACAATGGACTTTGGACATGAAATTGGACATTTGGACTTTTTAGAGGACTATAAAGCTATGATTTCGTGCTTGTCAATTTTGTTTGGTGTTATGGTATTGTAGTTCCATGGGTTACGAAGCTAACCCAGTTGGAATGGACCAAAAGGGAGTTAAAACGAATTCGTAGTAATGATTTTTGTAAAACATGTCAAGAACTCGAAGAACAGAGTATGAAATTTACGCTTTGGCTTAGGATTTAACCATGTTAATGTTAATGGGTAGCTCTGTATTTTTGATATGTTGTAGCCCCATAAGTTAGGAGTCCATAGAGTCCAGAATGGATCAATTTGCTTGTGTATTGAAGGAGTTATGGAGGTTGGAGTGGCCGGAGGTCGGAGTCGCGAACTAGGAACAAACCCAGAATCCGGCTACTGCAGAATGGCGCCACAGCGCCACCCATAAGCCCTGCAGCTCACGCTGCAGCGAGGGGCATTATGGGGAAAGACCGGGGCTCACACCGCAGCGTGAGGCCCAAGCTTTAAGGCTCACGCCGCAGCGTGAAGCCTTGTCATGGAGAAACCACGGGACTCACGCCGCAGTGTGAGGTCCAGTGCTTGGGCTCGGCTGGGTAGTCGTAGGGCAATCAATGTGTTTTAATGATGCAACATCCGTTTTAAACCATTATTTGGAATGTGACTAATTGTTACGTAAATATGTACTTAATTGTGTAGGATATTAAGGAGCGTGTGTTATTATATTGTAGTAGCGCATCAGGCAAGTTCTCTAACCCTTGTCTAACCCTTGTGTTGGGCAAGTTTCCTAACCCATACGACTTTTATTATTGTGCGAGTTGTTTATTAATTGAGCAATCATTCTATATTATTGCAAGTTCCTTACTCAATTATTTTTATTTGAGCAAGTTTCCTATTTCATACAAATGTTGTATATTATTGCAAGTTTCATGACTCAAATCGAGTTATTTCTTTCAAGTTATGTTAGTGGATTGATTATTGTTAATTATTCCACATCAAGGATAAATTATTGATATTCGCACATCGTGCATTTGGATTCAAAATCTGTTGTTGAACCGTGAAACATAAGTTCTTCATTCATGAACTGTCTAAGGGAATAGTCTACGCCACTTGTTTCGGCTGGACACGTACAGGTTATTATTTTAAAAGCTATCCAAACCGATCGTTGGTGCGGATTCTTGGACTGAGAGAGCAACCCTTATGTAGGGGATTTTAATCTGTCGATTATTCAATGCAGTCAGAGCTAAATGTTATACATATACATAGGGTACGAGAGGTTGATCCCCTCGAGTACTACTGATGGGCCAGGCGTTTAAAGGGGTTAGTTGAATAACTGATCCTTTGGCCAAATAGTTCATGGTCTATTGGACCACTGGGCAGTAAATAATCAATATTCATTATTTCTTTTGAACTTTGATTATATTGTCAGTTATTTCTTCAATGTCTTAAATTATTGAACTATGTGATTATTGTTCTCATTCATTCATGATATATTCTCTTTATTCATTTTAAACTTGCTGAGCAAAGTAGTTGCTCACCCTTGCTATATCATAAACCTATTGCAGTTAAGCCGGGGAGTTCCAAAGCGGACAAAGGCAAAGGAAAGCTTAAGGAATAGTTATACGTACTATCCTGTTATGTAATCGTGGAATCATTTTTGTATTATTATTATATTCTGCGATGTATTCATTTAAGGTTATAGACCTTGGGACCGTAGTAAACCTTTTATAATGAACAACATATGTTTATTTATTCCGCATTAGTTGATTTATGTTGTTTAGAGGTGTATGGATGTATTTTATCGTGAGCACCAAATTCGAGGTATTGGTACCTGAATTTGGGGGTGTCACAGGTTGGTATCAAAGCTTTAGGTTATAAACTTTAGGATTTGCGAAACCTAGGTTTTAACCTTAGTATTAAACTCGTATTGAGTACGCTAGGTGATGGATCGAGGAGATTCATTTGGTGGTCATGTCTGGAGGTGGATTGTGGAAATCCATCGAGCCGAGTTGTGCATGATAAAATATCATTTCATTTTATCAATGAATATATTTTATTGTGGCACTGACGTCTT
The DNA here is from genome assembly GCA_034770075.1 of Aralia elata. NCBI lineage: Eukaryota > Viridiplantae > Streptophyta > Magnoliopsida > Apiales > Araliaceae > Aralia > Aralia elata. The sequence goes on along the minus strand of CM068386.1, from coordinate 18,994,732 downwards.
GCTGTCTATTTATTTTTGTGTGTGGCTGTAGGATGTCTGAGATGGGAGAGTACAGTCCCGCTAGAGAGGTGGAGTTCACAGACATTCATGTGGACGCAGAGCATTTAGTGGAGGTGCAGCCGAGTGAGCCAGAGATGATGGACACTAGGGATGAGTCTGAGGCCGAGTATGGTTCTGAGGAGGAGCCAGTTACCGAAAGAGTGCTGAGGCTGTTAAGCGATGCGACGGAGGATGAGGAGCCACCTGAGTATGCAGATGGTATGGGCACTAGTGCTAGTGACATCATCGAAGAGCTGACAAATAAGAATGAGGAGCTCGAGAATCGAGTAGCCCACTTAGAGGAACAGAACCAGGATCACCAGGACCGAGAGGAGCAGTACAGGTCATTGGCATATCAGACTTTAGGGGAAAAGGCTGAGCTGACCCAGAAGTTACAGGAAAGGACCAGAGGATTGTCGAGCTAGAGGCAGAGGTTCACGATCGGCGTGGGGCTTCTGTTCAGCTTGGTGTGATGGTTTATGACCTCTTAGAGAGGAATGTGGTGTTGGTAGAACAGATAGAGCAGGTAGAGGATCAGCTAGAGACTACTCATCTGTAGCGAGATGAGGCTATGGAGCAGTTAGCAGCCCTGACTACAGAGATTGATTCCCTCTGTTTAGGCTTGACCACTTCTATTGGCAGGCTGAGGGACAGGGTGAGGAGGTACCCCAGGGATGAGGGTAGCAGCAGGCGCGTGATTAGGCGTCGAGTGGTCGACAGGCTGGCTCGACGGGAGCTCAGGGTTATAATTCGCTACAGCAGGCGGTGATGTGTTACTTTTAGCATTATGTTTGTAGTAGGTCCCACTTTTGTTGTATTAGGGGCTTACTTATGTTGTAAATCCCTCGGCTTGTAGCGTGCATGGGATAGTAGTTGAACCCCTAATTTTGTTCCTGATAGAGGGGTGAAAGGTTATTATTCCCCACTTTTGTTTGTTAGGGGATAGTTAATGGTTGGCAGGCTATGTCATTTAGCGTTTATAGAAGTATGCCACATATTGGGTTTGGTTGTATTAAGACAGTGACATATGGTTATGAATGCAGTTGTTTTATTTAAATCAAACGTGTTTGATAGATGCTTTTACTTTTAATTGTTGACTTAAAATAACTTATTGCATGAGACCTAGATCTATAAGTAAAAGTCAATGGTTTTCTTTTATCAGATCATGGTGCCAAGAGGACGACCGTGAAACCAAAGGGTTGAGGAATCGGTTAATAACACTCAGGGTCATCTAGACCCAATGAGAGCGTTTGCTGAGTTGTTGGCAGAAGCAATGCGAAATAGACCCCCACTTGTTGGAGAACAGGCAGAGCGGCAGCCTACGCAGCATTTGGCTAGTTTCAAGGATTTTAAGCTAGTAGGATCTCCCGAGTTCAAGGGAACACTAGACCCGATTGAAGCTCAAACCTGGATCGAAGAGATAGAGAAAGTGTTCGAGGTTGCAAGGGTGGCCGAAGAACAGAAGACAGGGTTTGCCACTTTTATGATGAAAAGTGAAGCGAACTATTGGTGGAAGGCCAACAAAGGACGTGCTGGAGATGGTGTGATACCATGGGAACGTTTCAAGGAGCTATTCTTCGAGAACTATTTCCCGACGAGTATGCAGGAAAACATGGAGGTGAAGTTTCTGGAGCTCAAGCACCCACATGTCAGTTGCAGAGTATGCAGCAAAATTTAATGAGTTAGCCCAATTGCACCTCACTAGGTAGACACGGAAGCCAGAAAGGCAAGGAGATTTGAATTAGGCCTAAAGCCGTAGGTGTACAGTAGGGTGGCAGTCCTAAGGATTGACACATTTTCTACGCTGTTGGAAAGGGCCATCATTGCCAAAGGAGGCAACGAGACTCTAGAAAAGTTCAATCAAGACAAAAAGAAGGGTCACGAAGGAAGCAAGGGAGGAAGCAGCGGGGGAAGTAACCCGAATAAAAAGAAATGGAGTGATAGCCAATCTTCCGGTGGCAACAAGTCTGGAGGAGAAGTTAAGAAGGGTAATAAGTGCAACAATTGTGGAAAGAATCATTCTGGAGAGTGCATGAAAGGAAAAGGAGTTTGTTTCAACTGTGGGCAACAGGGGCACTTTGCTCCTCAATGCCCAAAGGGAAAGAAAGCAGGATGCTTCTCATGTGGAGCATCAGACCATCAAATCAAAGATTGCCCGAAAAGGAAGGGGGGTGCAACAAGTGGTAATAGGAACAACAACAACAATAACAATAACAATAACAACAGGCTGAATATTGGAGGGCCAGCTAGCCAAACCAACATACCATGAATAATTCGCATAGGAATGTGAGGATTATTACCTAGCTTTGATGATCTTTTCAGTTCTATTCCCTTTTGGGTAGTTCTTTGATAGGAAACGTTCATACTTACCTCGGAAGAAGGGTATGAATGCTTATGAGTTCTCGGTCGATATTCCGTCGTGACCATTAGGCCAAAGAGAGATAGTTATGACGTTGGATAAAACATAGCACACCAAGTGTTCGATAGAATGCTTATGTGGGGAAATAATTATAATCTTAGCTTGCAACACCTTAGATACCAATCGTTATCCATTTATTTGCTTTAATAATTAGAATTAATTAGATTAATTTCATATCTTCGATTTAACTTTTTAAATAAGATTGAAGCGATATAAAGTCGGTACTTGGTAAATATTAGCTATAATTCCTCGTGGGTTCGACACTCTACATTTATTATATTAGTTGTTAGACCGCATATACTTGCGCGAGTTTTTCAGTTGCGAAACCGAGCAACATAGACACCTTGTTAAAGATATGCTAATGATTACTAGCTAGTATTTATTAACTGTTTAGTTTCTCTTTAGTTTTTTTGACTGGAATATGTTAAGTAGAGTTAGTAGCTCAAATTAAATTAGTAAAAGTATATCTTGTCAATTGCATTATGTATAAGCAGTAAAGGCAAGTTTGTTATTTCTTGCATCAAGTTCGGTGGATCAATGTTATGTTTCTTGCATCAATGCAGTAAAGGCAAGTTCGTCAATTGCATTAATCTTAAGTACTGAGTCTATTCTTTCTAAATATGCACATCACTATATATATAAGTGCTTAGAAATCTTCTTTGCAGTCCCTTTTGTATGTGTATTTTTCTTTAAGGGTACATTATTGTTACTAATTTGTTTTCTCATGGAAGATGTTATTCATGTAACGCTGACGAAGATTAGGTATAATTTATAGTACATTTTAATTTTTTAGCGCTTGCTTCTATCCTTGTTTCTTCTACTTTTTACCTTTTTCTTTTTATGAGTTACAATTTTTGTGTGTAGACTTATCTAGTTTATTTTTTTTATTATTTTTTTTTCAGTTATTGCAGATTACATAGGGGAGCAAATATTCAAGTGCATCAAAGGTATTAGCGCATCAATTGTCAAGTTTAGAAGATATTTTCTTTCTTTTTGCACATTGTACTTCTTACAATCTATCGTTCATTGAGATCTTTTATATTGTAAATGATTTTACTTTGTTCTATGAATGACTTTTTTTCGTATCATGATCCATGATGGATACTGCACTGTATGACAGCTTAAAATATTTGTCATTATGAAATCTTTAATATTGTGGTAAACTTTTTAATCTTGCCACTATAATATTTTATATTTTTTGCATTTTAAAAGTTTACACCTAACACAATTAATTTAATGACAAATAGCCTGGTCAAATTTTGTCACTAGATATTATATTTTATGGCAAATAATAAAAAAAAATTGCCACTAAAAAGATGAAAATCTATGGCAAAATTTTGAAGATTTGTCACTAAATACTAGAAATTAGTGACAATATTGATACAAATGTGACAAATTTTTTTATTAGTTTGTGACGAATTATTTTGTCAGTAATTGTTTACAATTTGTGATAATTAATATTTGTCAGTAATTATGTGTGGATTTGTGGCAAATTAACAAATTTTGTCACTATACAATTGGTGTCAAGGCTTTTGCGACAACCTGGTGATAAATAAAATTTCGTCATTAAAAACTTTTAGTGACGAATTTCCTATAGTAGTGACAATTTTTTTTGCCATTAATTACTATTTTTCTTGTAGTGATATTATATTCGATTTGGGTTTGATTTCAGTCATCTAGTTTGATTTGAGTTTTGAGTTTCGGTTTGATTTATGAGTTTTGAGATTTTGGGACAAAAATTGAAGATGATGAATGAGTTGGGATTTTTGGTTTGAGATTTTCGAGTTCATTAATGATTCCCCAATTTATATTTAAAGAGAGAAAATGAGTGGATTTCATGATAGAACATGATTTTGGGAGTTTTGAGATTTTGGGACTGAAATTTGAACATGATGAATGGGTTGAGAATTTTGTTTTAAGATTTTTGAGTTTCATGAATGGTTGCGAAGGAAGATGATGAATGATTTGGGTATTTTAAATTTTGAAATTATTGAGTTCCATGGTAGATGGGAAAGATGATGAAAATGGGAAAGATGATGAAAATGGGTTAACATTTTTTGTCTTTATTGGGCAAATTAATGTTTTGAATTTATTTTTCGTGTTTGATATATTTGATAGTTTGATAGATCATCATTTGAAGAGATGAATGGTTTGAAGTTTTTGGATTTCAAATTTTTGGGTTTCATGAATTGGGGATGATGAATATGAGATTTTTATTTTTTCCAAATACATCCAAAATTGTATTAGGTAGTATGAATAAATTAACTTGGTATTTAATTGGTTTCATACGGTCAAATGTATAAAACTTAGGTCAAAGCATACTTATACTCCCTTTACCGGGAAACGTGGCAATTCCGGCAATTTTTCTGGCCGGAAATTATAAAAATGTCAGTTATGGTTACTTAAGAGTAGTTTGGGTAGCAGGATGATAGTTTTTGAACCTGGGAGTATCAAGTGCAAAAGGGTGTATATTCAGGGTTTGATACACAATTAACCCTAATTTATATATACGCAATGTGATAGTTTTTGTATAGGAATTAATTAATATATGGAGTGCTGAATTATATAAATAATTGACAGTGTTGGTCGATTTATAATTCCATTTGATGGGAATCCAAAAGGGAAATTAGAGGCAGCACTGAATCCAAATGAACATGGAAGAGGAATGGATATGTGCAGCATAAACCCAGCTTTCTTGGGCAAGAAATATAGATATGCTTATGCTTGTGGAGCTGTCCGCCCATGCAACTTTCCTAGCACCCTCACTAAGGTAAATTAATTAATTAAATTACATAATTTACAAATAAATGTTGATAATAGCAACTAATGTTTATGCTTCCCCAGCAAATATGCTTTAGCATTACTTTTAATGTTGATAATGGCATATATAGCAACTAATGTTTATGCTTCCACAACAAATATGTTTTAACAACATTTTTACACTTATTTCAGCTATATTTTGATTTTTTACAGACCCTTATTATTCTGTCATCATAATTATTATTCTGGAAGCATAATTATTGTTTTGACAATATCAATGGTCCTAATTAAATTATTATCACTCAATACTGTTTCTTTTTTCTATTATTTTATTTGATTATTGATTTTATTTTATTTTATTGAATTGCAGCTTGATTTGGTAGAGAAAAAAGCAAAAAACTGGTACGACGAGGGTGCAGTTCCATCTGAACCATTCTTTGTGGCTCGCCCTGGTGCAACCGACGAAGATGATGGTGAGTTTATATTACATGCATGGTGTTCTTTTTTTTTTTTTATATAACCAAATAAAAGAAATAGTATGTTTCGGGGGGAAAATAAAATTCAATGAAATGGAAGTTACTATTTTATTTCTGTAAATGTGATAACTGTAAATGTGATAACATCTTTAGTGATCATCATGATCTGTACTCTTTCTAATAGCGTGATTTTTTTTTTTTTTGAAAAAAATAACTCTGACCATGCATGCATAAAACTATTCTTTATAAGTTTCCGGGTATACATTTTTTCATGTAATGTGTAGCAGGGGGTAGTGATATTGATGGTCAGTGACAAAAATGGGGAAGGGTACGAATCGACATTTGAAGAAGTTGCAAGAGCCAACAATATTATTTTGGAAAGGAATTGATTTGTACTGAGAGTTTTATTTTGAAAATGTCCTGTATAAAATAGGAAGAGGAGAGTTATGGATAATCTGTATAACAGAATCTTATGTTTAATTGTTGAATTGTAGCACAATCAAAGTCATAGAGTATCCTAAGAGTTAAGAGAGTATGCGAGTGGAGTTTGAGTTTGCATGAGGGATATAATTTTTGCAACTTTTATATTCCGTACAAAAAAGTTATATCGTTGAAGGGAAGGTTTTGCAGTTTTTATTCCGTGCAAAAACTTATGTCGTGGAGATTATAATTGTGTGTAACCTCAAGTTTTAGAGCGTAAAATATGAAAAGAATATTGTAAGCCCACTATTTTAATATACTGGAAATTCGTAATTCGATCCATGATTTTTTTTTTTTGATTTATCTCTCTTTATTTTATTGTTTGGTTTTGTTGACTTAATTCCCAATACAAATTACTATAATTTTCACTATGGTTCATTCTCTGTGTCCCAACACCTTAACATCATCTAGAATTTCTGCATTTCTTTTTATCTTACTAACATCCAATTTTAATTTGCAAACGGACGGGTGACATAATCTCTCTCTATCTCTCACGCGCACACACATATATATGAAGCTGATCTATAGTCACCGCTGGTTATGAATCATTTCCCAGTTAACCCATTCGCAACCGTTCATTGCGATCACGGACAACCAAGTTTAAAAGGAATGATTAACTATCCATAAGAAGTTCTTGCGGATACTAAAGGAACTTCCTGCAGATAGTTTTTTTACGTTAAAAAGTCAAGAAGGGTCAAAACGCTGCTTCCCTCTCTTAAAATAAAATTTTCTCTTTCTTCAACCAAATTTTAAAATTCAATATCTTATTCATTATAAATTTAAAATTGTCAATCTATATGTCATTGGAAAGGTCTCGAAAAGATTTTCAAACTAAGAGACATTGTTGATATGTTTTGCTGTAGTTAAAATTAGGGGCGGGTAAATTTTTTGATTTTTTCGGTTTTTGACAAACCGAACTGGTCCGAACCGGCTGGTTCGGGACAAATGGTGACCGATTCGGGTTCGATACACGGAACCGGTATATACCTACTTTTCGGTACCGGGCTCGTTCGGTATATACCGAACCAAGCCGATTGTACCGGATAACTTAATATTATTTCACTTTTATTCTGCTTTCGGTCTCTGTCTTTCACAGTTACACTTTACGGTCTCTTCATCTCGAACCTTTCTCAGATCTCAGACCATCCTCGAAACTTTCTCTCTATTTCAAACTTTTCTCTCCATATCGAATTCACCGATCCATCCTCTCCCAAGTCCCGCCGGCCAAACCTCTGATCCTCTCGATTCTCTTCGGTCTTTACTCGCCAGTCGCTACACAGCAAAAAGTAAAATTAGGGTCTGAATGAAAAGCAGAGAGACAGAAATGCGGTGTTAATTTGTAGAAACAGGAAATGGTATCAAAAGATGAATTGCATGTGTGTAAATGGTAAAGATAAAGCTTTTTTAAGAGAGAGAAAATGCTGGTCAATGAATAGGGAGAGAGAGGGGATTTAAAGAAATTGGGTTTTATGTTTGAGGGTGAGAGAGAGGTAGGTTCTGAATCAGGTGAAGATCTCAAGGTAATTTTAAATAAATTAATTAAATTAAAATGAAAAAGAAGGAAGGAGAAGCATTGGCAATGGAGATATGTATATATCAGATTTGAACAGTGTGTGTGACAGGAAAGGTAGAAGCTTGGATGCTTCTTCCGGTGGTTTTTTTGAATCTCAAGTGTGATTATTTAATTGTTTGAATGTGTTTAGTTTTTCTAAGAAAAAGTTGTTTAACAAATCACTCGTAGGATTTATTTATTTGTTTGTTTGTTTGTTTTGAAATCTAATCAAATGTCACTCAGCTGTTAGACTCAATACACTGCCCTGTTCTCGTGTTCCTTGGATGTGCTTCATGGCTGAAAACTTTTTAGTTAATTTATAAAAACTTTTCATGGTTGAAAAACAACCGGTACAAAAGTAGATAAAAATCTGTACCGTACTGGTTTCGGATCGGCTAACCGGTTTGGTATATCGGTCCAACCGGTACCGGTATCAGTACTCAGTTTTGGGTGAATTCGGTAACCAGTCCGGTACGAGCCGGTAAATTACCGATGAACAGGCCTAGTTAAAATGTCAAAAGTTACAACCAAAACTTATAATAGTGTGTTTCTAAATACAAAATTTTGATTTCAATTTTGATCAATTTAGCTAAATAAAAAGATATCAATAATGGATCTTGTGTTAAAGATGTTAACGAGAAATTTTTAACATTAATATATAGATTAATAATTTTGGATTTGTAAAAAAAAGTTATTGAATTTTAAAATTTGATTGAAGAAAGAGAAAAATTTGGTTAAGAGAAAGAATGAATGTTTTGACATTTTTTAACATAAACTATCTGCAGGAAGTTCTTGCGGATATTAATTAGTATTCGTAGGAAGTTCTTGCAGATAGTTAGTCTTCCCTTCTAATCGGTAATTGCGATGAACGGCTGAGGATGGGTTGGCTGAGAAATGATCAATAGCGAGCGCTATCTATGAATCAACTTCGAATCAACTTCTATATACATATATATATATATATATATATATATATATATATATGGGGACCGATCCATTGACAACTTTGTCAATTTAAGGTTATCCTTATAACAGATCGTGAGCGTCCATCTGATAATCGAACGGTTTAATAGAGCTCTTGTCCGCAGTTTAGTTTTCAGTATTCCACAGTTTAATACTACGGATGGGAAAGATGTCCAAAATACTCCTCCTTGTACAAGTCCTCGTCCGCAGTATTAAACTGCGGGGCCTGAAATTTATTTTGACATCTACAATATAATATTGCGGAGCTTGAAAAACTTTAAAAAAAAATAAATTTGGTATCCGTAGTATTAAACTGCCGAGACTGAAAAACATTTTTTTAAAAAAAATTTGCATTAGCGGTATTAAACTGCGGATACTGCGGACAGTAAGTGATAGAATAGAGATTTAAAAAACTCGCCACCTCCAGGTTTGGGAAGACTGGTACATATTTCTTTGAAAGGATTTTCAGGAGCTGATCACATTCATTAAAGATACATCAAAATCAATCTTCAAAAAATTATCAAACAGTCTATCTATCAGGAAGACAACATATTTCATGGTCGAAGGAACTAGCTCCACATCATAAAAATGATTTAACACCTCGCAATCATAACGAAACTATTGACTAATCAACCACAAACTCCCAATTCATTTGCAACAGCATAATCTACAAATATACAATTTATCTAATGGATCGAATCAGATAGAAAATCCCATCATTTATCACCGGAGCAAACAAAAAAAAATGCTATCCGTTATCACAATCAAAAAACACGAAATATAAAACAATTGAATACAAAAGAGCTGACTATACCCATAGTCGCGATCTTTGATGGAAACGTTCGAGCACAGGAGACGCAGTAGCCCTAACACTGACCGGAGATCGCCAGCCAATACCGTGACTCCATATATCGGGGAACGGAGTACCGGAGAGATCTAAACGCCGAGGAGGAGGTTAGCGATCGGCAAGCGTAGAAAGGTGGAGGGGATTTAGGAGACGAAAGCGAAGTTCTAGAGATAGCAGGATGTCAAAACTTTTTAAGTTTTCTATGCTCCCCAGTTTAATACTGCGGATGCCAAATTTTTTTTATGTTTTTTTAAATTTTTTAGGCTCTACAATTTAATATTGTGGATGCCAAAATAATTTTTCAGACTCTGCAGTTTAATACTACGGATGCCAATTTTTATTTTTTTTAAAGTTTTTCAGACTCCGCAGTATTATACTGCGGATGCCAAAATAATTTTTCAGACTCCGCAGTTTAATACTGCGAAGGGGACTTATACAAGGAGGGGTATTTTGGACATTTGTCTCGTCCGCAGTATTAAACTGCGAAAAATTGAAAACTAACCTGCGGACGGGAGCTCTATTAAACCGTTTGATTATCAGATGAACGCTCACAATCTGTTATAAGGATAATCTTAAATTGACAACGTTGTCAATGGATCAGCCATCTCTCTCTCTCTCGCTATATATATATATCAGTACATTTCTTAAGCTCACCCTTATCCGGCTCACCCTAAGCTCACCCCCCTTTAGCGACGGACCCGGCGACGGTTTGATCATACAACCGTCGTCTATACTTTTAGCGACGCTTATATATATATATATATATATATATATATATATATATATATATATGGAGTGATTCATAACCACAGTTGTAAGATTAGGATTATCCTTACAACAAATCTAGGTCGTCCAGTTGCTGGTCTAACGATGAAATTAATAGCCTGTCCGCGGTTTAATTGTGCGGACGAAAGCCCACTATGTCAATGTATAAAAATACCCTCTTTTTAAAAGTAATTTTCGTTCGCACAATTAAAATACGGATAAAAAAGAATTGTTTTTTTCTTTTTACGTTAAATTAGCCAGAATTTTTTGTTTTCTCTGGTCATTAGTTTGAACCAATATGAAAATTGAGGCAGAGAGAAACAACAATGATGGTTCTTAATGGCTTCTCCCCATCTCTTACATTGTTAATTCCAAATATTATCATCAAGTCAGCTCTCTCTATATGATATAAGAATTTAGATAACCAAATCTGATTCAATTTTTGTTCCTTCCGGAGATTTAATTATATCAAATTAACTCTCTCTTTATTAATTTATACAATTCAATAAGGAAAAAAAAAGTTGATCCGTGTAGTAAAAGGATTTGAAGGAGTTTTCTCTTGAAGAAAGTTGAAACTGATAGAGCTGAAGCTTTGAGAGAGAATTGCTACTTATTTCATTAATGGAAGGTATATAAATAATTACAAATACTAACAGGTTCCTTCTATTCAGCAGGATGACCGAGTCCTAAGGGATTACAAACTGAGAGCTTATCAGCTCAAACTATAACAGAGTCCTAGACTATCTGTTACAAATATACACGGAAGTCGTTACAACTATACACGGAAATACATTGGCTAACATGCCCCCTCAAGATAGGCCACGATCAGAGAGGCCAATCTTGTCACGAAACAATTGAAATTGAGAGGTGGATAGTGGTTTGGTTAGAAGATCAACGAGTTGATCAGCAGAAGAAACATGAGCAACACGAAGCTGACTAGATTGAACTTGATCACGAATAAAGTGATAATCCACTGCAACATGCTTCATACGAGAATGAAAAATTGGATTGGAACTTAATTGAGTCGCCCCTATGTTGTCACAATAGATCACAAGAGAAGAAGGAAGAGTAACACCAAGTTCTTTAATCAACGAACATACCCAACTTAGCTTAGCAGCAGTGGCTGCAACTGAGCGATATTCAGCCTCTGTTGAGGACCTAGCAATGGTCCTTTATTTCTTCGAACTCCAAGAAATTAAATTATTTCCAAGATAGACTAGATAGGCACTGGTGGAGGAATAATCATCCTTGTTGCCAGCCCAATCAACATCCGAAAAGGCATGCAGCTTGTCAGTAAAAGCATGAAAAGAATAGGAGGAGTCACGGCGCAGAAGGAGGCCTTTGTTGAGCGTACCAAGAAGATAATGTAGGATGCGCTTGACAAGAGTCCAGTGTGCACCAGTTGGTCTATGCATGAACTGAGATAATTTGTTCACAGTGAAGGACACGCCCGGTCTTGTAAGAGAGAGATATTGAAGACTCCCTACAACTTCACGATAAATGGTAGGATCGGGTAGAGGTGAGCCAGACAATAAGGAAACAGTAGAGGCAGTACTTGGTATGGGCGTGAGGACTGGTTTGGCTTCCAGCATGTTCAGGCGAGTGAGGAGGTCATTGATGTACCTGCGTTGAGAGAGTAAGAGTCCATGTTTGTGAGAAATGACTCCAACACCCAAGAAGTAGGACAAATCACTAAGATCTTTAAGGGAGAAACGTGTGGCAAGGCTTGAAACAAAATGTAAGAGAATATCATCGTTGCTTCCTGTGACAATTATGTCATCCACATAAACCAATAAATATAAAACATGTTGAGCACTATTAAGAATAAACAGAGAAGTATCAGAGTGGGAATTGCGGAACCCAGAAGCCAACTGAAATTGGCGCAGTTCATAGTACCAGGCTCGGGGCGCTTGTTTAAGCCCATAAATGGCTTTATGGAGTTTGCAGACAAAGGATGGATTGTCACGATCAACAAACCCAGGTGGTTGTGTCATGTACACTGTTTCAGAGAGGAAGGCATTATTGACGTCCAACTGTTTAAGAGACCATCCTCGGTTGATAGCAAGACTAAGCACCAAACGAACAGTTGTTGGCTTAACAATGGGACTGAAGGTCTCATGATAGTCCACTCCAGGACGCTGGTGAAAGCCTTTAGCAACAAGACGTGCTTTAAACCTTTGAATGGAACCATCAGAGTGTCTTTTGATACGATAAACCCACCTGCATCCCACAATGTTAGTGATACCATCAGGTGGAACAAGTTCCCACGTGCCATTGCGAACAAGAGCATCATATTCCTCAGACATAGCTTTACGCCAGTTGAGATCTTTGAGGGCCTGAGAAGTGGTGGAAGGTTCGGTTTGGGATTTGGCTGATGTAATGGTGTCAAGGGTAAGTTTTTGGACGGGTTTCTTGATATGGTTTCTGGACCGAGTGATCATGGGGTGTTGGGGATTTTGTGGAGGTGGTTGAGAGGCTAGAGGCGGATGGGGAAGTAAAGGGTTGATATGAGAGGAAGGAGAAAGTACCTGCGGCATAGTTTGCTGGGAAGAGGTGATAGATGGCAGAGCTTCGGCAGTGGAAGATGGAGATGATGAAGGATGCGGTGAAGAACCCATAGAAGGAGAAACATCTGCAAGACGTTGTGGAGATGGAGCTGAGAGAGTTAGTTGCTGCTGAGGTGTAGAAGAGACGGTAATGAGTGGAGGAATCCAGTCAGACACGGGAAGAAAGACTTGATGGTTCAGTGGGAGAAGAGTTATAAGGAAAGACAGACTCTACAAATTGCACATGACGTGAAACATGTATTTTTCGAGCGAATTGTTCAAAACATAGATATGCACTTTGAGAAAGTGAATAGCCAAGAAAGACACAAGGCTTGGACTTTGGATCAAGTTTATGAGATGTGTATGGACCTAACCAAGGATAACACAAACACCCAAACACTTTTAGTTTTGAAAAATTAGGACTCTTGTGAAAGATGGACTCATATGGAGAAGACATGTTTAACGTGGGAGTAGGCATCGTGTTAATTAAGTAAACTGCGGTGGTGAAAGCATAAGTCCAGAATGTGATTGGAATGGAGGCATGAGAGAGGAGTGCAAGGCCTGTTTCGACAATGTGAAGATGTCGCCGTTCAGAATATCCATTATGTCCGGGCGTGTGTGGTGGAGAAGTGAGATGACTTATTCCATTTTCTAAAAGAAACGTTTTGAGAGTGATGTACTCACCACCGTTATCTGAATAAAGGGTGACAATGTGTTGTTGGAAATATTTTTCAACAATCGCTTTATAACGTTTGAACACTGTTTGAACATCAGATTTTCGTTTTAATGGATAGAACCATATGTACTTGGTAAAATGATCAACAAAAATGACATAGTATTTGTATCCATCACGTGAGACAATGGGAGAGGTCCAAACATCAGAAAATATAACTTGAAGAGGGTGAGTTGTGCTCAAGGTAGATGTAGAAAATGGTAGTTTATGACTTTTATTGCTTAAGCATGCATTACAACATAAATCCTTTTGGGAAGAAAAATTTAAATGATAAAACGACAAAATATAGTTAAGAATAGATGAGGCTGGATGACCGAGTCGCTGGTGCTAGATTGATGTTGTTGTTTTAACAGTAGAGAAGGCGAGAATGGGAGACGAGGGAGAGCTTGCAACTGGCCATTCATAAACTCCATCTTTAGTTCCGCCTTGCAGAAGGATTTCCCTCGTCCGTAGGTCCTTCACATGAAAACAAGTAGGAAAAAGTTCAATAGAGACATTATTGGTTATACAAAACAAGGCAATGGAAATTAAATTTTTTTGCATTTTTGGAACACACAAAACATCTTTTAAGTGAAAGGAAGAGGTGGGTGTAGTGAGAAATACGAAACCAGTGTGACTGATGGGTAGGTTGGTACCATCGCCGATCATAACTTCGTCATGACCAGTGTAAGGCTTATGAAGGAAAAGATTATCCAGGTCCGCAGTGACGTGATGGGATGCTCCACTATCCAGTAACCACGGTGCATTGGTGGATGGTACTTGAGAAGTAAAATTAGCCTGGGGATGCCATGATGGTGTCATGTCATAAGAGGAGTTGGCATTGTTAGAACCTTGAACTGGAACCAAATGAAATGAGGGACAGCGTTTAGCAGTGTGTCCCTGAGTTCCACAGATTTGGCAATGCCCTAGATAGGGACGTGCAGGCAGTCGACTGTTCCTGGCCTGGTTTGTGTTGGGCATGGCAGGCCGAAAGTTGGTGTTGGATGATGGATGATAATTGTTCCCCATTGGAGAGAACGAGGGTCGCCAGTTTTTTTGGAGGGTCACCAGTTGTTGTTGTTGGAGGTCCGAGTCATGGAATTGGCGGTAACAGGTCCAAGAATAGAGGAACGCGACTGGGTTTGAAGTGATGCTTCAAACGAGAGAAGCTTCTCATGAAGCTCATCGAAGGAGATAGCAGTATCTCGGGCTTGGACGACGCGGACAAGCTCCTTATAGTCATCATCTAAACCATCCAAAATTCTTTCAGTAAGATCTTCGGTGTCCATTGGAGCACCGAGGACAGCGAGTTCATCAGATCTTGCTTTGACAGAATAGACAAAATCTGTGATGCTCAGGGTACCTTTGGTGAGATTCTTTAACTGATTCTTCACATGTTTGATACGGCCACGGGAAGGTTTTGCATATGTGGTGGCGAGAACATTCCATGCTTCACGGGAAGAGGTGGTTCGCACCATAAAGGAAATAAGTGGGGGAGAGATACTGCTAATGAGAGCGTTCAGGATGAGTTTATCTTGCCTAACCCAGAAACTATAGGCAGGATTAGGAGCAGTGGTGTCGTTAGTTGTGAAGGTTGGTGGTGGGCACGACTTTGATCCATTGATATAACCAAGGAGATCGTAGCCGACAAAGAGAGTTTCGAACTGAATTTTCCAAGAAGCATAGTTGGAAGAATTCAGTTTGAGAGGAGCTTGAGCAGCTGTGTTAATGGTGATGAGTTGGTTTTCTGTGTTTGACGGGATTGAGTTTGACATTTTGTTGTTTGGAAGGAAAAGATTAAAAGAATAAAATAAAATTTAAGGAAGGATCGTATACTGCTCTGATACCATGATAGAGTTGAAGCTTTGAGAGAGAATTGCTACTTATTTCATTAATGGAAGGCATATAAATAATTACAAATACTAACAGGTTCCTTCTATTCAGCAGGATGACCGAGTCCTAAGGGATTACAAACTGAGAGCTTATCAGCTCAAACTATAACAGAGTCCTAGACTATCTGTTACAAATATACACGGAAGTCGTTACAACTATACACGGAAATACATTGGCTAACAGAAACTTCGTTGCAATAAATTGGGGCAATTGTGACTTTGATGGTCTTCAACAGCTAAGCTAAGGGGAGGTTCATCTATGTAGTAAAGAGCTTTGAAGGAAATATGGCTTACAGCAGAAGGGGAGCTAAAATGAGGTTCATCTGTGCCGACCAAACAACAAAGAAGACAATTCTCCTACTTCACACTTTAGTTGTGCGGATGAGAATATTATAAAAATGTCACGACTTTTAATATTATAATAATATATTTAATTAACATATTTAAACTCATCGTCCGCACGACTAAAGTACGGATTCTTGAAGGTCATTTTGGTCACTTTTTGAATCCGCATTTTAGTAGTGCGAACATTCCCATATTAAAGTGCGGACGGAGGATTATTATTTCTACCGTCAAATTCGAAATTGGACGATCACGATTTGTTGTAAGAATAATTTTATTCTTACAACTGTGACTAAACATCGGTGTCATATATATACACGACATGAGATTTTCTGAAAGACTTTCATATATAGTGTACCAAAGCAAAAGCATAGCTAGCTTTTCAGGGGTGCACGAAAGCAAGATACATTCCCTGGCCTTCAAGGAATTAAGCTTTGAGCTTAAGGACCCGTAAAGTTATACACTTTCTCCATGTATATGATTATTATTAATTTTTTTGATATGAATTTCTTTATTTTTAGTCAATAAAATAATAAATATTTAAATTATTCAAAAAATAAAGTTTATTATTTCATAATTTTTAATAAATTATGTTAATTTTGAATATATAAATATTTTAAATTGATTTTCAAAAGTCAATAATGATCTTATAATTTGGTACAGATTCAGAGTATTATATTTGAGTATTTTAGGTTACTAATTTTATTAACTATTTATAAAAATAATAGATAATATACATATATAGTAATTTGGGAGCAAGTATTTAATATAACTCCCTAGCTAGCCAGCATTGTTGCTTGATCTCACTGGATTATGCTTTGGGAAACAACCTTTTAATCGGTATGATTCTACAATTCCGTCAATTAATTAAATAAATTAGAAAATGTCAAAGTGAGCAATTAATTAAACTAAGTAGAATAAAAGTATTGAGAATGAGGGCATGAACTCTACAATTCGGTCAATTTAATTAAATAAATTAGAAAATGTCAAAGTGGCCAATTAATTAAATTAAATTAAAGTGGTATTTGTTTATCTCTTAATACCTCTTAACAACTCCACATCTGATTCGGTAAGAGGATAAAATTGTTTGGTAAAATTTTGTTTGCATTTTATCCTCTCTTAATCGGTAAGAAGAAGATATAAATCCAAATCATTAACAGCTGCCTCTTAATGAAAATTTTTAAATCTATGGAGCCTCTATAAATATTGTACTTCCTTAATTCCAAATTTTAAGATCATTATTGATTTTTGAAAAGTCAATTTGAGATATTTTTCAATTTAAAATTGATATTTTTAAATTTAAAAGTCATTCAAATGTTTTATACTCTGATGATCTAATTTATTAAGATATACTAACCATTCAGATATTAATTACTTAATTTTATCAAACACCACCTAAAAAGAATTAAAAAATATTGAGAATGATGGTATATAAATCACGTGTAGAATCCCTAATCGGAATGCAAGGACAAAAAGAGAAACATAAAGCATCTGTACTACCATGAGATGAAGCAAGAACAGATAGTAGCTTGGGAAATTAAAAGGATTAACTTCTTTCCTTGTGTTTTAAGCAATTTTTATTCCTGCTTTGCAGCTGCTTTTTGGCACTATAAATAAATCTATGTAGCCACGGCCCTTTCGCCATATACTACATCATCCAATTAGTGTATATATATAGAGAGAGAGAGAATTCACTACAAAAAAATGGCGATTCTGTAACAAACGATTTTCGTTGCTAAAGGTGCGAAATTTCGTTGCCAAAGCCCATTTGCAACGATTTTTCAGTCGTTGGACCATCCGTTGCGCAATGAGCGTTGCTAATTGTCTAGCAACGAAATTATTTTGTTCGTTGCAGAAAGTGAAATATTTCGCAACGAAAGTTTGTTTTCGTTTAAAAGTATAGATCATTTAGCAACGAAATGTTTTGTAGCAAAATTATTAAAACATTGTTACTAAAAAGCAACTTTCGTTGCAAAATCCGCCTAATTAGCAACGAAAAGAAACTTTTTTTTTTTTGCCAACGAAGATGAAATTCGTTGCGTTTGATATACATTTGCCAACGATGTTTGTTGTTGCTAAACAGTATAGAAATTGTTGTCTTAACTGATTTTCGTTGCTAATAGTATACTTTTTGGTAACGATATTCGTTGCTAAATGTACAAAATAAACCAATCATATATTAATTTGCAACAAAATTATTCATTGTCGTTGGTTTTGTTATGGATAATTATGATCAATTAGCAATGATATTATTCGATGCTAATTGTTTTTCGATAGCAACAAAAGTTGTTATCGATTAGCAACGACACTATATGTTACTGTTTGCTTTATTTGTACAACAAAAGTTGTTATGATTTACAACGATACTAATATTGCCTTTTTCTTTTGTTTATATCAACAATATCCTCCGTGTTATAATTAGGTTAACTTTTTGTTGTCCAAAAATTATATTTTAATGTCATTACCAACAAAAACTTGTTGCTAAAATTAAAAAAAATTGTTGCTAAATCCTTTATTGTATACTACTTTGGTAACGAAATAGCTTTTGATTGTATCATTATCAAATCCATTATTGACAAACCTATTATGTAACGAATATTGAAATTGTTTTACAAACAAAATAAATCGTGAATCAATAACTCCATAACAACTATTTATGCAGACTTACAATAACGAGAACAGTACCATAATAATTGCCAAAAGTCATTCATAGCAAAACTAAGGGCAAAGGAGAGGAGAGAAAGAATAAGATAAATAAAAGATAAACTGTTAGTAGCCCATCAACATTACAGTGACCTCTGGGGTTCATTAGGGCATGCATGGATTGCAACATGCCAAGAAGGAAAATTCCAAGAACACTTGTATTCTTGAACTAATTTCCGGCTTCACGTTGCTGAGATTCAACAAGTTCTTCGACCGCGTATTCTTGTTCATACCCAAGATAACAATCTGAAACTAGAATCAGTTTCATCCCCTATAAAATAAAATAGTTTCCAGATCAAGGGAAAATAAAACAATTAAGTAAGTTGAGAGGCAGCAGAGTATATTTTAATCACAATGGAATGATATTGAGCCCTTCACGGTAGAAACAAAGATAGAAACTCTAACATGACTTGCCATTTGTTCTCCTTAATATAATTAAATCAGTTGGAAACAAGCCACAATTTCAAAATAGCGCATATTAAATAATTAGGTATCATGACCAACAAGTTATTTTTAAGGTGTATATTAAGGCCTTTTTTTAAATTTGTAAGAATAATACACTAGTTCCAAGAAAGTAACGCACTATGGAGGAGACTTGTAAGGGAAACTCTCAAACCTTTCCCATCGAAGGTGGGACGCATTCTTACTTTATTGATATTTTCATAAGAAGTTTTACAGCAATAAAGGAAGAGAGGAGATCAATTGGACATTTTAAGAATTTAGTTGCAAGAGTTATTCAAAAGTGCACTGGAGTTAGGGTCCTTCATTAATATCAACATTATCCCATATGGCCACCAAACCTAGCCTTAATCTCCCCTCTAATTACCTCTATTAATCCTACCACCTTTCCCATTGGCAAACTTATTTCTCAGGGAAATAACCACTCTTATAAGCTGCAAACAAAAGTATTTGAAGAGTTAAATTTCTTTTTTTAAAACTTTTGGTAGTTTCTTCGAGTAGAGGGGTAGACTTGGATCCCCATTTGTACAAAAGATTAGAAACAGAGAAGAGGGCAGACCAAATTTTTATTAGCCCTTTAGTTAGTCGTGAATGACTGAATGACAGGGGAAGAGGGTTCAATCGAGTTCAATTTCCAGGGAATGTTCAATTCAAAAGATCAGCATCTATCATGCTAGCAGAAATATCATAATCTCAATCTTCTCCCACTTTAAAGGGTAAAAACAAAACAGGAAAGCATAAACCAACAAGCAAAATATCCATCCACAACATACAAACCATAATAATACCATATATGTAACAAAAATTCTAGGAGGTACAAATACAACATCGTTTTCACAACAAAATATCTACTGACCTGGAGTTGATGGTAACTCCATATGGGTAACCAAACGGTCGGAGAAAGAAACTCTCTTCATAGCATATAATTCAGAGGTGGAGGTGTTACCAAGAACTAACCACCATGCTTCCTCTTTAATCTACAAAAGAAATCATGGTAAGCTTAATTGTGCTAGCAATAAGAAACTACCAAAAGAGAATCACATCTACCTTTGGGAATCGAGGGGTAAAAGCTCTTGACGATTTCTTGTGGAAGTTTGTTTTTTCCAGTCTAATGTTAAGACTAGGTTAATTCCCACCGTCAGGATCTCCTCTCGAAATCGTTAGTCTCACTTGAACATTGGGAAAATGTTGTAGATCCTGAACAAAATAGAAGAGCATATACTTTGAAACTAAATCAGTTGAACAGCTACCAGAGGAGAACAAACAAGTAATACCAAGGGCATCCTTTGTAATTTAGGAGGCAAAATGAGGCTACACAATTCAATTGTCTCATAAACTTGTGCTTGCAATAAATTAGTTCAGAATTGAGACATTGTTCCAAGCCACAACAGAACATAAGAATAAACATCTCTAAAAAAACATTTGGAGTTTAAACCGGCATCAAATTTGTTTGGAGAAATTGTTGAGCACATACTTTGACTACAATTACTTTTATTTATACATATCAAAATTACTTACAACACAAAATAATTGTTAGTACACAGTAACATTGTCATCCACTTAATAGGATAATTAATTGTCTATAATAAATATTTGAAACAATAAAAGACTGAATTACAGGTGTAGCTCATGCTCATCAAATGTTTGAAACACACATACACAATTAAGGATAGCACCTCACATTTTATTGATTCATTTATTTATTTGCATTGGCAGGTGTCTCACTCTGAATCTTATCTTACTTTATAAATGTGTAACGTAGTATATACAATGTTTGTCTTAAAAGAACCTAAAATAAATTATATGTAAACCTAATTATCTATTTTACATAAATTTTTGACATTCAAAAGACTCGGACTCTTACAAATTCAGTTACATGAAAGATATCAAAAAATTATATCCATTCCCACCTGATATAACCTTGAAGCAGTGGAACTTCCTACAACATACTGCAAAGTGTGCTTGGGAAGATCTAGCAGTTGTTGCACATTTGAGATGCCTTTTTTGAGTAGCAAACCGATAAGATCATCAGTCATGTGTGGCAACATCCGCAAATGAGAATCTCTGTCAAACCACAAACCCTGATATGTAATAATGAGAATGAGAATCTCTGTCATGTATGTAGGCAAAGACACAGCATTTTGATTTCTTATTTGATACATGCAATTCATTCTTAATTAATAGTCAAAGTATAAGAAAATCAATAGAAACTAAAGAGAACCCACCTAGATCACTCTGTGTGTTCACAAACAGATCGTGAGGACAAAATCGAACCATATAAAATCCACAAATTTCCTTATCATTCGTTCTTCAGTCGGATTCCGAACTGAATCCACCAAATAAAACAGCAAAATAAACGTCAGCTAAAGAGACAAATAGAACGGGGGAATATATTCTTGCCACAAGAATATTAACCCGATCAAATTGCCTTTATACATATTTTAGCTTTAGAATAAAAATTATTAATTTTCCCCAAATTCCAATTCCATGTGACCGAGCATAACATTAGGGTTTTTTGAAAGTTTATGAACCAAGTACACAATTATATATAAAAACTTCAGAAAGAAAGATAGATTATGGGATATCAAAGCCCAATTAGTTTCGAAGTGAATAAATCCCTAAATCTATAAAGAGTAGTTTTGAATGAAATGCACCTTCACCCAGGAGTTCATCTAGCAAGGCTCTTTGAGCGTCCATGGCTAATATTATAGCAGAGGGACACCGTGATTATAGAGAGGGGGAAACCACGAGTAAGAAAAACTACCTTAGTCTAGGCTGGATGAAATTTGGGGTGTATAATTACAAGTACTGCTTTAAGAGAAAAAATGGGCAGGACTCGTGAGCGGGAATGAAATTAAGAGAGGCAATTCGCCAAAAAATTGTTTAGTACATTATTAAGTATTCGGAAGTACTTTTTTTTTTTTTGCTAGTTTAAACACACTCCCTCGTCCTTAGCCGCCATCAAGATTTGAACTCTTACCCTCTTGGTACACTTTTGTTATTAAAAACATTTGGCATAACAAATAATAAATTGGTGCCACATAATTGGTGACAATTTTAGTGTCAAACTCAACCTTTTGCTATTACATGAACACTTTATTAAGAATTTAATGGTGAACGGTAAATTGTCACCATGTGTTTATTTTATACGATTTGACTGTATTTCTATACGATTTGATTTCATTAAAAAAAAACTGATTAATACCATTTTTATAATGTTTCACAATGATCCCATCAGAGGATATACATAGTTACACTTATAAAGTCATCATATGCCCATAATTTAATTTACACTTATAAAGTCATCATCTGCCAATCAAGTTAGATTACAATCAAATTATATAAAACCACTCGTTGCCAAATCGAGAATTCTAGTCAATTTCTACTGGAGATTGAATTTGAGCTGAAAATTTTTAAGCAATTCAGTAATTTATGTAGTAATTTGTAAATTCAATTACTTTAGGTGCCAAATTATGAATTTGACAAAATTTAATGTAACAAAAGTATATTTAGCCCATTCCATAATGCTTAGTTATCTCTCAAATGCTGGCGTGAACACGACTTTACTTTTTGGGGCTTGAGCATGATGATGATTATCACTCTCGTCGTTTCACATCTAAAGAGTTTATTTTATAGTAATAACCAAATTACTTATTAGTTATAACAGAAATTCTAAATATTAAAAGTACATTTTCAATTATTTAGGAGTAAGGGTGTAAACGAGTCGAACTGAACCGCAGATAATTGCTCGGATTCGATTCAAAAAGTTAAATTCAGACTCGAATTCGAATTGCATTTAAAAAACTCTATTCAGATTCTACTCGACTCAAATATTCATTACTCGAATTCGATTCGACTCAAATATTCATTACTCGAATTCGATTCGACTCGGATCGAATTATATTCAACCTACTCGCGAGCTTTGAATTCAAGCTCAAATTCGAGTCTTTTTATAGTAACTACTTATAAATTGAACTTATTATTTTACTTATAAATTAAAAAATATATTTACTATTAGACTTTACAAATATAAAATCACAATTACAAATAAAAATAAAATAATAATAATTAGTTATTCTAAATTTATGTAACTTTGTATATATTATAAAATAATGTATCGAGTATTTACTATAATATGTGTCAATCGAATATGTATCGAATTACAATCGAGAGTTCGAGTAGTTTGCATCCTAAACGAGTCAAGTATAACCTATAAATTATAATGTAATTTTATTTAATTGTTGAAAATAAAATTTTAATTTTAAATAATAATTTTTATATTATTTACAATACTAAATATAAGACTTTTTATGGAATAGATCACAAGTGCTAGAATATCACTTCTTTGTTCTACAAATTTTTTTTTATTTAAATTTGTTCTTAGTTAATTTATGACATCCTAAAATTTAAATTATAATATAAATTTATTTATTTATTTTCAAATATTAATTTTGTTTTAACAATACCTTTTAAATAATTTACAAATATCAATATCAATGTAAAAAGTTAAAACGATGTCGTGGGGTAACTACGTTGTGATACAAATGTTTTTTTTTTCTATTTTTCAGCAGTCCAAATCTGCCGTTTGCTTTCTCGTTTCAGATAGAAAGACAAATTCATTCTCTTTTGATTCTTCGATCGATCCCACCGCCTAGCTTCGCTCGCCTCTCATGTCCTCCATCACAGGTTCATGTCCCTCCCTCTTCTCTCTCCTCTCTGTTCTCTCCTCTATCTCCTACATCTATCCTCTGTGTTATGACTGTTAAGTCATTTGTAAAGCTAGTCACGTGCGAGAGAAGGGGGGAAGTTAGAAATAGAAGAATTAGTTTGACAGCTGGAATGGAAGTTGTTAGGCTGAGGTCAGCAATTCAGTTGGTGAGATACCAGTTGGTTAGATGGAATTAGGCGGGAAAGGAGTAGCTGCTTTTAAAAGCTAGAGGAGAGGAAGAAGAGGGTATCAATTGTGACATAACTGAATTTTCTCTGTTTCTAAAAGCTTGTAACTACAGAGCTCTTAGCTCATTCTTCAATACAATTCTATTCAATTCCAATTCTTTCCATTTTTATTTCTTCTTATTCTGTCTGTTTCCGTTGATTCATAACTCAAGCTTCACAAAACCACCTAAAATCATTACAATTGGTATCAGAGCCATCTATCCTCGGCAACAAGATTATCACAGCAATGGCGGCTGGCACCAGATCCAAAGAGGCTCTTAAGGAAAACCTTCGCAATACAGAGTCCAGAGTACAAGAATTGATGAACAGCCATCATCACTTACAGAAAACAGTGGAGGAAATTGGAGATAAGTTCGGTCATTTCCAGAGTACTATGGAGATGATGGCAGAATTTCAGCGTTCAATGAGAGGTAAGGGACATGCATCTTCATCTGATAATCTAGAAGATAATATTCATAATTCTCCTAGAATGGGTGGTAGTTCCATGGAAAGAGCTTTACACAATCAATCTAGAATCAATAACCCTAGATTCGATTTTCCTGTGTTTAATGGGGTAGATATCAAGAATTGGATTATGAAGTGTGATTTCTTCTTTCAATTTTATCCCATGAATGATGATCAAAAATTAAAAACTGTCGCCTTAAATGTAGAGGGTGATGCTGGAACTTGGTTTTTGGCATATTATAGAACAAACTCTAATGTGTCTTGGGTTCAATTTATTGAGGATATTGAGGTTAGGTATGGGACTTCTCTGTCACAAATTCCTTGATGGAATTCAACAGATTACAACAAACTTCCACTGTGAGTTTATATCAAAAAAGATTTGAATTCCTAAGAGCTATAGTAGAGGCTGAGAATCCTAGATTAACTGAGGACTATTTTGTCAAGTGTTTCATTGGTGGACTTAATGAAGAAATTGGGGGTTTTGTTTCATTGTTAAAGCCCAAGAAACTTTCTGAGGCCATCTCAGCTCCTAGAGTACAAGAATGTACTGTTGAGGCAATCTATAGGAAGTCTAAACCAACTGTTTCCTTTGGAAAACAAGGGGGAAATTTTTCACAAGTATCAATAGGCAATAAGATGGGTTCAAATATTGCACAGATGGGTTCAAATATTGCACCTACACAGTTTGGGCCAAGGGTTGACAGGACAAATTCACAAGTATCAGTTCAGCCAGGACAAGTGAAAAGGCTTACTTATAATGAAATTCAGGCAAGAAAAGATAAGGGATTATGCTTTAACTGTGAAGAACTATATAAACCTGGTCATAAGTGTAAGAATAAGCAAGTGTTCATGCTTATGGGAGAAGAGGAGTTAGATGATAGAGAACTGGGTTTCAATGTTGAGGAGCAGTTAGAATTGCCTTTGGATAAACCAGATCAAGACATGGAAATTTCCATTCATGCACTCAATGGAAATACTTCAGATACAACCATAGGGGTTAAGGCCAGAGTTGGGAGCAAAGAAATAATCATTCTCATAGACACTGGCAGTACACATAATTTTCTCAACACAAAAACTGCAGACATGCTTCATTGTGTCAGGGAATTAGATAAGCCAATGCAAGTGTGTGTTGCTGATGGATTTAAGATCCTCAGTTCTGAAAAATGTAAGGATTTTGTTTGGGGAGCTCAAGGGTACAAATTCCACACAGAAATGAGGATAATACCTCTAAAAGGATGTGATGCTGTTTTGGGAGTTCAGTGGTTGAAAACTCTAGGGGATTGTGTTTTTAATTTTGCTCAGCTTACACTATCATTTACCCTAGCAGGTGAGCTTGTTAAGTTGCAAGGTACTACAGATGGGCAAGATGCTTCAATTTCCATGATTACAGCTGGGGATTTTTCAGACTCCTATAGGAAGAATCAGGTTTCCTTTCTAGCATGCTTGTTCTCAGTCAATGGGGACAATACTAATGAGGCTGTACCAGAAGTTATTAGTAAATTGTTGAATAAATATGAGGATGTATTTCAAGAACCCACATCATTACCACCTCAAAGGTTTCATGATCACCATATTCCTCTTAAAACTGGGTCAGATCCATTCACTATCAGGCCATACAGATATCCTCAAGTACAAAAGGATGAAATAGAAAAGATAGTGAGAGAAATGCTTGCCTCTGGGATTATACAACCAAGCCAAAGTCCCTTCGCATCTCCTATACTTTTGGTCAAAAAGAAAGATGGAAGTTGGAGATTTTGTGTGGATTACAGAGAGCTCAACAATATAACTGTCGACGCCGGGTTTTCTCTTTCTCTTGGTCTTTTAGTCTTTTTCCAATTTTAACCTTTCGATTAAATGATTTTTTTTTGGAAAAGGTCGGCATTGATGTCGACGGGGTTTTGAAAGAATCGTGTTTTATGATGAGCCAATTAACCAGAGTCGCCAGGTGGTATATTTGAAATGGATGTACCAACTCATCCGAGTTTTCGTTTTTTTTTATAAATCGCTGGCTCATATGTGACTCCGAATTAATTGATCTGCGAATCGAGATTCATAGAGTTCGGGGGCTTGCTTAAGTGAGGGGAAGGTGTTAGGCACCCCTCGACTTCCGTGAAACACGGTTACCGCAATCTTGATGCTTTCCTATCCTTTAATTCATGAATGTGTGTGTGTAGGTGCGTGTGTGTGTGTGTGTCTGTGTGCCTATGTGAATGTTGTGGTGAGTTTGTATGAAAGAGTCATTTGGATTTTAGGGAAAATCGTGCTTTAATTTGAGAACACTTCGGAATGTCTTTTCGGTATACACGAGAAAGCTTTATTCTTTATGAGAAAGGTTTGATTTTAATTGTCCGAAACTATGAGGTTTTCATTAAGTGTCGTTTTGGCAAAACAAGAGTTTTTAAACCTTCGTCTAAATAGCAATCGAGATCTATACGTTGCCTTCATAAAATGATGGGCAATTTCTAGAACCTCTTTAACCCTATATACAACGGTTTAATAAAACGTCATTTTATTTGTAAAAATCATTTTTGTGTGATGTTTTGGAAAACGATCTTTCCTTAGCTTTCTCGTTAGATAGGAATCGACATTCATTAACATTTCTCAAATTTTAACCTCGTGATTCTAATATCCTACTTTGATTGATTTTATGAAAATCTTATCATTTAGCTTTGAAATCGATTTCGTGTCATAAATCAAATCAAGCATAAACACGCGTCGGGGCTATTCATGGGCATGTAAGCCATCAAAATGTCCCCGAACGCCAACAATCACAACTTTCACTATTTCGGGGCCTTAAACCCGATTCTCGCCTTAGCGTCATTTTAAGGCCCGACGGTTACATGTTTACAACGAAGGATTACATTGTTCCTAAATACATACGTCAAAATTTGTCCATCATCGGATTCGGACCATGGTGTCACGCTCCTAGGCTCACATCCACAATTTATCACAAACATCAAATAGATACAATAACATAACTAACAACGGATTGCTTAACGCCCCACAAGGATCCAAAATTAACAATCTACATAGATCAATTCCATCTAATGTATATATCGATATGAACGAGCAACACCTCACCCAATGGATATCATCGGATTATTAGGAAGAACTTTGTTCCGAAGGAACCCTCTCTAATAATTCCTAATCCATTGTTCCACAATAATTTACATGAAATCTACATTTAATTCAATCAAATGACATGATAAGAATTGGTATAATAAAAGAGATTTCACCTTGCAATTGATATCCAAATGGATGTGAACTTGTGTATTGAATAGAAGAAAAAAGTATTATGTGATACAATCAAATCACAAGAATAATATTCCTCTCTTTTTTTCTCACTTTCTCTTCTATTTTTGTAGCAAAATCTCACTATTTTCTCTCTATTTCCGTGCTTATGTTGCTGCTGGAATTTCCTTCTTCTCCACAATTGCTGAACTTGCTGAACCTCCTGTATGCTGCCTGAAGCGGCTTAAATAGGCTGGCCAGCTGGCACGCCTCCCACCGCACTCAGCTGGTAGTGCTGATTTCCTGGTTTCCGTGCTGGCGCACCCACTTGGCCGCAGATCTATCCGCGGCTGGCGGGCTTGACTTTCTCGATTTTCGTGCCATGCCTCGATTTTCGTGCCGCAACGTCGGTTTTCGTTGACAGGCTCGTGTTCTGCAGTCCGGGAATTTCCGGGAGACGTGCCACCTCATTCGGAAGTGCCTGCTTCGGACGGCTTTATTGTCACGTAAACTTGGGTTGCCCAAAACATTGCGGCGGTGCCGGGCGCTCGCCCTTGTGCCCGCTTCTTTGCTCCCGCAAGCTGGTTCAATTGACGATTTTGCCCTCCTGTCATGATTAGTAGAAGGAAACGCAAAATTTGGGTGTCTACAGCTGCCCCTCTTTATCATGTTTATGAAATGATAAATGAAATGAACAGGATAAAGAATAGACACTCAATGCATGAATGACAGTGTGTAAGAATGACAGCGCATACATGATGCCTCACACATGTAGCTTATGATGCAACATAAGATGCAATGCATGCAAGACATTCGTAAGAGTGTCAATGTATCAACCCCTTGACCGTGTTCGTTAGTCTTTGGGTTCACTCCTTCAATCTATCGTCTCGTTCGGGGCCGGGTATCGTCGCTGGTCACCCATCGCGTAACCCCCGGTTATCGTCGTCGGTTGGTTATCTTGTCGGAGCCGGTTATCGTCGCCGGACATCCATCTCATGATCGCCGGTTATCGTCGCCGGTCGATCGTCTCGTCGGGACCGGGTATCGTCGCCGGTCACCCATCGCGTAACCCCCGGTTATCGTCGCCGGTTGGTTATCTGTCGGAGCCGGTTATCGTCGCCGGACATCCATCTCGTGATCGACGGTTATCTTCGCCGGTCGATCGTTTCGTCGGGGCCGGGTATCGTCGCCGGTCACCCATCGCGTAACCCCCGGTTATCGTCGCCGGTTGGTTATCTTGTCGGAGCCGGTTATCGTCGCCGGTCATCCATCTCGTGATCGCCGGTTATCGTCGCCGGTTGATCGTCTCGTCGGGGCCGGGTATCGTCGCCGGTCACCCATCTCGTAACCCCCGGTTATCGTCGCCGGTTGGTTATCTGTCGGAGCCGGTTATCGTCGCCGGACATCCATCTCGTGATCGCCGGTTATCGTCGCCGGTTGATCGTCTCGTCGGGGCCGGGTATCGTCGCCGGTCACCCATCGCGTAACCCCCGGTTATCGTCGCCGGTTGGTTATCTGTCGGAGCCGGTTATCGTCGCCGGTCATCCATCTCGTGATCGCCGGTTATCGTCGCCGGTTGATCGTCTCGTCGGGGCCGAGTATCGTCGCCGGTCACCCATCTCGTAACCCCCGGTTATCGTCGCCGGTTGGTTATCTGTCGGAGCCGGTTATCGTCGCCGGGCATCCATCTCATGATCGCCGGTTATCGTCGCCGGTCGATCGTCTCGTCGGGGCCGGGTATCGTCGCCGTTCACCCATCTCGTAACCCCCGGTTATCGTCGCCGGTTGGTTATCTGTCGGAGCCGGTTATCGTCGCCGGACATCCATCTCATGATCGCCGGTTATCGTCGCCGGTCGATCGTCTCGTCGGGGCCGGGTATCGTCGCCGGTCACCCATCGCGTCACTTAAAACGTCAAATGGCTGCAAGGGAGCAAGGTGGGACCCATCAGGGCCAGCCGCGGATGGATCTGCGGCCAGCCGCAGATTGATCTGCGGCCAGCCGCAGATACATCTGCGGCCAAGATCGGGCCTTATAACCAACGCGCTTCCTCCAGATCTGTCACTTTCAACTTGCAATCATCAGAGATTCTCTCGATTTTTCTTGTTCGCAAGGGTCTTTTGTCGATTTTTCAACTTTCCTTTCCTGCAAAAACTGTTCCGGTAGGATTGATCTACACGCTACAGGTAACACTTTGACCGGTCACTTTTCAATTTCGTCAATGTTTTGCTATACATTTGACTATTGGCATGTTTAGAGATAAAATGTATGCTTTACAATGCTATGTAATGTACCATCCTATATACATGCTATGTATCAACTATGTGAGTCCTATTTTATGTTCATGAGGCGGTCCCACATATGGTTATTCCTTTTCTGCAATAAAATCATGCATTACATGCTGTAATTACATATATGAATGCAATTTAGATCTGTTTGAGACTTTGATTGATGGAAAACATGTTTGGCTTAGGCCTGGGACGTCCATTTTACAAACGGAACTCTGCCGATTTTTTTTTTTTTTTTTTTTTTTTTGACATGCATCATGTTGCATTAATCATATGATGAGGCTAGAAATTTAGAATGTTCATTACATAATTTTAAAAGGGAACTTACCTTCTTTCTCGCCCGTTCTATTCCAGCTATGGATCGTGATACGCCCAGTAGCTCCTCCGCCTCTCGGACTTCGGGTGTTCGCCGTCGTAGGCCTGCACCCACTCCTGTTCCTCCTCGGACCCGTCAGGCTCGTCGTTTGACGGAGGCTGTCATTCGTCCTGGTCATCCGGACGTTGAGGAGGCTGTCCCTCCGGAGGTCGCGGCAGAGGGGCCATCCTCTAGCGCACCGGCTCCATCTACTCATCAGGCTTCTTCTGGCGCCTCTGTGCAGATACCCGATCTTTTGGGTCGGGATCTCAGTCGTCACCCTTCAGCATCTCTCGTGGCTAACGAGGTATATTCAGTTCTATTCTGATTTTACTCTCAATTTCTCCATTCTCCTTTTATCCGGACTGACCCCTTGGTGATTGCCCCAGGTACCCGAGTTTACCCAGCCGAGGGGCAACTGGTTCAACATCTACTCCCTTTACGCGGCCCTGCACAGTGATTATCGGGCGATGGTGGACTCTTGGGGCTTTCGACATTTCTTCACTATCATCCCCCGCCAGTGCCCCTGGGGTTACATGAGGGCTTTATCCGAGCGATGGTTCCACCAGACGCAGTCTCTTCATCTCCTCGACTGCGAGGTCGTGTTGACCCCATGGGACTGGAGGTACATTACCGGCATAGAGTTCACCGGGTCCCGTGTTCCCCTGGATCTTGATATCACTCCAGTGGAGGTCCGGGCTTTATTGGGCTTCACTGCTGATGATCGGGTCTTCAAGGCCCGTAGCATTCGATCCGGCGCTTTGGCTGTCGATGCTGTTGGGGGTCTGTACGCACTGCCCATTCCCGCGGATCAGGGCACCAGGGACATTCTGCTACGACGCCTGTTCCTGACCATCATGAGGGGTTATTTTCTGGGGAACAACTCCTCCACCATTCATTTCAGCGTCGTAGGAGCGGTCAGAGACGTGGACCGCATCGGTGATTATGACTGGGGGTCATTCACCTTTGCCTATTTCCTCCATGGCATGCGTCTACGCTCAGAGGGACAGACTGATGCCTGGCTCGGCTTCTACCATTTTCTGTTGGTGAGTCCCCTCCTCCTCTCTCTTACTGTATTTCTTTTCCTTTCATCTCTTTTCTGTATTTGATAGTGACTCATGTCTTGCCTTGTTTCTATTCACAGTTCTGGGCTTACGAGCGGCTGCCATGTCTGAGGCCTATCACTACTCTGGGCCCGGACACTTATCCTCAGGGTCGGCGATGACATCACAGCACTCTGGAGGAGGTCCCCGTGTCGGACAGCTTTGCACATTGTCGTATTCAGCTGGAGTTGATCACGGCTGCCGACGTCGTCTGGATTCCCTACCTCTCCGAGCATCTGACTGTGGGGTTTGCTGACGGGCATCCTTCCGGCCCGGAGTTCGAGCTTTCCACCCGTCGCCTCACTTTGCAGAGTGTTGGAGGCTGGGTGATGTATCTGGGAGAGCGCGCATTCAGATGCGTCACTGGAGAGATCCGCATCCCGCACTCCCTTTCTTTCACTACTTTCTGGCCGCTGGATTCTCAGCCCTCGGAGATCATGCTCGCCGGGGAGGATGGTCGGATGCTTTCCACGGGTCCCACTACGAGTGATGCATTCCGTACATGGTGGGTGCCCCGTACCATCGGTCCTCAGACTCGGGCCACTTTCTTTCTTGGAGATATGGTTCCAGGCTCGGTGACGATGACCGATTGGGCTGCCTGTGTTCGGACCCCTACCCACGCTGAGCAGATCGCCTCATTGACCCGTCAGGTAGATCAGTTGTCGCTGTTTATTCGGGGGTTGGGCCGGGCCCCGGAGGAGGCTTACACCTACGATCCTGACGGTGCAGGTTATGATGCAGGCCCGAGTTCATCTGATGCCACAGCGCATCCCTACATCCCTGATATGAACTTTGGTCCTCCGAGCTCGACGACTCCAGGGGATCAGTTCGAGGATCCTGCTTTCATAGATGATACTGATTTTATTTAGACCAGGATAGGATAGGGCCTTTTGTATCGGCACCTGCTTAGATTTCTTTTTCATTTATGCACTATGTACTGAACTCATTTATTTATTTATGCACAGTTTTCTTTTTTCATTTTATGGGATTCACCTGTTTTATTATTAACTGTATGATGCATGCTTTTTATTTATGGGTAGAGAATGACCCCTAT
Source organism: Aralia elata (assembly GCA_034770075.1). Lineage (NCBI taxonomy): Eukaryota > Viridiplantae > Streptophyta > Magnoliopsida > Apiales > Araliaceae > Aralia > Aralia elata. The sequence goes on along the minus strand of CM068386.1, from coordinate 18,962,347 downwards.
ACAGTCTTTTTTGATACTATTTTTTCACAGATGTCGTCCTCAGATGCCGTGGTTCGTTTGGATTCTACTCCTCCCACAGGGTTGGTTGGCAGCCTCTTCCGCTGGTTGGACAGTCTACTGCCAGCAGATAGGGTTATCGTAGATGGTCTTTTGGGACATTCTTGGTCCTTATTAACCTTCCGGGTGCCAGCGGGCTTTGTGGATGGTCTTCTGAGCTATTGGGCCCCTGCCCGTCAGGTGTTTAGGTTTGGGACAGTAGAGCTGACCCCCACCCTTGAGGAGTATGCTCGCTTCACCGGCTTGCCCTTGGATGGTCCCTGTGCTAGGGTTACCGTTGGTCCCATGCGCCGTCAATTCTTGACTTTCATCGGTTTGCGGAGGGCTGTCTTATTACCGGTAATCACATCAGACCATATGGTTCCTCTTCAATTCTTGATTGACCGATTTGGCTCACCTGACAGTTTCCGTCTTTTCCTCGGTGATTTTTCCGTGTCCGAGGAGCGCTGGGATGCCTTGAGAGTGGGCGTTCTGATGGCCTGTGTCATCTCAGTTTTGTATTTGCCTGCAGGATCCGATCATTTGGACATGCGGATTGTTGCGGCCGTTCGGGCCCTTCAGGAGGATCACACCATTCTCCCCATGATATTGGCGGATACCTATATGTCGGCCACATATTGCCAGTCCTTCCGAGGGAGATTCTTCAGAGGGAGTTCGACCTTATTGTATATGTGGTTCATGAGTCATCTTAGTCCCATCGGCCATTTCCGTCGCCAAGGGTTTTGCTTCAGCCATGACATAACCACGCAGTTTTCGCTTCGTCCCGCGAGTTGTACTGATGTGGCCTCCTGGATATCATTTTTGTCTATCATTGAGGACCCCTTTCATCTATTGGTTTACTCGGGCTATTGCTCCTTCATGAGCTTCTTGACTCATGTGCCTGGCATGGATTTCATTCCCATTGCTGGATTAAGGGGTGTGACGACCTATCATCCCCTGGCGGTTATGGGGCAGTTTGATCAGACACAGGATTTACACCCCTTCGCGGGTGCAACCGCATACCGATTCCTTATATCATCCTGTACAGAGAGGGATCTATTGCAGGTATACGAGCTTTGGGATCGCAGGATCTTTGCCGAATATAGTGCGAGCTGTCACATCCAGACATTTGCCTACGTACAGTGGTTGCGTGGAGACCTGGATTCGGCTAGTTTGAGTCGGACTGGGGCCTTTGATGACTCTGGAGTGATTTTCACAGAAGATACCACAGACCATTCCATTTCGGCCGACTCTGCCCCGAGTCGGGTCGCTGAGGATTCCCGACTCCGCCTGGCCCTGATTACTACTGAAGCCGAGAGGGATGCCGCCCTTGCCGAGAGAGATGAGGCCATTCGGGCTAGAGATGCTGCCATTGCTGATAGAGAGGCCATTGTATTTCAGACCAGGGCAGTGGTAGATGCTCATTTTGGGACTGTCAGCCGAGCTACTGCTTTACTGGATCGTATTGATATGATGGGGCAGCAGATTGCAGGAGATGCTGATGCTTCAGATCTATCCACCACCCTGTCCATCCTGCTCCGGCTAGTTTCAGATTGGTAGATTATTTTATTTCCTGCATAGACTATGTTGGTTTCATCAGTTATTGAAAGAGAAATCTTGTAATAAAACGACTTATATATATAGACATGCATTTAAATTTAGCCATTTTCCCCTTTTGTCGTATCATTGCCATCCATTGGATCATCATTTTATCCAACTGACCATGATTTTGACATTTCGCCTTCTTTCTTTCCTCAAGACTTGATGGAGATTTGACAGATATTGCCGCACACCTTTTGATTTCGTCGGATTGAATCTCAGATTTTGGATAACTGTTTGGGTTGGATCAGGGTATGTATTCTGGGATGAAACTGGTTAGGCAGTTGGTTTCGGGAAGGTTTTGAGGGTGTAGGAAGGTTTTATCTGGCTATCGAAAATTGGTTTTGGTTAGGGAAAGGATTATTTTTTTTTTTTTTTTTTTTTTAAGGATCGGACCGCGCCATGATGGCTGCCTACGTACCCCCACAAGTTGGGAGATCAGGTCCTACGTAGTTCGCTCTCGAAGGAAAAACAGAAATGATGATTTAAGCGTAGAACCGCTTCACCGAGTCAGCATTGAGGGGTTGTGGAAATACCTCACCATCCATTTCTTGCAATATGAGGGCTCCTCCGGACAGCACTTTCTTAATCACGAATGGTCCTTCCCAATTCGGGGCAAACTTCCCCCTGGCTTCGTCCTGACAAGACATGACTCTCTTTAGCACCAGGTCATTCTCCTTGAATTTCCGAGGTCTGATCCTTTTGTCGTATGATCGGGAGATCCTCTGTTGATATAGCTGGCCGTGCCAAACAGCAGCCACCCTCCTTTCATCAATTAGGGCCAATTGGTCGTATCGACTTTGCATCCAATCCTCCTCGCTTATCTGAGCATCGATCACTATTCTGAGGGACGCCATCTCAACTTCAACTGGCAGGACAGCCTCCATTCCATATACCAAGGCGTAAGGGGTTGCTCCCGTAGAAGTACGCGTGGATGTTCGGTATGCCAGCAGGGTGAGGGGTAACAGATCCGGCCATCCCCGATGATTAGCAGACATTTTCGCCATGATCTTCTTGATGTTCTTATTGGCCGCCTCCACTGCCCCATTCATTTTGGGACGGTAAATGACGGAATTGAGATGCTTAATCTTGAAACTGGTCACACAGTCCTTTCATGAGGGCGTTGTTTAAATTCTTGGCATTGTCGGAGACTACAACCTCAGGTTGCCCATATCGGCAAATGACATTATTCCTGATGAAGCTGACGATGACCTCCTGAGTTACTTTAGGGAAAGAAGCTGCCTCTACCCATTTGGTGAAATAATCGATCATGACGAAAATGAACCGGTGCCCGTTGCTCGCTTTGGGCTCTATTGGTCCGATTACATCCATTCCCCACATTGAAAATGGCCATGGGGAGGTCGTACAGTGCAGTTCATTGGGAGGTGTATGGATCACATTACCGTGCGCCTGGCATTGATAACACCGTTTGACATGATCATCGCAATCGGCCTTCAGCGTTAACCAATAATACCCTGTCCTCAAGATCTTTTTGGCCAACATCGGTCCACTCATATGTGGCCCACACACCCCGCCATGGATTTCATTCATAATCCTTTGGGATTGCGTTTCGTCTACGCATTGCAACAGTCCCAACCCGGCATCCCTTTTGTAAAGTGAATCGCCACTCAGGTAAAACTTCATCGCCATCTTTTGAATTCTCATCCTTTCAGTCCGATTTGCCTGATCGGGAAGGGATCTGTCTCTCAGATATTCCCTTATGTCGTGATACCAGGGCTGCCTCGTCAACACCACCTCGTTTGATAACACTGCCACATTTTCCTCATATGCCGGGGCATTCTGTACGGTGATCTCAATCTGTGGACTGTCCCTACTCTTGATCACGTGGATTAAGGAAGCCAAAGTCGCCAATGAATCGGCAAAATCATTTCGTCCCCGAGGAATATGGCGGAAGGCGATATCTTCGAACTCTTGCATAAGCTGGGTGACACAACGATGGTATGGAAGTAACCGAAGCTCCTTAGTGTTGTATACCCCGATTTCTTGTCTGATTACCAATTCTGAATCCCCGAACACCGCTAGTCTTTTTACTCCCATGTCACGGGCCAATCGGAGTCCCAAGATACACCCCTCGTATTCAGCGGTGTTGTTCGAATTGCTGAAACGAAGTTTAGTGGCCACGGGGTATTGTTCTCCGGTGATAGAGACTAGGACCGCTCCGGCTCCTGCCCCCTCGGCATTCATGGCACCATCAAAATACAGCTTCCAGAATTGTCCCTCGTCATCACATTTTTCGTGCGATACCCAAAATATATCCTCGCCCGGAAGAGGAGTTTCTAAAGGCTCCGTCCCTCCTGACGGGGTTTCTGCCAACTGATCTGCAATTCCCTGCCCTTTCATGGCCTTCTGGGTCACGTACACCATGTCAAACTGTTGTAAGATTAACTGCCATCTGGATAATCGACAATTCAGCATGGGCCTTTCAAAAATATATTTTAGGGGATCCATTCTTGATATCAGGTACGTTGTATGCCCATGGAGGTAGTGCTGTAATCTCCCTGCGGCCCAGGCCAGAGCACAACAAGTCTTCTCGATGGGAGTGTAATTCTGCTCACATTGGCTAAATCTTTTGCTGAGGTAATAGATGGCCTGCTCTTTACCCGCCTCATTTTTCTGTCCCAACATACATCCCATCGCGATGGTGTTGACGGATATATACATAAACAAAGGGATCCCATCCTTCGGGGGTACCAGCACTGGTGCCTCCGTCAGTTGTTTCTTAATGATCTGAAAAGCCCTCTGACACTGCTCATTCCATTCTTGGGAAGCACCCTTTCTTAACAATTTAAAAATCGACTCACATGTAGTCGTCAAGTGAGATATAAAACGGCTGATGAAGTTTATTCTCCCCAGGAATCCCCTTATCTCCTTCTCTGTGCGAGGTGCTGGCATATCCACAATGGCCTTAATCTTTGCTGGGTCCAACTCAATGCCCCGATCACTAACCAGGAAACCCAAGAGCTTGCCCGATTGTACTCCGAAAGCACACTTGGCTGGATTGAGTTTCAAATTATACTTCCTGAGCCGATCGAATAGCTTTTTGAGATGAGTTATATGATCGGACTCTACCTTCGATTTCACAATAATGTCGTCCACGTAGACCTCTATCTCCTTGTGCATCATATCGTGGAACAAGGCCATCATGGCTCTCTGATAAGTAGCCCCCGCGTTTGTGAGGCCAAAAGCCAGTCGTCTATAGCAGAAAGTGCCCTAGGGGGTGATGAATGCGGTCTTTTCCCGATCTTCCTCCGCCACCATTATCTGATGATATCCTGCGAAGCAATCCACAAAAGAGTACATTTCGTACTGGGCTGTGTTATCCACCAGGATGTGTATGAAAGGCACCGGGAAGTTGTCCTTGAGACTGGCCTTGTTTAGATCTCTGTAGTCTACACATACCCTCACCTTTCCTCCAGGCTTAGCTACCGGGACCACATTGGATAACCATTCAGGATAAGTGGATACCATAATGATTCCCGCCCTGAACTGTTTGATGATCTCTTCCTTCACTTTTAAGCTCCACTCAGGTTTCAACTTTCTTAGTTTCTGCTTGACAGGCCTGAAACCCTCCTTGATGGGTAACCGGTGCACCACAATGTCGGTGGACAATCCGATCATATCCTCGTGCGACCAGGCAAAGACATCCTCATATTGTCTTAGTAACTCAATTATTTCTGCTTTTTGGCTGGGGGTAAGGTCTGTCCCTATCTTGAGTTCTTTTGGATTGTCAGGGGTTCCGATATCTATAGTGATGGTTTGGTCCAAATTGGGTTTGGGTTTATCTTCGACCCATCCTTTGATCTCATCAGGTGCGTCGTCGTAATCTGTCTCGTCTTGCTCAATGCCCATCAAATCGAAATCCAGCTCAATGTCAAAATCATAATCACCATTCAAATTTGAAAGATCGTTTGTTAGGCAAGGAATACTCAAATTGGTACACCTGACATAAAACAAAGTACTTGTCATATATAAATCATTTTTCACGACGATCGCAATTTCAAATAACACGAAGAAACGACACAATTATGCAGAAATAAAACAACAACAAAATAAAACTTCTTCATTCCCCTATCCTCTAGGGTTAACCACCCTGACGTCGAGCTTTACCCCTGTTTGGATATCACTGGTTTCCGGGTCCAATTATCGATAGTCAGGTCAGATGAAATGCGCTGGATAAAGGAGGGCCTCACATCGGACACCTCCCCGATGATTACGGATACGTCACCCGAGTCCTTCTCCATATCTTCTCTAGGAATAATCAGCCCTGCCCAATCGATGACAGGTACAACTTGTTGGGCTCCCGGTGGTGTGATAACATTCGTCCCCTCCTTACTGCTTGTTGATTGTCCGGGGATATAGCATTTGGTTTCGAACTCTTTTGCGACCTCCCGCAGGAAACTTTCCCTCCGGGCCGACTCATTACATGTGGGGGTTAACTCTTCATTCCCTGCCCCAATCACAGGTCCGCTGATCCCCTGCTTATTGTCGACTTTGGTCACTGGACTGCCAACTAGTCGAATCGGAGTCGCACCCTGACGGTGTCCCCGTACTGCGCCCACATGGTATCCCAATCCTGCTTTGCCTATCTGCTGTGGTAGGTGGATGGGCTCGGTGATTCCCTGACTGCTTTTCCCTAGTCCCTGTCCAGGTTGGAAGTTCATTTTAATCATTTCCCGTGCCACAAAGGTGAGTTCCGGAGAGACCCTTGGTTTCACAGCTGGAGCCCCCAGGCATCTATAATGGGGAGTGCTAATCTCTAGTGCTTGAAAGCTGGCAGGCGCCGCTGTCTCATCCACATTGATTACTGGTAGGCCACTCCTGGGAGGAGAAGGGTCATCACATTCGGCCGAGATTGTTACCAGATTCCCATCGATGATCAACTTGATTTGTTGGTGGAGCGTGGAAGGAACTGCCCCGGCCATGTGTATCCACGGCCTCCCTAACAGCAGGTTGTAGCTTGCCGTAATATCTAGGACTTGGAAGGATATATCAAAAGTACAGGGCCCTATCTCCACTGGCAATTCTATCTCTCCGATGGTATCCCTCCGGGATCCGTCAAAAGCCCGAACCACCACATGACTGGCCCGTAGGCGCTTGGGACTGATGTTCATTTTCTTCAGCGTGCTGAGAGGACATATATTCAATGCCGATCCCCCGTCGATCAGCACCCCATTCATGACATATCCTGAGGAGATTACCGCGATGTGTAGCGGTTTTCGGTGCCCCCTTCCCTCTTTGGGAATGTCCTCCTCCGTAAAGGATATTGCATCGGTTTCCAATAAGTGGCCTATCAGCTGGCCGAAACCCTCCTCACTAATTTCTTTGGACACAAATGCCTCCTCCAGAACCTTCATCATGGTTTTGCAATGCTCATTGGATGACAACACCAAGTCCATGACTGATGTTAGGGTTGATTCCTCACTTAAAATCTGGATCCCCCTCGTTTCTGGGTGGTCCATCCTTTTCAAAAACTCTATGGCCCTTTCCTCGGAAACCTCTTCATTTTTTCTCTTTTGGCTCTCAAGGACTCGCCCGGGAAGATATAAGGGGTTCCCCTTGGTCGTCACGGAAGCACAACTGGCCGCTTCCTCTGGTATTCCCCCATAATTCCAGGGTACAGTCTTCAGACTACTGATAGGGAGTTGCGGCCTTGCTGCAAGTATGATGGGCCTCGGGGCTGTCAACTTGACAGGTCTTTCCATGCCATTTGTACTTATCCCTATCAACCTGATGGGCGCTCCCCGTGCACTCCCATGATCATGTATCACGTTGATCAATTCCTCAATTTTCTGCACATAGTTCAACCTTGGCGGCCCCCCAGCCTCACTTGCCTCCGTCACATTAACTCCCCCTCCATCATGTCTTGGCAGGGGATTTGCTTTAACATTCGGGGAGTCCGGTTGTTCCACCACAATTTCCCCACTGTCTATCATGTTTTGGATTCGATGCTTCAACGTCCAGCAATCTTGTGTATCATGGCCAGGGGAACTGGAGTGGTATGCACATCGTTTGCTCGGGTCAAATCTTCTACCCTTTGGGTCACTCGGTGGTGCCAGACCAACTATTTTCTTTTGGGCTACTAATACCGCTAGTACCCGTTCAAGCGGCTCCCCGAGCGGGGTGAATACTCGATTTTGCGAGGCCTCATATCTTCTTCGCCCCTCTGTCCTTTGATCTGTGAAGTTTGGCTGACGGGATGGACCTCCCCTCTGTACCTGAACCGGAAGATGACTTTCCGTTTTTCTGGATGACCCCTGTAAGATGAGGGAAACATCCTCTTCCTTCTTCTTTTGGACCCTCCGGGAAGTGCTGCCATAGTTTCCATTTTGTATTTGCTCGGCAGCAGTTTCTAAAGCAGTAAGATCCCGGATTTTACCCGATTTCAACCCCATGTCAACCATCTCTCCATGTTTAATCATTTCAGCAAAGGGTCTTCTAATCCCCGAGATGACCCGCTCATAATACGGTGCCTCCTGAATGTCTACAAAGGTCATTACCATCTCTGATTCGCTCATCGGGGGAGTTACCTGTGCAGCCATGCCCCTCCATCGTTGCGCATATTCCCTGAAGGATTCCCTAGGCTGTTTTTTAACCTTTGTCATTTGGTACCTGTCAAGAGCCATCTGGGCCTGAAAGCTGTATTGGGTTAAGAAAGTATGGGCCAATTCCTCCCAGTTGTGGATTCGGGCGTTGTCGAGGCGAGCATACCAGATTCTTGCCTCCCCTGTTAAGCTTTTCTGGAATAGTTGCATTCTCAACCCCTCGTCTTCGGCATAAGACCCGAGTTCTCCAATGTATATTTTCAAGTGTGTATAGGGGTCTCCCTTTCCATTGTACTTTTCAAACTCGGGGACTTTGAACTTTTCGGGATATCTGGCTCCGGGGAAAACACATAGATCCGAATAATTAACCCTGCCCAAGGAGCCTATGCCCCTTAGAGATTGGATGGTCTCCTCCATGTGTTTCATTTTTCTCCGAAGGTCGTCATTGTCCCCTTCTTCTGGGATAGTAATCACTGTCCTGCTATGTATGGGAGCGGCCTTCGGGATGACTGGTTCGTCCTTGAGTCGGGGTTGGTCCTCTTTAAGCAAGTTTGTACCATTTTTAGGAGGATTCTGATCATCCCCTGGTGGTGGAATATTATGCGATCCCTGGTTTACCGGATCTTGTCTGATTAAGAACTGTTCCTTTAACATTGTGGCCATTTCCATCATCTGTCTTTTAAAATCATCAAACTCTTCCCGAGATATGGAACTATGATTAGGAATATCAGCCATTTCAGATGTAGAATTTTGGGCTTTCTTAGACTGCGAACGGGTTTGAGGAGCAATCCTACAGAGACAACGGTTCGAAGTTTAGTCCCGGGGAAATGAAAACATGGATGCATGCTAAAACTGTAAATTTTTTTGTGTGTTTTTTGGGTTTTTTAATCTTTCCCTGTAAAACAGAAAGTTAGTAGTCCTTTAGTGCCATAACCAATGCCAAACATGCTTTATTATGCTCCCCCAACTATTCCCTGCAATTCACAGCGGTTAGTAATCTCTTTCGACACAGAAAAAGGGATGTATGAATATTGAATGAGATCATGACATTTAGACATATAAACGTAAAAAGGCATGAAGAGACTTTTCCTGCGTTGGGTTAATCTGAGGCTGACCTACCCTAGGGTTACTTTCGCGGGCTTTTCGGCATGAAGGTTCCCAAATCTTCGCAATCTACTCGTTTGAGCCCTTTCGATTGGAGCGGATTTGAGTGGTGCGTTTCCTGAGCCATCTCCGGGGAGCAGCCCCATCGAGTCCAGTAATAAGCAACCGACGGGTTCGCCTCAGGAGGAGGTACTCTCTCAACATACATTCACATTCATCGTCCTCACCGTATGCAAATGATTACTTTGAAGTAAAGCAAACCCATTCAATCATTCATTCATTGGACAACAACACACATTCGCACAACAAAAGTAAAAAATCAAAATATCGCACACACACACATTTTATGAATTTTAAAGGATAGGACAGCATCAAGATTTGAACGCGGCTTAAGCCCTCTAATCTCCCCAGCAGAGTCGCCAGCTGTCGACGCCGGGTTTTCTCTTTCTCTTGGTCTTTTAGTCTTTTTCCAATTTTAACCTTTCGATTAAATGATTTTTTTTTGGAAAAGGTCGGCATTGATGTCGACGGGGTTTTGAAAGAATCGTGTTTTATGATGAGCCAATTAACCAGAGTCGCCAGTTGGTATATTTGAAATGGATGTACCAACTCATCCGAGTTTTCGTTTTTTTTTTTATAAATCGCCGGCTCATATGTGACTCCGAATTAATTGGTCTGCGAATCGAGATTCATAGAGTTCGGGGGCTTGCTTAAGTGAGGGGAAGGTGTTAGGCACCCCTCGACTTCCGTGAAACACGGTTACCGCAATCTTGATGCTTTCCTATCCTTTAATTCATGAATGTGTGTGTGTAGGTGCGCGTGTGTGTGTGTGTCTGTGTGCCTATGTGAATGTTGTGGTGAGTTTGTATGAAAGAGTCATTTGGATTTTAGGGAAAATCGTGCTTTAATTTGAGAACACTTCGGAATGTCTTTTCGGTATACACGAGAAAGCTTTATTCTTTATGAGAAAGGTTTGATTTTAATTGTCCGAAACTATGAGGTTTTCATTAAGTGTCGTTTTGGCAAAACAAGAGTTTTTAAACCTTCGTCTAAATAGGAATCGAGATCTATACGTTGCCTTCATAAAATGATGGGCAATTTCTAGAACCTCTTTAACCCTATATACAACGGTTTAATAAAACGTCATTTTATTTGTAAAAATCATTTTTGTGTGATGTTTTGGAAAACGATCTTTCCTTAGCTTTCTCGTTAGATAGGAATCGACATTCATTAACATTTCTCAAATTTTAACCTCGTGATTCTAATATCCTACTTTGATTGATTTTATGAAAATCTTATCATTTAGCTTTGAAATCGATTTTGTGTCATAAATCAAATCAAGCATAAACACGCGTCGGGGCTATTCATGGGCATGTAAGCCATCAAAATGTCCCCGAACGCCAACAATCACAACTTTCACTATTTCGGGGCCTTAAACCCGATTCTCGCCTTAGCGTCATTTTAAGGCCCGACGGTTACATGTTTACAACGAAGGATTACATTGTTCCTAAATACATACGTCAAAATTTGTCCATCATCGTATTCGGACCATGGTGTCACGCTCCTAGGCTCACATCCACAATTTATCACAAACATCAAATAGATACAATAACATAACTAACAACGGATTGCTTAACGCCCCACAAGGATCCAAAATTAACAATCTACATAGATCAATTCCATCTAATGTATATATCGATATGAACGAGCAACACCTCACCCAATGGATATCATCGGATTATTAGGAAGAACTTTGTTCCGAAGGAACCCTCTCTAATAATTCCTAATCCATTGTTCCACAATAATTTACATGAAATCTACATTTAATTCAATCAAATGACATGATAAGAATTGGTATAATAAAAGAGATTTCACCTTGCAATTGATATCCAAATGGATGTGAACTTGTGTATTGAATAGAAGAAAAAAGTATTATGTGATACAATCAAATCACAAGAATAATATTCCTCTCTTTTTTTCTCACTTTCTCTTCTATTTTTGTAGCAAAATCTCACTATTTTCTCTCTATTTCCGTGCTTATGTTGCTGCTGGAATTTCCTTCTTCTCCACAATTGCTGAACTTGCTGAACCTCCTGTATGCTGCCTGAAGCGGCTTAAATAGGCTGGCCAGCTGGCACGCCTCCCACCGCACTCAGCTGGTAGTGCTGATTTCCTGGTTTCCGTGCTGGCGCACCCACTTGGCCGCAGATCTATCCGCGGCTGGCGGGCTTGACTTTCTCAATTTTCGTGCCACGCCTCGATTTTCGTGCCGCAACGTCGGTTTTCGTTGACAGGCTCGTGTTCTGCAGTCCGGGAATTTCCGGGAGACGTGCCACCTCATTCGGAAGTGCCTGCTTCGGACGGCTTTATTGTCACGTAAACTTGGGTTGCCCAAAACATTGCGGCGGTGCCGGGCGCTCGCCCTTGTGCCCGCTTCTTTGCTCCCGCAAGCTGGTTCAATTGACGATTTTGCCCTCCTGTCATGATTAGTAGAAGGAAACGCAAAATTTGGGTGTCTACAATAACCATCAAAGACAAGTTTCCTATTCCAATAATTGAAAAACTCTTAGATGAGTTAAAAGGAGCCAGAGTCTTTAGTAAGCTGGATTTAAGATCTGGTTACCATCAAATCAGGATGCATTCCCCAGATATATACAAAACAGCATTTCGAACTCACTTGGGGCATTATGAATTTTTAGTAATGCCATTTGGCTTAACTAATGCCCCAGCTACCTTTCAAGCACTTATGAATCAAGTCTTTGCTGCACATCTAAGAAGTTCATTTTGGTATTCTTTGATGATATATTAGTGTACAGTCACTACAAAAAATCACACAAAAAATGACGCTAAAATTTGTCACATAAAATTCATTTTTCGTCACTAAAACATTTAGTGACGATTGTTAATCGTCACAGAGACCGTCACCGTATGAGCGTGGTATTAGGTTTATTTGACAATATTTAATGTCGTCACTAAATGTTTTAACTTATGGTGACGATCTACATCATTGTCACTATAATTAATTACTTTTAGTGACGTTAATAGCGTCACTATTTGAATGAAACTTTCGTCACTCTATACTATGTTTCGTCATCAAAACTTGGTGCATTAAATGACAAAAATCATTTTTCGTCATTAAATGATATTGTTTTAGTGACGAAAATATGTTACTCTATTTAAATCATCTAATTTTAATGACGACAATATTGTCATATTTATGATTATTATTTTGTCATGTTATTGTGTTTAGCGTCACCAAAAATAAGAAAATAAATGACGACAGAAAAATTTGTCACCTAATAATATATTTAACATGACCATTATGTCGTTGTCATTTCATATTTTAAATAATATTACAAAATAATTTGTCACCAAAGAGTTATTTTTGGGACACATTTTTCAATGTCAGTAATTGAATACTTATGGTGACGATACATCTCGTCACAAAAAGAGTTACTAATAGTGAACAACTATTAAACAGATGCATGCTCTTTGCAATTTTGCAGTTATGTTCTGCTGTTTCCCAAACAGATGCATGTTGTTGAACAATTAGTTACTCAATTCTCCATGGCAACTTGTGTTTTGATATTTTTGTTAGAGAGAAAGCCATTTGTATTCTCTTCCTCATCCACTTCTTCTACCTTCTCAGCTTCTTCTTCTTCTTCCTGAATTTCATTCTTAAAAGTCTTTAGTGGCCTTCCTCTTCGCTTAACTGGTATCTTTTCTTCCTCACCACTCCCAAGATCTTCACGAGTGGTAATTACGGCCTGTTTCTTCCCTTTTCTACCTCTACCCATTGTTAAACAATTCAAAAGAAAAATTCACAAACCCCAACTGCAGGTATCTGCAAGAAATGACAAAGGGAATCAAAGACCTTAATTGATATCAAGCTATTCTATTTTACATGAATACCAAAGATTGAACTGCGCATACTATGATATAAATCAATTTGCCAAACCAACCTCTAGAAAAGATTCAGTCCTGACTCATGACAAGGTTCCCCATAAAAGAGAGAACGGTCTATAATAATTAGATTGGGTTAAGGACGAGAACAATAATTAAAAACTTCAACTTAGCAAATTTAAGAGCAACCCCAAACTTGCCAACAAGGAAAATGAATTCAAACAAAACCCAAAAGCTGTTTCTAAAAACAAGAATACCAATCTGTATTTTATTTTATAATTTTCTTTAATCTACAGGGAGCGATACAACCATTAAAAACTCAAACTTTTATACGAAATAAGTTTCTCATATGAGTTATAAAAAGATATAGGTCATTCAATCAAATCAAAACAGAAGTGAAAAATCAGGGCCTACACATAATCAAGTAAAACAATCAGAACCAGAACTATCCCCTTTAGAGTACAACATCCAATACCTTGAATAAAACCCAGATTGATTAAAACTGAAAACTATTTAACAAAAATGAATCCACAACCGCACAATAAACAAAATCATGCTACCTATACTTGAACACTGACAAAGATAACTACAAAGTTAAGATGGTTGTTTGAACAGAATCACAAAATAAACATAAAGAAGATGAATCTTTTTAAGGAGCCACAAAAATCATGTAAGGATATAGCGATAGTATAAACAGAGAAAAGAGAGAGTAACATACCAAATGAAGTTGGACTCTTATGAAACAGACTCCATTTGCATCTTCAACCCAAAACCCATATTTAAGCATAACAGCCTCTTAGAGGCAAAATTTCAAACACCTTAAAGGTGTACTTTAAAATTCCAGATTTCATAAGCTTTAGATGGAACCTAGTCAAAAATTGCATCCTTATTACTCCAATTAGTACATATATAATCTTTCATCACCTCAATTCACAACCCAAACATAGCAATAACAGATATCAATTACTCTAATTTCCATGAATTAACAAACAAAAGTTAGTTTACCTCTTTTTTGATGTGTTAATTGAATCCTTGCTCCAAACTTGTGATTAGTTGATTTCAACTCTTCTTTTGATAGTATCTGCTCTAATTCCTCTTGTATGCTTGGTAATTGAAGAAGTTGAAAATTGATTTTAGGTTAATGATGGAGCTGAGCTTGTTTGGAACGGATGGGAGAAATTTTTATTGTTTTTTTTTCTTTTCCTTCTTTCTTTTGGAACGGATGGAAATGGATAAGGAACAGAGAATTATTTTTCGCTTCTTTCTTTTCTCCAGCTAATTCTTTATTCTTTACTTTAGTGTCATGATAAAGCCTTAATAATAAGACACCTCCTGCTTAATTTTAATTAAATGACTCAGCTATATGTTTAATAATGTGAGTCATTAGATGTCAAAAATGACTTAGCTTTGTTTTTTTTTAATTCCCAACCTCAGCTTCATACACAGTGTATTACTATAACATCAAGTATTCCAATTATTACCCAAACTTAATTAATTATACATTTATAATTATATATAAAAATTATCCCATTAATTATGAAATTAATCCATAACAAAGTTAACACTTTTAGTGTAACAAATCAATTAAAGAATAACTAATATTTATTCCATTAGCTATTTGAATAACTCATTCATGCTTTCTAATTAAATTTTTTTTACTTCCTCCCATAAATTGTTTTTAAACAATTTCTTTACTATATATATATATTATATTTTATTCATTAATCACATAATTAATTTGATTTACATTTACTTGGCATACTTATTTTGCCATTAACATCATTACACAAAATAATTCACTTCTTCATATAATTAAATAATTCCGTATTTAATTATCACATTAACAATTTCGTTCTTTACAAAACTTAATGTTTTAACATTCAATGATTAACTAATCTAAGTTAATCTTTTTTTTTCTCACTTAATTTCCATTTCCATAACATTAATAATTCCACATATCATATATATAATTATATTTAATCACAATTCATTCAAATTTATTATTCATACTAAAATTACAACTTAATCTCAATTAATTAATAACTAATTGAGATTTTCTTCACTTCCAGATCTCATTTCGTAATTAACTCGAGCTAACTAATTTAATAGTTCAATTAACCATTAAATCTTACTTTTCACATATATGTATATATTTCATTCTTAGACATATCAAATCCAACACATAAATCACAAAAAAATAATATATATATAACACATATATTTTATTCAAACCCGCCACATCTCATAAAAATTTTATTTATTAAATTCTTATTTTAAAAATAATTTTCGAAAATCCATGTTATCACAGTATTACTCACAGCTTTGTATGAAAATTATATTTCCCATAGTAATGCTTTGTATTAAAATAATTCTATATTAAAATTATTTTAATACCCCTTTCTTAAATAAAAATTTCGGAAAATTTAATATTAGAATTTAATATTAACAATTATTCTTATAAATTGATCATCTCTTTTGCGAAAGATTTAGTTCGTAACAAATCATGAAATAAAAATATATTCATATATTTATCACACATACGCATTATACCTCACATATTCAATACAGTATATATTAAAAAAAATATTTTACTAAAATCCTATTTTAATATATACTTAAAATTTGGACTATTACATTGTCTTTTTTCAACACTATATATGCATACATAACTAACAGAGCAGCCTTATAAATTTAAGTCTCCTGATAAGCAAAATCACTACTCTCATTTTCTTTTCAAGAAAGCAGAACCATTCTATGTTGTCGATTTAGTACTACAATTACTAATCAAAGCTAAGAAGTTGCTTCATCAAAATTTTTAACCAAATAGTGATTTAGATTATCAAAATTGTACAATAATAGCAACCATTACAACAAAAATGACATGAAATTATTTCAAAATCGTAGTTGTTCAATTAGAACAACTACTAATTATCAATTCAAATCAAAATCTAAAAACATACCTAAAATGTCAAATAATTTCTGCCATCAATTTGAGATTATTAAAAATTGATAATGGAGGTTCTTGACTAAATGGCGGCTGCCAATGATGAAAGGAAGATCGGTGACGACGCTTGGATACAAGAAAATTTTGCCTCCATATAAAAATGTGACGCTATTGCATACTTTGTCACTAAATATAAGAATTTATGACGAACCATTTTTGTCACTTATCTACTCATCTAATTAGTGACGCACTATTATCTCGTCATATAAAATTGATATTTATGACAATACAATTTGTCATAAACTAATATTTTTTCGTCTTCAAAAATTTCCCTCCAAAATTCTTCAGAAAAAAATTGCCTCCAAATAAAATTGTGACGATATTATGTACTTTGTCACTAAATATAAGCATTTATGACGAACAATTTTTGTCACTTATCCACGCATCTAATTAGTGACGCACTATTATCTCGTCATATAAAATTGGTATTTATGACAATACAAATTGTCATAAATTATTATTTTTTCGTCATTACAAAATTCCGCTCCAAGATTTCCCTCCAAAATTTTGCCTCCAAATAAAATTATGACGAATTTGTATTTGGCGTCATTAAATGTAAACATTAGTGACGAAAGCACATTGTCACTAAATTTTACAAATAATTCATGACAAACTATTATGTTGTCATCGAAAGAAATATTTTGTGACAATAAATACTGTCATCAATTATTACAAAATGTCACTAAAAAGTTTCCCTCCAAAATTTTGGTACGAAATTCTACCTCCAAAATAACTTGTGACGAAATTTTGTTAATCGTCATCAAATGTGTAAATTAGTGACGATATAAATGATTAATAGTGACAAAATTAAAGGTCGTCACAAAAGTAAAAGTTTTAGTGACGATTATGAATTTCGTAATTATTAATTAACAAATTGTGACGAAATTTTGTGCGTGGCAAAAAATTCGTCATAAAATGTGTGATTTCTTGTAGTGAGTCTTGATTTGCAGTTACATGAAGAGCACTTGGACACTACCTTATCACTATTACGATCGCATTCATTGTTTGCAAAAAAATCCAAATGTTCATTTGCACAGCCTAAGGTGGAATATCTGGGTCATATCATCTCTCATGAGGGGGTTGCTGCAGATTCTAACAAAATTGCTGCTATGGTGAACTGGCCCATTCCTACTTCTGTTAAAACTCTAAGGGGATTCTTGGGTCTTACTGGTTACTATAGAAGGTTTGTAAAGAATTATGGAGAGATTTCTAGACCTCTGACCAAGTTGTTACAAAAGGATCAGTTCATATGGACTGAAGAGGCTACAATTGCTTTTCATAAACTCAAGCAAGCCATGAGTTCCACTCCAGTATTAGCCCTTCCTGATTTTAAGTTGCCATTTGTGGTTGAGACTGATGCAAGTGCTAAAGGCATTGGTGCAGTACTGATGCAAGGAGGCAGGCCTCTGGCATTCCTGAGTAAGGCATTGTCACCTAAACATCTTGGACTATCTGTATATGAGAAAGAATTGTTGGCAATACTGCAAGCTGTGAATAAGTGGAGGTCTTATCTAATTGGGTCCCATTTCATTATTAAGACTGATCATCAAAGTTTAAAATTTTTTATGGAACAAAGACTATCAACCTTCCTGCAGCAAAAGTGGTTAAGCAAGATGTTGGGATATGATTATGAAATTACTTATAAAAAAGGAACTGATAATGTGGTGGCAGATGCACTTTCAAGACAAGATCATGCTGTTAAGGATATAGCACAGGGGTCTATGCAAGCTATTTCTGGGAGTATACCTCTGTGGTTACAAGATATCTCAGATTCTTATAAGGAGGATCCACAAGTCCAAGTGCTAATACAACAGTTGACTATTAATGCAGAAGTACATCCTGATTTTTCTTTTAGTCAAGGCATACTAAGGCACAAAGGATTAATAGTATTGGGACAAAATACTGATCTCAAGAAGAAAGTGTTTTCAGTTTTTCATGTTAGTCCATTAGGGGGACATTCTGGAATACAAGCTACACTTAAAAGGTTAAGCAAATACTTTTATTGGACAGGTTCTGTTAAGGATGTTAAGTAGTGGATTGGTGAGTGTAATGTTTGTCAAAGGAACAAAACTGAAAATGTGCCATATCCTGGGCTATTACAGCCATTAACAATTCCTGTGAGACCATGGGATGATATAGCTATGGATTTCATAGAAGGACTGCCTCTGTCAAAAGGTAAAAATGTCATACTAGTGGTAGTAGACAGATTTTCTAAATTTGGGCATTTCATTGGGCTTAAACATCCATTCACTGTTGTCTCTGTGGCTAAGATTTTTGTGGATCATATATATAGATTGCATGGGCTGCCACAAACAATTGTTAGTGATAGGGATAAAATTTTTCTTAGCACTTTTTGGCAGTCTTTATTTCAACATGTGGGGGTAAAGTTGTGCATGAGCTCTTCATATCACCCACAATCTGATGGTCAAACAGAGAGATTAAATAGGTGTTTAGAATGATATCTAAGGTGTATGTGCAGTGATCAGCCTAAGAAGTGGGCAAACTGGCTTCCTTTAGCACAATGGTGGTATAATACTAACTACCACACAGCTTTAAAATGTTCTCCTTACAAAGCTTTGTTTGGGTTTGATCCTCCCCAGTTAAATTTTAAGCAGCTAGAAGCCACTAAGGTTCCTGCAGTTGATGATTTTATCAGGGAAAGAAGTTCAGTTCTTCAAGATTTGAAAACAAAGTTGATTCAGGCACAGGACAGAATGAAGGTCTATGCAGATCAGCATAGAACTGAAAGACATTTTGAGGTTGGTGACTTTGTGTACCTTAAACTACAACCCTACAAGCAGTCTAGTTTAGCTCAAAGGACCAGTTTCAAGTTAGCTCCAAGATTTTATGGGCCCTATGAAGTCTTGGAAAGAATTGGTTCAGTTGCCTACAAATTGAAGCTACCAGACCATGCCCAAATACATAGTGTCTTTCATGTATCTCTGCTTAAAAAAACTGTTGGCATTCAAGCTATTATTTGTCCTTCCTTGCCCCCAACTGCAGAAGATGGCAGCTTCAAAGTTGTACCAGACAAGATTTTGGGTAAAAGGATGGTTAAATACAAGAATAAGGCCAAGGTAGAATATCTGATTCAATGGGCTGGTAGTTTGGAGGAGGATGCCACATGGGAGGATGCACAGCGGTTGGTATTCTGATTTCCAGAATTTCCATTTACATGAGGACTGATCCTTGAGGACAAGGATTTGTTAAGGAAGGGGCAATGTTATGACTGTTAAGTCATTTGTAAAGCTAGTCACGTGCGAGAGAAGGGGGGAAGTTAGAAATAGAAGAATTAGTTTGACAGCTGGAATGGAAGTTGTTAGGCTGAGGTCAGCAATTCAGTTGGTGAGATACCAGTTGGTTAGATGGAATTAGGCGGGAAAGGAGTAGCTGCTTTTAAAAGCTAGAGGAGAGGAAGAAGAGGGTATCAATTGTGACATAACTGAATTTTCTCTGTTTCTAAAAGCTTGTAACTACAGAGCTCTTAGCTCATTCTTCAATACAATTCTATTCAATTCCAATTCTTTCCATTTTTATTTCTTCTTATTCTGTCTGTTTCCTTTGATTCATAACTCAAGCTTCACAAAACCACCTAAAATCATTACACTCTGAAATTGATTTTCGTTTTCTAGGGTGCAATCTTTCAATTCGGTAAGACATCTAATATCAGTTTATTTATTTTGTAATTTATTCACTTTGTTCATCCATTTGTGCTTAATCAAATCTGATTTTGGTTATATGTGGTGATTTTGGTGCCCAATCAATTTTTATTTTGGATATATGTGCACCACATGTTTGATGTATTGTCCATCTGTTGCACCAAGTTTTACATTATAGCTACAAATTCAATGTCAGTGTAACCCTCTCAGTTTTAAATTTATGTATAAACTTAATGTGCTGCAATTTCACATCCATTTCATTTGGATACTCTAAACCATGTTTTGGAATTGATTTGTCTAATGTGAACTTTTATTTGTAAAACTCTATATGCCCAAACCTAATTATGAAGTAGGCATTTGGTTGACCCTAAATTTGTAATTGTTTCAGCTTTTTAAATGAAAATCTCTAATTCTTTGTTATTATATTATTCATTATACAACTTTAACATTATATACATTGGGTGAACTTGAATGGTGCATATCCTGTTTGTTTAAATGCCAAAAAGAGGGTAGACACCTATATTTTTACAAGTGTAGACAATTTTTCACTTTTATTTCTTCACAACCCCTAATTTTCTCATTAGCCTATCTGCAGTGGTTAAAGAACCTTATCTTTTATGGATTACAAACTAAGTTTTACTAATTAAGCTTAATCTCTAATTGGAGTTAGGTCCAATTTACAATTTATGAAGTCTTTCGAAAACGAAAGGTGAGGTGACTAATGTTTTTTTAACATTTGTAATTGCAAGCTTCTCAAGTTAATTAACTTATGGATTTTAATTTTGGAAAGAAGAGTGAGTTTTTGGCAAGCTAATTCTCATATCTCGTTAGCAGATTAATGTCTATTCATGCTTTCCTCTTAAATTTTTCCTTTTAATTGTTGTTTACTAATTGAATTATTATACAAAATGAGTTGAGATTTCAGTTGTTATGCTCTCCCCTTCATTGTCTCTCTGTCTCTTGTAAGTTGCGAGGTAGAACCATTTTGTTAGCTCTGTTTCACTCAGGTCGAGATTTTGGTTGTCCTGATGAGTTGATTTGTCAAGTTTAAGAATTATATAAAACGTGTCTTGGTTTTTGTTGTATGCTTGATCTATATATAAACAGATTTCCATAAATTTTATCATTACCTCTACATGAGAATTGTGAAGTTGGGAACTATTAATACGACTTAGAAAAATAAAAAAGAATAGAGAGAGAATATATGAAAGTAAATGATTTATTCTTCTTATCACATTTCTTGTCCAGAGATGCAACGAAAATTGAAAAGCCAGTAGGGATGAAGGAATGATTGTATGTATGGCATTAAATGGAAGTGATTTAACAGCTCGAAGAAATATACAAACTTGCTTATAAATTGGTACTATTATTATTTAGTATCTGTTTCAATTATCAATTTATTGTCCTATTTTCTTAGTACTCCTTCTTACTGCTATCTCTCTATCTCCTACATATTAATCTTCTTCCTCCTCCAGCAGACCACCGTTGCAACATTATATAGAACACGAACCACCACCTTCCTCTAAGCCTCTGTATCTGTAAGTCATTCATTTCTCTACAAGCAGATTTTATAGCTTGAGTTGAGTACTAAGAAACTGGAGAAAAAATTGGAAATGGGTAATATAATATTTATTTAATTTTTCCCAATGGAGTGTAATTAAATAGTAGCCAAAAGAGAACCAAAGGGTCACGTGCTTTAGTCGGGTTGGAGGAAGAGAGAGCATTTCGTAGAGAAGTAATCTTTTTCTCCTTTATGTTCAGGTTCAGGTGTGCCCTGTTTTTATGCTTCTTTATTTGTCATGTGTTTTCTGTTGCATTCTTTTTACCCTTTCTACTTGATTAAAATAACACTACCCTTTTCGGTTCTGTTTTCTTTTTTCTCGTCAGTAAATCTGATTTCTTCTTCTTCTTTTAACTGGCATTTCTACACAATTTAACATTTCTTGATGCCCAAAAATAGTTATTTTTGCTGTTTGAAGTAGATTAGGGACAAATTGCCTTTATAAAGGTATAATTCTCTAGCATTCATGAGTTAGCAGTTGACAAACCAACAAAAGGTGAGTCACATATCCGCAACAGACTCTCTCTCTCTCTCTATATATATATATACATACATACACACACATACAAACATACACATTCTAGTAGACACAAGGGGTTTTTAAACTTTTTCATATACCAAGTGGAAATTGTGCAACAACTCATTATGCATCCATGGTTGCTTACAGTAAGATAGTGTATAAGACTATAAGCTTGTAAATAGAATGGAATTTATTACATAACATTGCTGGTAGTTGAATTCCATAAGAGATTGTAGGATCTTTCAGGGATAGTACAGTTCTAAAGTTTTTTTATCCTTCGTCTATTTATTTTTCTTACTTCTTGTATACAACTGCTATATTCACTTTATTGCACTCTCTTCTCCTGCTACAAAGTTCTTAAGTGATGTTTCTCATTTTTCAGGTTGTTAGTTGTTACAGACTGAGCAGCCTTTATAGTTCTATTTTGCTCAGTGTAGGCTCTTTCTTTGCTACGATGACGTCTTTATTCTCATGTGGAAGTGTACATTGGAATGAAGTCGAACACTTTGATGAGTGAATATGCATTACATGCAACACAAGTACATGCATAAAGTAAAATATCCTGCAATTTTATTATTATTTAGAGCAGATTTTTGTCATGATAGCAATCGCTAAAATAGAGTATGCATGCGCTCTCATCTCGTCAGCATCGTATCAAGTTATTTTTTGATTAATAATTTTAGTGACTTTATAGGTCATAGTGTGACATACTCATATTCAACTGTGCTACAACATAATCTCACGACAGTCCAATTTCAGATCTGGGAAAAATTGTATGGTTAGCTACAGTCCAATTTCAGATCAAAGCTGATATGAATGTGTATCTCTCAATCAGATGTATACCTTCCTCTGTGCATTATGGAACTCTGTTTATCTCTATTTTTCTAGAATTTATTACTATTTTTCCTATCTTTGCCTAGAAAGGATCAACGATCTGGTGGGTTGATGGTTTTTTTAAAGAAGGTGTAGAAAGTTCATCAGCCCTCTCCTGGTGTTTTTAATTGATCTGGTGGGTTACTCCCTGCTCAACTTAGCTTTGGGCTTTATGTTTGTGTCGAGTAGAACTTCAGGTTCAATTTATGTTCTTTATTTTCTACAGATCTTATTCTCTACATGCATGTTGGGTCGTAGTTCTTTGCAGTTCATTTAATTGGATTGTACCAATATTGTTATTTTTGTAAACTGTGTAGAGGATTCCCAGTTTGGCTGAAATATGTTCAAGCATCAACTTCAGTTTAAGCCTTTAAGGTCATAATTCCCAACTTTCAGCTATCTTTTTGCAAGTTACTCAACATTAAAGCAATAGAAGTGCACTTAATTAATCATTTACTATTTGATTCCATGGTGTTGCAGATGGTTGTGAAAGGGTTTGCTAAAGACTTAACGAAGAATGAAAATATCAACTTCAGGATTAATTGCCCCAATATACCCTCTCCGGTTTGAGTTTAAGGGTTTTAATATTTCAACTTTTGATTCTATAAAATACTTTTTCAGTTTTTAGGTTTTGAACATATAAGTTTCTTGGGTTTGTGTTACATTACTCTTACTTGCTAACACTGATTCACCAATTATCGAAAATAGATTGCTGCATGATTTAGGAACTGAACTATTGATAATGATTATGCTGACTACGTCTGCTTCTAGAGATTGAGGAGTATTGAACAAAAGGTAAAAAACTTGGAGATGTTAAATTGATTTGACCTTAAATTGACGTTAAAATTATTTTGGAACTGCATTATTGATAGTGATTACACTTGCTGTATCTAATTTCTGGTGGTATACTATGTCTTAGAATCTAAACTATCATTATTTGGTTTCTAGACTTACATTGGATTTGATTAATAGAATAACAATGTGCGCATATATGTCAGATGTTTGGTTTTTGAAATCTTATTTCTGCGTTCCATGCATGTGTTTAGCAACATAACTGGAAAAGGGGTTAACTTCATAACCGGAGAAAGTATTTTATAGAATACATTAAGATTTGAAGCTTCATTTGCAACTTATAATTGAAACATTTAGACTTAAAACTCAATTACGACACAACAATAGGGAGAATAATAGTTTCTAGCTTATTACAAAGGGGTTAACTTCATAAATTTTCAAGTTTTTAGAGTAATATTTTGTGATAGTTATATATGGTCTCTCTATTTTCATTAACCTTTATATCTTGATTTAATTCTACTATTTTGATATATTCTTATTGTTCTTGTTGTTTTGAATATAATTTTGGTGTTTTTCTTGCAGTATGAGCTATACCTTGATTTCTCTTAAGAAAATGATGACGAAAACCAAACATGATGCAATTGTCATCGATTCATTCGACTCGGTGTTTTTTCAGTTTTCTTATGTTAGTTATAAATATCATGGATATTAAGTCCTTATTAGGAGACCAAGATACAATACCAAGTCTTGCAATAGTCATGAGTATTTATCTTTTGAGATGCCCTTGTATCGGTTATATTAGCTCTTTATGTATTCTATTTTTTGGTAATAATATAATTTGTTTATTCTTTGGTTGTGAAATATGTAT
The DNA here is from genome assembly GCA_034770075.1 of Aralia elata. Lineage (NCBI taxonomy): Eukaryota > Viridiplantae > Streptophyta > Magnoliopsida > Apiales > Araliaceae > Aralia > Aralia elata. The sequence goes on along the minus strand of CM068386.1, from coordinate 18,937,865 downwards.
TTCGTGTTATTTATATTCAATTGAAATGTTAAATCTAATATTTGGGTATAGAGGTTAATAAATAATTTAATACATATAAAATAATTAATTTGAAAATCAATTATAATTTTCTATGAATTTGATTATTTAACAATTAATTTATCAACGAAGGATTCTCTCTCACTAAATTGAAGAAAAACCAGAGATATATAATTAGTAATGAAAAATCTTTTCTTACTAAATAAATTTGTTTGTCACAAAATATTATTTGTGAAGGCAGCTATCTATTCACTAATTAAAATTAGTCATTCACAATATATTACTGATGAATGAAATTATCCTTTCAGTAAATAGCATTGTTCCATTACAATATATAATTTGTGAAGAAAAAAACATTCACAATATACCCTTCAAAAAATATATATAGTTACTAACTTAGCGAAGGATATCTATAGCGAGGAACTTTAATGCGAGAAAACTGTATGAAGAAAAAATTCTTTCACAATAAATCTCTTGTGAATAATATACTATGATTTGTGAAGAATTTGTCTGTCACTGCATGCCCTTTTTCTTTTTGTAAATTAGAAAATATATCTCTATGTGCTCAATTTTAATTTCAAAATTTATAACTCTGACAACAAAAATTTAAAATTGGGCATTTATTTTGAGACGGAGGGAGTGAAACATTTGACTGTATAAATTTGCGTCCAAATAAATAATAATTTTAAAATACAAAATAGCGCGTTTTGAAAAAAAAAATGTCGAAACATACTTATTTGCTTTATCTTAATTTTGGGCAACAATTTACTAGTTGTTACAAAAAATTGTACAAAATACGCAACAAAAAAAAATTGTTGATAATGAATGTGGCCCATATTAGGCAACAAAATATAGCAACAACATTTTTTTTGTTGCCCACGATGAGAAGAAATCACATCAGCAACAAAAAAGTAAATAGGCGGGGTTTTTGTTTCTTTCCCGCCACCGAATTGGCAACGAAATTTGGCAACAACCTATGAATTTCGTTACAAAAAATAAAAGTCTTTCACAAACTGAAACAAATTATAAATTTCGTTGCTAAACATGCATTTTTGGCAACGACTTTATAAGTCGTTGCCTGAAAATTGGTTGCCAAATGTCCATTTTTTTGTAGTGGAAGGAGAGAGAGAGTAATTAATTAATTAAATTAATCATGACTAGGGAAGTTTGCATAGAAGGACAAGGTTCGGCCACTGACAAGAAGATCACCATACTGAGCATAGATGGGGGTGGGATGCGCGGCATTATTCCAGCCACTATTCTTGGCTATCTTGAGAAACAACTCCAGGCAAGTATTACTACTATTACTACTACTGCAACTACTTAATTTGAACATAGAAAAAAGTGTATTTGGTGATCGCTTAAATATAAAGTAATTTCATTCTTTCGATTTTCTTACCCTGTAGGAGGTGGTGAAATGGGTATACACCACAATTTTGACATTTTATCACACCACTCATCACCTTCACCAACTAAATACTTCAAAATCATTTAATTTCATTTTTTCATTCATTCCGTTGATTCTTCCTTCTTTCTGTTCCTTCAATCCAAACGCAGTACAAGTGATCTGAGTTGAATCATACAATTCCGCTGCGTAAAGTTAATTAATTAGTGAGGGAGCTAAATTTATACTAGCTACTATATGCTTAAAGAAGTGATCAGGTTTTCTCTTCATTTAATTGATACATGAAACGGTACATATGTACGTGCAGATATTGGATGGAGACGATGCAAGAATTGCAGATTATTTCGACGTAATCGCAGGGACGAGTACAGGAGCAATCATAACAGCCATGCTTACTACAGACGCCGATGAGGAGAATGAGGAAAAAGAAGTATCACAATTAAAGAATTCTATTCGCAAACGTCGACCTCTAAAGGCAGAGAGGTTCGTTATCGAGTATGCCAAGATGGGGCCTAAAATATTCTCAGAAGCTCCGGTAGGTGATCAGAATCAGAAGCTGAAAAAAATACTTGAAGCTACGTTTGACTCACTTTTTAGGGCTTTTTACCTATTTTTAAATAATAATCAGCCTTCCCAGTCTGAAATCGATAAAATGTCAAGTTCGACTGCTGATTTCCTCTTGGCTAGAACAGAAAAATTCTGGGATTGGTTTATTAGTACTGCTTTGGATATTGATAGAAGTGTCAATGCGATTTCTGCTAGTTTGAACAAAATTAGCACAGCTGTGTTGAATAGCCTACCCTTCAGTACTTATAGAGCTCCTCCTCCAGTCTTGCTAGACCAGAGAGTTGTTGCTCTTATCAAAGCCATGAAATCAATTCGGGCTACTTTAGTAATCAAAGTTTATGGTAGCCTCTTTACCTCTTGGTATGATAGCAATAATATACGCAACCAAGCTGACCAATCCTTCCACAATATTCAGTTGGCAGAAACTAAAACCCATGTCGTTATTCCTTGTTATGACATTACCGACAGAAAGCCAACCGTTTTTACCAACGTAAAGGTATGTGCGCTAATGTCTTTCTCCATCTTTGCATCTATTTTTACATCTATTTTTATATGTGGGATTCGAGTAGGATGAAATTGTCACACAACTATACTATTGGTTAGTTTTATAACTTTTTGTTGTATTGGTTATAGTAAATATTGCATTTGTGGTGACTGGTAAACAGAACCCTAAAGTAAAAATGCAATTTTTGTTAAGTAGCTAATTCAACAAAAAAACTACAGAACTTACCAATGGTATTGTGATGTGACTGCTTCACCATTTCCGGATTCTGTCTGATATATATATATATATATATATATATATATATATATATATATATTGCTTTGCATGTGTGTCCGTACATGCATGCATGTTTCATGCATTGCATTAATTGAGTTCAGGCAAATGATGAAGAAGAAGACTCTAAAGTGAAGTTAGCAGATGTAGTGAGCTTCTCAGCTTCTGCTCCAGTGTACTTCAATCCCCAACTTTACGAAAAGCATGCCTACATAGATGGTGGAGTTGCAGTGAATAACCCTGTATGTAAAATATTGAATAATTAATTAAACAATCGTTTAGTATTCCCACGTTAGTTTCCAAAAGAAAAAAAAATAACTAATCTATGATATATATATATATATATAGTACTCTTAATTTATTATGTTAGGAAATTGACGTTTACGCTAATAATTAAATATAAAAATAAAGAATAAATTCTTTAATTTTGAAATTAATGCATGCGCGGATGCATGCATGCAGACGTTGCTGGCAATACGGGAGGCATCAAAAATATTCCAAAAAGAAAATAAAAGACGTCCGGTGGCCAGCGATTATTTGGTGCTCTCGTTGGGTACGGGCAAAGAGGGTGGGGAGTTCAACATACACAGGGGAGGCATCTTCGACTGGTTCGCCTTCGCAATTTTTAAGCGTCGCAATTTAATTGATTTACTCATGGACGCTTCATCCGACATGGTTGAAATCTACACCGCTTTTGTCCTTGATGCCCACGATGATTCTAATCCCAATTATCTCCGCATCCAGGTATTTATTTATGGGCTCATAGCATTTTAGCCTCTCAAAGTTCTGCATTTTTTTATAATTGGGTCCGCCCCTAATCATGTACCAATTCTCTCGCTTTAGATCCACAAGTATTATAAAGTAAGCACAATGGACTCAAATTGGTAATTCGGTAGGCACAACAAAAATTAGGCTGGAGTATCAGGTTTGAGATTGTATCGATAACTTTACAGTACTTGGGGGTCCATATGGAGAGGTTTGGTACTTGAGGGACTCAATTGTAAAACAGGTTGAATTTTGAGGGACTAAAGTGCTATTAGTCTTTTATTTATTTCTTTGCTAAATTAATTAATTATATCCATCCACAAAATTTTCAATTAGTACTAATTAAATGTATCTTTGAATGTAAGTAGCATCCAGAAATTACAGGCGTCAAATTGGATAGTGTAAAAGAGGAAGATATGCAGAAACTAATCAAGGCTGGAGAAGCACTTTTAGACACAAAAGTTTTTTACCCTGACCGACAAACTGGATTGCAAATTGAGTTGAAGAACTTGAAGAACGGCTTAGAACCACCCACAAACAAAACAGCGCTTGATGAGTACGTAATAAATTCATTACTATATATATATATATATATATATATATATATATATATATATATATAGTACTTACTACTCCCTGAATTCTAAAAATATATATAATAACATACAATTTTTTTATGATCAATTTCAAAAAGTAGAGATATATTTTTATATTTAAATTATAAATGACATGAAATTTTTAACATGCAGTTATTTTTATTTTTGATTGATTATTGAATATTATCATACCAATATTAGTACTATATTGTTAACTAATGTTATGAATATATATGTCTAGTAAAATACTTTAAAATTTTCTTAAAACTCTCGGTCTTATAAATACTAGTTATCTCTAATTTTGGAAGGACGGGAGTAGTGTGTGTGTGTGTGTATATATATATATATATATATATATATATATATATATATATATATATATATATATATATAATTTATATTACGAATGTCTTACAGATGTTTGTGTTTCTAATTTGCATGCAGGTTTGCTAAGGCACTGTCCGAAAATAAGAAGAAATCCTTACTAACTGCGCCAAAGCCAGTAATTTAATTAAGGACGTGGTGCACGTGCTATCAAATAAAAGGATTGACTTAATAATTATCTAAGAAATAAGAGGCTAAATTTATATATATATATATATATATATATATATATATATTTGACTTCCCTCCTTTAAGTTACTGTGTGAAAATAAGAACCATGCAACCTGCAGCTGGTGATCTGATCAGGAGCAAAATTAAGCAAGTGCCAATTTTGCTCTAGTGTGTGTACATGTATGTGTTTGTGTGGACAAATTAAATTATGAATGCATTTCATTGTTGTGGAATATAATTAATTACAATTTCATTTCTTTTTAATTCCTCTCTCTCCCTCTCTTTATTTGTGTAAAGGACCGAAGGCAATAATTCCTGTAAATCAGCTAATAATTTTCAGTAATTCTTGAGCATATAATAAATATATATGGAATTTAATTTAAAACCAAGCGTCATGTTGAGGGATCAAGCGTCATGTTTAGTTACACAACGGTAGATTTCCTTTGCTAACAAGCTTTGGCATAGTTGATATCATCAGGTCTTTGAATAGCAAACATTTTGGTTTCAGTGCTCCTCCTTCCAGGTTGAATAACAAAAAGAAAATGTAAATTTCCTTTTGAACATGATGTTTCTTCACAAATATTCCTTTCTTCAAATCAAACTCTCCATGCCCTAAAGTTCCAAACCCAAAATTTAACCAAAACAATGAACAAACACTATATTCAAAATATGGTTAACAAAAAATCCAAACACCATCCATCCAAATACTCGATCCTTCCAAGTACCCACATAAAGAAACGTTTTCTGTTGAAACTTCCCAAATAAATCATTGACTTGCTTATTATGAAAGAAGAATATCACAAATATGCATTTCAAACATTTAAAAATCTTAATTTTCTTTGATGCTCCCAACTAGTCCTTCGGGGTGGTCCTATGTTGGTCTGCGCAGCTTGCGAAGACATGCACAAAATATTACTAAGGCTATTGGTCATCCTCGTGGGACGTTTCTGATGTGGTAGTTAGAATATTTGAATAGAGGGAAATACCATAGAGCATTCAAGTTAGGATTTGCTCTAAGTGTGAATAATCTTACCAATACGTAGGATTCTCTATTTATACAGGTATTTAGGTCTATCACGTGCATGCACTCATCACGAGCTGACACGTCTTAGATCGTCCGTACTGTCTAGTTGCCTCCGACAAGTTTTGTCTAACCTTCAAGGTTGATGCACTAGCTTTTGCCATAGGTTGCTACAATTGTACGATTTTGTGGCCAATAATCCGTGTTATATGTTAAAGTTTCAAGTGTAAATGAATTTTAGTTTATTTAGGAAACTAATTTATAAGGAAATACATAAATACATTTTGAATGGAATAATTTTTCTTTTAATTATATAGTTGATTTAATAATGGAACTCTAATTATGATTCCCACTTTTAATTGATTTTGGGCATGTTTTAGCAAGGTGGTGTGAGTAACTATAAATATCGTCATACATCAAGATCAAAGTACACACAATTATTTCTCTCGCATACTAGAACAATTTTATATCTTTATTGTTAACGTTTTTGATGTGTATTTATTCTCACAACAGAGCTATCGTCGACAGCCTAAGTTATCAAACTTTTGGTGTGTTCATTATTTGTTCACTGTACAGGTTTTAAGCTCATTGTTTGGTGATTTGGTGGGCTGACAAAATTTGGCATTAACATTGGCGCTACAAGAAGGACCTTGTTCTAGTGTCGCCTTTTAATCACCAGTTTATTTTTAGATTAAAGATATGGCAGATAAGGTGAAGATAGTTCCAGACCATGAGAGGTCTTCGGTCGCCCCGTCGACCCATCAGGTCCGTAAGTCGGTCAAAGATAGGCTCACGCCTAACAATCTCAAATCAATTCCAACGAAAGCCCAATCAGCACAGGTCCAACGACAATTATTTTCCACACAAAGCCAACGAAACCTGGATCTCCGTAAGTGTGGAGCAGACAATCAATCTCGAACTCATACTTGAGAGGATCGAGATCATGAGTACAAAGGACATGACGAATGAGAGTTGATTCGGCTACGCAAAATTCAACAGACAAAGGAAGCTCTAGAGGCCTTATGCCTTCAGTAGGAAGAGTGAGATGCCCAATAGGAGAAGAGGAGGTCTCCACAACTCGTTATGGGGATCGGGAGTCTACGCTACAAAGCGGATCTAAGGGTCAAAAGACGTAATCGGTGAATGCAATATTCTAAAGACCCGATGAAGGGTGTGAGCGCTCCAAACGACAACAGCGACTTGATTCTCAAGACTATCTTTAAGATCGACGAAAAAGAACCCCTCAAAAGACATTCCCAACCCCATAATAGAGAAGTTCACGAAATTGGAACAGAAGATAGCGGCTGCTCAGACGAACCAGTTATCAGTCGACCCGAAGTCTCTTTTTACTCCAAAGATTGATCAGGTTTGAGCCGATCTGACAAAGAAGATGCCTCCTTTAGAAACATATGACGACACGGGTGATTCATATGACCATAATCATACTTATGAACGTCTCATGCACTATTATAAACACTCGAATGTCGTTTAATGCCAGATGTTTGTTACTACATTGAAGAAGGGGGCTCGGTTATGGATGACGTCGCTACCACCCAATTCTATCGGGTCTTAGTAGAAGCTCTGCGACAAATTTCATGATTGGTTTGGTAGTAATAGAAGAAGAGGAAAGTTGATGACTTCTCTCATGCAGATAAAATAACATTCAAATGAGAATTTGAGCCAATATGTGAAGAGATTTGGGGAGGTGGTCGATATGATGGTGGATCTTAATATGTTGTAGGCACTCGAATTCGTTACCACGAGGTTAGATGTGAAACGTTCACAAAAGTTAATGAAGAATATCATGTTCAATCCCCTAAAGGATTTATCAGAGGCCTATGACAAGGTGGAGAACTTTATAGGCATCGATGAGGCAATAAGGATTTTGAAGCCACAATCTCGATGGGTTGATAGACCTCAGGATCAGGATACTAGGTTGGAGACACATGTATGGAAGGAGACGAACAATGGTCCGACAGGAAGCAATAAGTCCCCATTTCGACAACAATATGATAATAAGGCTTACACTCCTCTCAACGCCGATCGTATAAGAATTCTGAATGAGATCAAGGATAAACCTTTTTTGAGCCATGTCCAGTGGGTGATCATAAGCTGAAGGTGGATAAGAACTTTTTTTTCCATTATCATCAGAGTACAGGACATTCGACCGAGGTGTGTTGGAAGCTGAAGGATTTAATTGAGAAAAACATCCAGAACAGGGAGTTAATACATTATGTGGCTGGGCGGGAGAGGCCGACACCACAACAGGATGATGGTCGAATTAGGCAGTTAGGTTGGGAACCAGATCGGGATGTACATCCCCAGTAGGTTGTTGACGTGATATCGTGGTGTTCGGTTGGCAAGTTGACACACTACAAAAAAAGGGTCATAGCCGACGAGCGTATTGTCGACGGGCTAAACGCCGTCGGTAATGACCTTAATTTCGACGGTAGTGCCGCCGTTAATGGTTGTCGTTGGCAATGACTTACTTATACTAATTCGCGCCATATTTTTGCCTTCGCGCGCGCGACAAGGGTGTTGGGCGACAGGCTTAGGTCATTGGCGATGGGGAGTTGCCGTCGGTATTGAGTCATTCTCGACGGACTTAATCTCGATGGCACTGTCATCGAGAATGACCTTTCATTTAATCAGTCCCAATCTAATTTTTTAGCTTATTCTTTCTCTTGCCTCTCGTCAAATTCTTCTCTTTTCCCTCTTCCTCCCGCAGTCGCCATGAGTAGCTCGTTGTCGCCTTTCTTCTGATTCTCGCCATCGCCGTGATCTACTATCCCGGTCGCCGCCTCTCTCAAGCTCGGTAAGTTTTCTAATTGAAATTTTCCCCCAAATCTAACCCTAAGCTACTGCCCCCAATTCTACTTGCATCTGTGTATGTTCTTTTTCCGCCAAATTTCCAATTGTATCTGTGTATGTTGTTTTTGAAATTGAATGTATATATAGCTTCATCTGGGTGTTTACTTTATTTCACATTGCCTTAGTGTTAAACCAAAGCTGGGTTTACTTTCTTTCATCTGGGTTTTTTTGTTTCTTGAAAAATAGACCAGATATAGGTATTTTTTGGCTATATAATTGTACCAATCTTTGTTCAAAATGTTGGAGTCTTTGAAGGCTCCCAGTGTGATATAAGTATTTTTGTTAGTTTTCTAAAAGTAATTGGCCAATAGTGTTCTGATATGCAACTTAGAAAAGATTGTGGCTCAAAGAAGCTGCTTTATGCTGTATTGTTCTACACATACATAGTTACATTCTCGAAATGATGGAAAAAATAGGAAGAAAGAAAGAAAGAAAAACAAAATTGAAATTGGGACCAACATTTAATCCCCTACACCACCCTCCAAAGCATAATACTCCTGGACTTTGTGACTCTTTTTTAAAAGCTTATTCAAATTTGCTCGGGCACTTGAACATAAGTTTTTTTAACAATTTTTTTCAATGACAAAATTTTGATTTAAGAGACTAATTGGAAAAGATAATGTGCAAGTGTCTCCTAGGTAATGCCTAAAATAATCAGAAAGTCACATAGGACTTACATTTTTCAATGGCGGGAGTATATGCATTTACATACTGATAGTACATGGGATTTTAAAACTAGCAGTATAGCTCCATTAAGGCTTTAACTTATCACTATAAACAAAAGAATCATTTCCCTTTTAAATCTAAAACTTCTTGTTTTCATTTTGCCATTTTCCTGCTCAGTTTCATTTTCTCGCGTTTTACTTTGTAGGAATTTTGTATTTCATGCAACCCATTTTCAAATATTTGAATGTGAATAGTTGCACAAAGTGAGGAGAATACAATTCACATAAAGTTGCATCTTCTTTGTTTCTGGATTATGAGTTTAATAAGTAGTTGAAACAAGAAGTAGATTTTTTACTTGTTACTATTTCATCTGCATGTTTATGTGTTAGTGTTACCATATTATTTGCTGCCCTGTTAGTGTAATTGTGGCGATTGAGTTTGATCATATGCAACAAAGTCTTGGCTTCCAAAATCTTTACTGATATGCCAATCTATTTGTTTAATTTTTGTCTTTATTTTTTCGAGGGATATATCTTCAACCTCCATTCCTTAATTGGAGCCAAGTTTAGTCAACTCTAACTTGAGCCTAATATGTCAACTGTTCCTGTAATTTGGATGAGTAATCTCATTGTTTTTGCAACAAAAGGAAGATGCACGAATATGCTCTATCTTCAAGACAGATATATAGTCTTTGTATACATTAAACATTATATAGAACTTAATCGTATGGAACAAATGATTGGGGAATGTGTAAGGATATCAATTCATTTAATTCCTATCTCGAGTACGAGGCTGACGAAGAGCTCCTTTTGTCTAAAACTCAAGCAAGTAGAGTTATTTTCAAAATTTAAAGGTTTAGATGATTCATCTTTTGATATTGTCTCTTCACCTCTTCAATTATGTCAGCAAGAAGTAGAAAAGCTTGAGTGTATTCAGTATGAATCTCTTGACCATACTGAATAAAGTACAACAACAAAAATTTCATTTGATATTAAAGGCCTCCAAAAAGACCAAATTTCTTATGCTGAATAATTTTATTTAATATTATTTAATACTAAGTGTCTCAACCTTTTTATTTTAAATAGTATATTTTAATATTAAGAGTCTCTAATTTTTTATCTTAAATAATTTCATTTGAAATTAAATGCCTCCAATTTTATTTTATTTTACTCTCAAATGACATGGCATATTGGATATTTATTATTACAATGATATATTATTGAAATAAACCACCTTGAAGTAAAAAAAACTAGATGGAAATTAATAATTTACATCATATAAGATGTAAATCAAACCAATAGTCTTAATTTTACCAAAATAACATATCCGATTAATATGATTAATTCATTAAAAATGGTACTATTTTGTTCAAGTTAGTATTCCTTTTGTTATAGGAAAAGAGTTCAATTTCATATGTGCATATTTTCATATAGTTTAGAAAGCTTAGAAACCCGTTTGAGTTTTGGGACTGTTCCTGTATGTTTCGATCTCACTTAGGTCGGTGTTAACGACTTAAGCACATATTTATATTTTGAGAATTTTCGGTCACTACAGATTTAAATATTGTGATATTGGGGAAGTCGTTTCATCTGATTCTGGTGTTGTGGTTAAAGGTAGCTGCTACGCTAATCTTTGTGATGACTGGTATGGACGATTGGTAGAAGTACTCGTTCTCAAATATTGGGGTCAAAAAGAGTTAGTTTGCTTCAATTTTCACTGGTTTGATGTTGAAAATAGAGTTAGAGTAGAGAAAAATTCAGGACTGGTGACAGTAAATGTCAAGTTAAAACTAAACTCAAACAAGCCTTTTATTTTAACAAGTCAAGCAACGCAGATGTACTACGCATGGAGTGTTAAGACTCCTGCAAGCTCATGCATGGTATGCTGTTATAACCACCAAAACTCGTGGTTTTCAAGGCACAACTCCTCATATATTTTTTAATTTGTAATTATATTTCCTCCACATATTCGAGAGGTAAATACAAATATTGATGTATGTCTTTATGTATATCTTTTAATTTGTAATTATATTTTAAGTAAAAATTGCAAATATATAGTCATCCGACTTATTGCTGAACTTGTATAAATTAAAGAAAACATAAAAAAATAGTCGAAAAATAGCCCAAAATCCGCCCCGAGGGTCGAAACAACACGAAACCATAGATATTACACATCATAGATATTTGAAACATGTTATAACTTACGGGATTCTATTCCGATCTTCGGAGGCCGAGTTATCAGCTCATTTGCCTAACTTACATATATTAAAGAAAACTTAAAAAAATATACGAAAAAGAGACCAAAACCTGCCTCAGGCGTTGAAACGGCACGAAATCATAGACATAGCACCTCTTACATATTTGTAACATGTTATAACTTACGAGACTTGATTTCGAGATCCGGAGGCCGAGTTATCAGCTCATTTACCGAACTTGCATATATTAAAGAACACTTAGCGAAAAAGAAATCAAAACACGCCCCGGGCATCAAAACAAAATGAAACCATAGATATAGAACCTTGTAGATATTTAAAACACGTTACAACTTACAGGACTCGATTCCGGACTCGATTCCGAGCTCCGAAAGCCGAGTTATCAGCTCGTTTGCCTAACTTACATATATTAAAGAAAACTTGGAAAATATACAAAAAAAGTGGCCAAAACCCGCCCCGGGCTTCAAAACGACATGAAACCATAGACATAGCACCTTTTACATATTTAGAATACGTTACAACTTACGGGACTCGATTCCGAGATCCGGAGGCCGAGTTATCAGCTCGTTTACCGAACTTGCATATAATAAAGAACACTAAGCAAAATATAAACCAAAACTCGCTTCGGACGTCGAAACGACACGAAACTATAGACATAATATCTCATAAATATTTAGAATATGTTACAACTTACGAGACTCGATTCTGAGCTCCGAAAGCCGAGTTATTAGCTCGTTTGCCTAACTTACTTATACTAAAAAAAACTTAAAAAAATATACGAAAAAGAGACCAAAACCCTCTCCGCGCGTCGAAACGACATGAAACCATAAACATATCATTTCTTATATATTTAAAACATGTTACAACTTATGGGACTCGATTCCGAGATCCGGAGGCCGATTTATCAGCTCGTTTGCCGAACTTGCATATATTAAAGAACACTTAGCAAAATATAGATCAAAACTCGCCCCGGGCGTCGAAATGACACGAAACCATAGACATAGCACTTCATAGATATTTAAAATTCGTTACAACTTACGAGACTCGATTTTGAGATCCGGAGGCCGAGTTATCAGTTCGTTTGCCTAACTTACATATATTAAAGAAAACTTAGAAAAATATACGAAAAAGAGATCAAAACCTGTTTCAGGCGTCAAAATGACACGAAACTATAGACATTACACCTCTTACATATTTTGAACATGTTACAACTTACGGGACTCGATTCCGAGATACGAAGGCCGAGTTATCAACTCGTTTGTCGAACTTACATATATTAAAGAACACTTAACAAAATATAGACCAAAGCTCACCCCGGGAGTCGACACAACACGAAACCATAGAAATAACACCTCATAGATATTTTTAACACGTTACAAGGACTCGATTCCGAGCTCTGGAGGCCAAGTTATCAGCTCGTTTGCCTAACTTACATATATTAAAGAAAACTTAAAAAAAATATGTGAAAAAGAGATCAAAACCCGCCCCGGGTGTTGAAACGACACGAAAGCATAGACATAACACCTCTTACACATTTAGAACACGTTATAACTTACGGGACTCGATTCCGAGATCTGGAGGCCAAATTATCAGCTCGTTTGTTGAACTTGTATATATTAAAGAACACTTAGCAAAATATAGACCAAAACACGCCCCAGGGGTCGAAACGACACGAAACCATAGAAATAACACCTCGTAGATATTTGGAACACGTTATAATTTACGGGACTCGATTCTGAGATCTAGAAGCCGAGTTATCAACACTTTTGTCGAACTTACATATATTAAAGAACACTTAGCAAAATATAGACCAAAACTCGCCCCGGGTGTCAAAACGACACGAAACCATAGATATAACACCTCATAGATTTTTGGAAGACGTTACAACTTACGGGACTCGATTTCAAGCTCCGGGGGGCGAGTTATCAGCTCATTTGCCTAACTTACATATATATATATATATATATATATATATATATTAAAGAAAACTTAGAAGAATTGTTTAAATATGCTCTCTTTTGAACTTCGTAATTAATATTTTAATTTTGTAGGGTCTTGTTGATGAGCCTCGTGGGGGGGAAGGCAGCGGTGAAGGCGATATGCATGGAGGAGTTGGCGAGGGCCTCAGTGGAGATGGTGAGGACCGCCAAGCTGATACTAATGATGCTACGGAGGGTGGGACCGACGGTGGCACGATAGATGGCGATAATGATGCTAGTACTCCTAATCTGGGGATATAGTTTATGTTTATATTTTTACTTTCATGTATGTACTTATACAGTTTTTAGGTTGTACGGGTTAGGGTTTTGTATCTACTTAGGTTGATGGTTTATGTATCTAACTAAATTGTATGTACTGACATTTTATACCTTATCTATGTGATTACGTTGTTTACGTATTTAATGGTTGATAGCAAAAGATTTGATGGTTATTGATATACGTTCGTGAAGAGTTATTTACTTTTTTAGTTTATAATAGGTACAATTATGTATATGTAAATGAACGAGGGGTTTTGCAATTTTTTAATTTTTTTTTTTAAAATATCATTAGCGAGGGGGTCATTAGTGACGGCATATCCATCGCTAATAAGTTACAGCGACGGTCTTAGCGACAGATTTTTAATCCTTTTAATAATAAAAATAAATACCAATTACCGACGGACCATCAGTCATTAGCGACGGGCTGTCCGTCGCTAATAACCATTTAAATAAATAAATTTAAATAGTCATTTACGATGGACAGTCAGTCACCCCTGCCATCACCAATAACCATAATACCGACGGCGGTCGACGGGAACCAAGGGAGATGACCCCGAAGGCGACGGGAGTGGCGACGAGCATTGTCATCCCCAATGACCTCATTACCGACGACAGAGGGGTCATTGGCGACAACAATGTCCGTCGCCAATGACCCTTTTTTTATATTGGCAGGAAAGAGACGGAGAAGTGCCACGGATTTTATTCTGGCAGTATCTGATCAACCGGTGAAAGGGGAAAAGCCTTATCCAAACACGATGATTTCCTTCTCCGATGAAGATTATCCCCCGCACACTATGGAGCCGCACGAAGGAGCATTGATTATTATGGCACATGTGGGACCGGTCAATATGAGGAGGATCATGATAGATAATGACTCTTCAGTGGATATTCTCTATAGCCATACGTATCAGATGATGGATTTGGAAGGGTAGAAGATGGAAATTGGGCAACAATGTCCCGATTCATGTGATCGGCACCATTGAATTACTAGGTGTTTTCGGTATAGCTCCTCAGCAGGTACAAATTAATATTAATTTATTTTGTGGTGCAAGTAGATTCTACCTATAATATAATATTAATAGGCCCAACCGCTTTAACTTCACTGCATGTGGTCACTTTAATTTCACACTTTAAAATCAAATTTCCTAGACTGCATGGGATTGGGGAGGATAAGGATGATTTGAATATTGCTTGGGGGTGTTACCGACATACTCTCACATCATCTTCGAACGTGGTTCGTAAGCAAAAACAGTCAATGAAGATTGAAGTAGAGTTGTTTACCAAAGAGGCCACTTAACCCCTTGTCCTTTTAACGGAGGAGACTGAGAATATTGAGTTGATACCGGGAAGCAAAGATAAGACTGTTAGGTTTGTATATAGCGCGAACATGCAATTAAATTACATAAATAGTGCGAAAGCGCGATAAAATCGAATTTTAAAATTTTATACAAACCATCACCAAAATCAATCCTTGTGCTCAATTAACGATATAAACGAAAGATAAAGAGAATAAGAATTATACCCTCGTAGAACAAAGCTTCCTCGGGTACAAGTTCAACTCTTAGTCCTTCGTGTTCTCCTCGAATGCTACGGTGTGATTCCTTCCTTTGATCAACGTTAGCCACCCAAGTGTTTGGCCTCTAGAGGTGATCCACCAAGGAAGAACAAGTATTCAAGAAGTTGGGTATTTGGCAAAACCCTAGTTTCTAACTCTATAGAAATTGCTCTCCACAATCTAATGCAAGAGTGTGTAACCCTAATCTATGATAAGACTCCTCTTATTTATAGATGTAGGAATAACCCTTCCCTAAACTATTTAGGATTAGGGTTTGTATTATAATTAAACTCCTTTAATTAATAATGCTCCTAATCCAATTAGGAATTCATGGGAGAATACTTCTATTAATTAATTTCCAATCCCTATTAGGAATTAAATAATAGTAATAGTAATAATAATAATAATAAGACTCCTCTTATTAATTTATATTTAATATTTCCAAAATATTAAATAATAAATATTAAGCTATTTAATTTATTCTATCTCCATAGATTAAATTAAATACACTTAACTTATTATTACAATTATGCCATTTACTTCTTAAATAAATATTTTTCTTTTACGGTGTGACCCTTTAGGTTCTCCATATTAAACCGGTTGTGAATAAATCAATTAGAACAATTCTAATCTTATTTAAATAAATAAATTAAACTATTTAATTCATTTAAATAAATAATATTTATTCTACAATAAGGGTAAGCCCCCTTAGCGATCAACGACTTTCCAGATAATATAGATTTCAACATTAATCACAAAAGAACCTTTGAGTAAATAGTTACCGTACAATTCAATCCTTCTACCATACAATGTCCCAATTAAATATAAGACATGGATTTACTGTCAAGTCTTATTTTATTTAATTATATGTATTTCGATTCCCAAATGCATAACTCTAATTAATGCAAATTAAAACTCCTTTCTAATTTAATTCTGTCTTGGTCAAGGACTACTGAGTTATCATTTATCGAATCACATAGAACATTCACATCTTTTACTAGACGAGGTAGATTCTTTGTTGATCATTCACCTATCTCCATGTATAACTAATTATACCCAATCATACCCTTTGATATACCCACAAGGTCTGAAGGGACATGTCAAAGTATAACTCATCATACACAAGATACTATGATGATCTTAAGTCCAAAGATTACTTGTACAACTATCACTATAGGAATTCCTATTGACAGGCGAGTAAAACTCCATTAGGTATTCCTTAGCGAGCCACGTTCAGTGAACTTATTCTCCAATAAGCACCTACATACTTGCTTTAGTGTCTCCACACAAATGATTATGAGATCAATCATCCTCTTCCTAAGAGCAAGCAACGTATGTACTAATCTATCCGAATTCACTAATCCCCAATTTAGTAATCCAACGATTAGGAACAATTTTAGTTTGTGAGCTATCTAGAATTTAGATCTCATTAGCATGATCACCATCATGATTCTAAAAGTATTGCTCAAAACTATGGGTTTATCACATTTAATATAACAGCACTATGTAGATAATATAAAATGCCTTTTAAGAAAATCAATTCTTTTATTAATAAATGAATAAGATTACAAAGTATATGCTACATCATATCAAATATGATTGGCTTGTGTGCATACTACTTTCAAAGACCATTAAGATCGAGGTAGGATTGGGTGAACCACTTTGAACGGGCTTAATTGAGCTCCTTCGAACGTACGTTGATATTTTTTCTTGGGTTCCTAGCGACATACTGGGTATTCACGAATCAGTGGGGGTGCATCGGCTAAGTGTCGACCCCAGTAAGAAGCATGTTCGGTAGAAGAGGCGAATCTTTACCCCAGAAAGGCAGAAGATTATAGACGATGAAATTGCCAAATTCCTGGATACTTATGTCATCTTTGAGATTGATTATCTAGAATGATTGGTTAATGTGGTGTTGGCTCTGTGACGCCCCCATACTTGAGTACTTGCTACTACAGGTATGGTGGTCACTATACACTTATTCAAAATCTATTATACATTATTACACATTCACTAGTTTACATCAAGTACAATAATACAACCCAGGTCTTACTTACACAATATGAACTAATACAATAGTTCTACAATACCACCTTGTTAATTATTTAATGAGTAAATCTATACGTACCTCTAATTTACTCCCTCCTTGCTGATACGCAGAAAGCTCGGTCGTATTGGGTTTTTTTTAAATTCTTTGCTCCTCCTCCTCAGTTAATTGTCCTCTATCCCAATTTCTCTCTCTTCTTCAAGCAAATCCAATCATGGTTTTTAAGCTGATGAAGAAACTGGAAACCCAAAAATTAATAAAAAATCATCATATTTTCGCTATAATTCCCCATTAATCCAAGTGGGTCTGATTGGATTGGTCTGTTTTTGTTGCCCTGGTATGTTCAATGCCTTATCCGGCACCGGAGGTGGTGGTCATGTCGATCCCACCGCCGCTAACACCTCCCTCTACACCACTTTCGCCATTTTTCGGAGTGTTGGGCGGAGGAATCTACAATATATTAGGCCGTCGGCTCACCTTTTTCTCCGTCTGCTCCACTTACATTCTATACGCCAGCTCGTTTCTCTACTATAACCACCATAAACACCAGGCCTTCGTTATTGTCGTCGGCGCCCTTCTGGGTATCTGCGCCGGACTACTCTAGGCTGGCTAGGGCGCTATTATGACCTCATATCAACACCTAGATCGGAAGGGAACTTATATTTCCATGCTTTGGAGTATTTTCAATATGGGTGGTGTGATTAGTGGTTTGATTCCATTTATTTTAAATTATAATAGAAGTGAGGCCAGTTCTGTGAATGATGGAACCTACATTGGGTTCATGATTTTCATGGCAATTGGAACAATTCTCGCACTTGCAATTTTGCATCCTAGAAATGTTATTAGAGATGATGGTTCTCGTTATACTAATATGAAGTACTCTAATGTTACCATTGAAACGGTGGCCATTTTGAAACTATTTTTGGATTGGAAGATGTTGTTGATGGTACCTGAAGGTTGGGCTAGTAACTTCTTTTATAGTTACCAGTTCAATAATGTGAATGGGATTTTGTTCACTTTGAGGACTAGAGGATTGAATAATGTGGGGGCTCAAATTGTTGGGTCTGTTATGATTGGGTATATAATGGATTTTAGTTTTAAAAGTAAAAGGACTAGGGGATTAACATTTCTTTTTGGGCGTATATGCTGCAGGTATACTGGATTCTACAAGGGAGTGCAGAGTGCAGGGGTTGCAGTTGCTTGGCAAGTTGATACACACAAGGTGTATTTGACAGGGATTATTATTTGTGTAACAATCGAAAAATTCAACAGGTTGATCTTGTTGAGTCATGTAATAAATTCCTGCAACGATTAAAAAAACACCAATTTTAGTTCCAATAAATTTTTATGTATCCACAGGTAATAATCTGTGGCTCTCTTCGCTGCAAATTTTTTTTCTACTGACATATTGCTTTTAGAAATACAAGTTTCATGCAGATAAACCAATGTAATTCATGACTTTCTTTTCCAGCTAGAAACTTTTACACACAAGCGTTCAATCATCTATTGATACTCTTGATACTAATGAAAAACTACATTTACATTTTAATTGAAAATATAAATTTCAAAAATATGAATTCTCTGTTAAGCAAAAAAAACCCACTATCCATTTTCCTGTTAAGGATAACAGAATCATCAGCCAAAGCCCTAATAACCCAATAAACCATGCTCTGGAACATAACATCTAATAATCCATAACCAAAATACAACACAAATGGCCCTGCAAAATCAGAACCAGAATCCTTAAAATCGAGTTTTTTAGGCTCATCACCGCTCTTATACCCAAGCAGACGTATAGAATGCAGGTGGAGCAGCCGGAGAAAAAGGTGACCGACGGCCTAATATATTGTAGATTCGTCCGCCCAACACTCCAAAAATGGCGAAGGTGGTGTAGAGGGCGGTGTAGCTGTGGTGGGATCGACATGATCGCCACCTCCGATGCCGGATAAGGCATTGAACATACCAGGGCAACAAAAA